>SSNP01000012.1:5971179-6083964 GCA_006937955.1 Pachypanchax playfairii
GGGGGGGGGGGGGGGGGGTGTAAGGCACATGGCTGACAGACAGTTCATAGTATCAAACTGAAGTAGTGAGAATATGAAACTCAGAGAAACAGAAATAAAGTTAGAACCAACTTCCCAAAGAAAACAGGAGATTAAAGACTGACCTTATTCTTACAAACTCAAACTGGTCCATAACAAAACCATGAGCTTTAATGTGAAGCATAATCATTTCACATGTTGAGTTTGAACAAGGCCTGTGGGAAAAGAGACAGGAAAGAAGGAAAAGAGGAAGTACCTTAGCCCCCACCCCCTCGGACAGCTGCCGGAGCGCTAGCACTTGCCTCTCTTCTGAATAGGCGGTAGAAAAACCCTCTCTTAGGCGGAGGGTTCGGCCGATTCACGTCCAGGTCAGGGCACAGAATCCCGTCAGTCTCGTAGATGTTGATTTCTTTAAAGCATTCCATCTCGATCATCTACACAGGAAGTCCAGATCAATGACTTCAGTTTGGGACTTCAAGCATTTTCTTATGTTCTAAAACTCTACAGATAATCACAGACATTTCATTTGCACATAAAACTTCTGCATTCAGTACACTGATATTAGATTTTTGGATTCTGTATTTTACACGTGTGTGTGTGTGTGTGTGTGTGTGTGTGTGTGTGTGTGTGTGTGTGTGTGTGTGTGTGTGTGGGTTTGTATTTCTGACCTCCTGGGGACCCGTTTCCTGACTTTTACTATCTTTCTGGGGTCCGAGGGTTCTTGTGGGGACCGAAGCCTGGTCCCCATGAGGGGGACTCCCCTTTTTAGGGTTAGGGGTTAGGTTTATAGGTATGGTGTGAATAGAGTTTTAGTTAGTCTTAGGGTTAGTTATAGATCAGTAATGGTTAAGGTTAGTAAAAGGGTTTGGGTTAGGTATAAATCTAGTCACTAAAATCAATGGAAGTCGATGGACGGTCCCCATAAGGATACCAAAACACACTTGTGTGTGTGTGTGTCGTGGGATTTAAACTATGACATCATGCATGAGGCCTCAGGGTGCAGTACCTCGTTCTGCCACGGGATGGGGACACTGCCTGTGACAAACTTGTGGTAAAAGTCATCATCTGTTGGGTCGAGGTTCACGCCTTTGACTGTGGAGAACTGCTCGATGTCCAGAACGTCTTTACAGTAAACGGCTCGCGGCTGAGAGACAGACGGACAACAGAAGGAAGAAGAAGACACTGTTAAATCAAAGAGTTGGAGATTAAAAAGAGGCGGAGTGACGAAGAATGACGAGGAAACGTTAAACCTGAAACTCATAAAACAATATTTAAGCAACATAAACTAAAGCAGTAGGGGTCCCTTCACCTCCTGATTCAGCAGCTGAACTAGCACTTTAATATGTTCTCAAGTTCTGCAGCCTGTTAATCACTCATCCATTCAAAGCAGAAAAACATCTAAACATGCAGGACAGCAGCTCTCGAGGACCAGGATGAAACACCACTGACTTATAGACTCTTTGCTGCTCCGTTTTATTTTAGCAGAGTCTTTCTAAACAGGATAAAAAATACAACCACAGTTCCAAACAAGTTGAGATGTAACATGAAAATAAAAACATAATGCAATGATTCCCAAAGCTCATAAACCCACAGTTTACTCCAGACAGAGCATAAACAACATATCAGATGTTGAAACTGGGACATTTTATCATTTTATAGAAAACATGTCTAAAACAGCTGGAAACAGAAGAAACAAAAGGCTCCAAAAGTAAATCAGCACAATTCAGAAACAGCTGGAGGAACATCTGAGAACCAGTTAGCTCAACTAGCAACAGCTCAGTAACACGACTGAGTAGAAAAGGAGCATTTACGAGAGGCAGAGCGTCTCAGATGTAAAGATGGTCAGAGAGAAGAAAAACTGCATCTTAAAATAGTGGAAACGTTTGAAAATTATTTCTGCAACATCAAATTGTTGTAAAGCTTTGAAGATTCCTCCATCTACTCAGAATAATAAAGAGTTAAAATAGGGCCTGTATGTGTGTGGTTCTTACATCTGGGATGAAAGGAGGATCCAGCATGTTGGCCTCCAGCCGTTTGAAGTTGATATTTCTGAAGATGGAGTGCTGCTTGACCTCAATGGCCCCACAACCCCGACAACCCAGTCTCTCTTTGGGGTCTTTGGCCAGGAGCTGAGACACAGCAGGATGAAGAAGAACAGATTGAAACATCAAAAGATCTGCTCAACAGGCTCAGGCAGATATTTATTAATAAACTCCTAACTGTCAGAGACTATAGAATGTTAAATAACTTCCTACATTACTAAATATACACTCACCGGCCACTTTATTAGGTACACCATGCTAGTAACGGGTTGGACCCCCTTTTGCCTTCAGAACTGCCTCAATTCTTCGTGGCATAGATTCAACAAGGTGCTGGGAGCATTCCTCAGAGAGTTTGGTCCATATTGACATGATGGCATCACACAGTTGGCGCAGATTTGTCGGCTGCACATCCATGATGCGAATCTCCCGTTCCACCACATCCCAAAGATGCTCTATTGGATTGAGATCTGGTGACTGTGGAGGCCATTTGAGTACAGTGAACTCATTGTCATGTTCAAGAAACCAGTCCGAGATGATTCCAGCTTTATGACATGGCGCATTATCCTGCTGAAAGTAGCCATCAGAAGTTGGGTACATTGTGGTCATAAAGGGATGGACATGGTCAGCAACAATACTTAGGTAGGCTGTGACGTTGTAACGATGCTCAATTGGTACCAAGGGGCCCAAAGAGTGCCAAGAAAATATTCCCCACATCATTACACCACCACCACCAGCCTGAACCGTTGATACAAGGCAGGATGGATCCATGCTTTCATGTTGTTGACGCCAAATTCTGACCCTACCATCCGAATGTCGCAGCAGAAATCGAGACTCATCAGACCAGGCAACGTTTTTCCAATCTTCTATTGTCCAATTTCGATGAGCTTGTGAAAAATTGTAGCCTCAGTTTCCTGTTCTTAGCTGAAAGGAGTGGCACCCGGCGTGGTCTTCTGCTGCTGTAGCCCATCTGCCTCAAAGTTCGACGTACTGTGCGTTCAGAGATGCTCTTCTGCCTACCTTGGTTGTAACGAGTGGTTATTTGAGTCACCGTTGACTTTCTATCAGCTCGAACCAGTCTGGCCCTTCTCCTCTGACCTCTGGCATCAACAACCATGCCACGTTCAAAGTCACTCAAATCACCTTTCTTCCCCATACTGATGCTCGGTTTGAACTGCAGGAGATTGTCTTGACCATGTGTACATGCCTAAATGCACTGAGTTGCCGCCATGTGATTGGCTGATTAGAAATTAAGTGTTAACGAGCAGTTGGACAGGTGTACCTAATAAAGTGGCCGGTGAGTGTATATCAACATGTGTAAAAGACTAACAGATAAAACTTGTGTAATGTCATTTTTAGACTTCTAATCTAATCCAGTGAACTTTGGGCAGCATTTTAACTCGTGTCTATTTTTATAGTGAGTCTTCTCCCCTGCTGCATTCTCTCTTCTTTACTATTTACCTTTTTACCCATTTTTTTCCCTGAAATTCTTATTTTCTCTGCGTCCCTGACATTTCTTCTCTCTGGGGAACCTTTAAATCTGTTGACCTGCAGGTCAAAATGTTCCACTGCGTCACAGAAAAAAAAACAAAGCAACTGTCCCGCTGCCGACTGGTCAGATCAGCCCAGTGGCTCCTCACTGAAACCACGTTTAATACCACCTTAAAAAAGAGGTTATCCTCTGAATTATCAGACATTTAAAAAAAAGGAGACAGATTATTGGGTCAAAACTGAACAGATTATGTAAAAATTACACCAAATAATGTTGCGCCTTCTTAAAATAAGACAGTTGTTACAAGCAGTAAGTGTGTGAAAGGTCATTTTATCCAAAACATTTCCAAAGAGTTGAAAATGTTCATTAACAGGTCAGATGTTTATATATGACGGTATAATAATACGACATCTGTTGTGGATTAACTGTCAGACATGTAACGTGGTTCTTCTGTTGATTTTAGAACTTTCTGATGGAACGTGTTCATCAGCTGTTCAGGCTGCAGGTGGTGCACAAACACACAAACCCTGCTGCTGCAAGCGGTTTGTGTTTCTCTGCACCATCTTTCTGCTGCAAACCGTATAAATATCAAACTTTCAACATTATTTTTCTTTTTGCTTCAACTAAAAAAAAATTGTGTTTAAACTAAGATTATGACATTATATAAGAAAGTTGAGCAACTTTAAATAAACAGCCAGGAGGGATGATTCATCACTAAAGACCTTTTTAACAAAAACATGACTGGTCAGAGTATAAATATATAAAGTGAACAAAAACTACAATTGTTTATGCACATTTATCAGTTACCTTAAATCCTCATTAATTATTGCTAATAAAAGTGAACAGACGTGTGCAGAAGGTGCTGCAGATGGAAACGTGTGTAACCACTGAATCTCTATGTGCATTAGCAGAGACGTGGGAACAGGAAACCAGAACACAGACGTCTGTAGCATTTAAAGTACCAGCATGTTACGAGTATCTGCAACAACCTAAAATAGTTGTTTTTTACACTCATCTTTTTTGCACTTTAGATTTTTAATTTGTCCCTAAAAATCAACAACAAACAGAATCCTGAAAGTTCTTGTTGTTTCTGTTTGTCCAATACTTCAGAAAGAATTCATGAATTGTTTGAAACTAACTCCCAGTGTTGCACAAAGTTAAGATAAAACTGGAAAGTACTCAAGGAACACGGATCATGATGTGATCTAACAAATCCTGTAAAAAACCAGGATCCAGCCTACGACTTACCCTGTAAAAAAAATACATAAACCTCGAAACACTAATGAAAATATGACCTGCAGGGCAGATTTAACAACTTCAAACATTGTCTCAACCAGCTGTCTCCAGATGTCTCAGCTGATTCCTGTTCCTTCCTCCTCACCTGTCTGCAGATGTTCTTGGCCTCCTCAGAGAACTTATCAGAGTACTCCTCCTGGTCTTCACGCACCCGTCTGTCCACCTCTTCCCGCTTGACTCGCTCCTTGCGCCTGCGGAAGGGCGACTGGCCTTGGATCATCTCAAAGATCAGACAACCCAACCCCCACCAGTCCGGGCTGAAGGTGTAGCTCTCGTTCTGAATCACCTCGGGAGCTGACGGAGGGACGGAAAAATTAAAATGGTTTCAAATGTTCAGCGAGGAGAAGGGAAGGTGGATAAAGGTTTATAGGCTTTATGTGTGTGTGGAAAAGTTAAAGGATTCATTTCAGCAAAAGATAAAAAGGATGAAAATCCCAAAAGGAGGAGGAAAAAAAGAGACAGAACGTTCTTACCCATGTATCCAACAGTGCCCACTCTCCCTCGTATCGTCTCCCCTTCAGGGATTTGAACAGCGAGGCCCAGGTCTGAAATTCTGATGTGTCCTAAACGCAACCAACAAACAGAGATCCGACTGTAAATACATGTAAATACACAGAGATACTAATGTGTAGAATCCTGTCATTGTTCATGATACATGAAATTAACACAAAGAAGGACAAATGAGTAGAAAAGGAATAGAGACCAAAAAGACATTTCTCCAAGCTAAGACGTGAGAACACGTATGAAATTCATACATGACTCAGAATAAACATGTTTCAGTCCAGGAAAGTGAGGACACGTGTTTATTTTGGACACTGAGCTCCGTCATAAACATAAAAATGTAAAAAAACAAGTAATATTCTCTGTTGTATGTAGATCCAAATGAAGAACATCTGCAGTAATAATAAAAGGAGACGTACCGCGATCATCTAGAAGGATATTTTCAGGTTTCAGATCTCTGAAAAAGACCAAAATTAGAATAAACATTAAGACAAAAAAAAAAACAAAAGTCAGATAAAGATTTTTCTGTTAAATATGTTGACGTCTTTTATTACATCTTTTAAATGTTATCTGTTGAAAAATTCCTGAAACATTTATGTGAACTGCCTTTCCTGTTGTTTATTACTGAACAGCACACAACATGGTGGCCGCAGCACATCGTGGCTCAGTTCTACTCACGAAAGCACATTTTTGCTCCCGTGTCATTTAAACCAAACAGGCAGTTATTTTATTTAGACTTTCTTTCAAGTTTCTCTCACTTTAATCACATTTTTTTCAAATTACAAAACAGAAAAGTGATAATTTAACTTGATGATGATGAAACTGGAGAACTGGGTTTAAACTAACCTAATGGCTGCTGTGAGGTTTATTGTACGAGACGAGGAGATCAATGAACACGCGTTCTGGTTCGGACGTTTTGGGTCATGCAGCAGATGGAGATACACGTTTGAACTCCAGTGTTTGTGTTACTGTTACTTTCAAGGCTCTGTGATTTAGACAGGTGATACAACTCAGTAATCCCGTCACACTTCAACATCTGGAACGTTCTCGTCTCGATGGAAAAATCTATTTGAAGTGACGTTCTGTAAGTTTGATCTCATTCAACCGGTTTAGATTTGAACTCCAGTAAAGTTAAAACAGCTGAAGCAGAGATCAGGTTCCTCGCCTCAGCTGTGTGTATAAAAACAGTCACCACCATATCAAGGGTTGCCATGGTTACTTGCACTACGCTCATAACAACTTCCTCAAACTTCACCTTTCAGGGCAGAGCTGAAGCCCAGCAGAAAGGGAGGCTCAGACTTTTAAACATTACTTTGAATAAAGAACCAGACGAATCCTTAGATCTGCTGCATATGCAATATTTTCATATATATTTTGTATATAATAATTGGTAATCTTATATCTATTGCTGCACGTTGTACAGTCTTTGTAAACCAGAGTAATACTCCTGAACTCCTTTTAGTTGGTTATAATCTTTGTCAACACATTCATCCTGTTTTAATTTTAAAGCTATAGTGCGTAACTTTTACATGTCCGTGAATGTCCGTTTCAGCCAAGCCACTATTAGAGGAGATGACACAATGCAGATTAAGCCGATCGGCTCCTCAAACATCTCACGGTATTTTTCAATATATATCATTTTTACTTTGCGTGTCGACCGGCGACATTCCCGCGCTGGCGCGCAGGAAATTACGTCTTTGACATCACAACAAGAAGGGAGGGGGAGGACGAGCGGAGAGTCTCGTAGCAGGAGATCATTCACTAACCTGTCAGTTACAAATTAGCAGGCACCTTGTCTCCCGCTTGTAATAAGCTATTTGCGTTTCTGAGTAAAATAAATAAAAAATACAATAATTACCTCTTCCAAAGAGTCCATCATTTTTCAACAGCTGTCCTTATTCAAACAGAATAAAAATGTTGTGGAATCGCGAATCACAGCGGCAGAGGGATAGCGGTTGGGGGAAGGGGGGGTGGTGGGGGACAGGTGGGCGTACGTCATATGGAAGTGCCAGCTTCATTGTTGTAATAACGCAAAATTCCACTAGGGGGCGACAGACGTTACGCACTATAGCTTTAAGTTTGACAAACATATAAATGACCCACCTTCACAGATTTCTTAAGATTTTAAAAAACAAAGTCAGTGATTGTGTAAAGGACCATCTGGTATAAAATCATCTCTTTTAAAATGAAAAACATACGTGTTAGGAATTTCATGTTAATCCAACTAAAGCCAAAAAGGAAAAACACAGTAACATAAGAGGGCGGGGCAGTCAGGTGGGAGAGCCTTCAGATACAAACCTAAAGCCCCAGATCTGCTCAGTGGTGTCAATTACTGCTCCTTTACACTTTACACACAAACTTTGCTTCCTTAATATAAAAGATAAGTAATAAAAGTTCCATTTTTCCTGATTAAATTGTGTTTCTGACCTTCCTCTGAGCTCACCTGTATACTATCCTCTCGCGGTGCAGATCCTCCAGGCCACAGCAGATCTCAGCAGCATAAAAAATGGCCCTTTGCTCATCAAAGCCTGAGTTTCCCATGTTATAGATGTGGAACTTTAAGTCACCACCATTCATTAAGGTCAGCACGAGGCACAGCGCGTCCTTGGTCTCGTAGGCATATGCTAGACTAACCTGAAGAGAGAGGAAGATTTTGGGGAAAGGTAACAAGGTTTGCAGAGAGGAGTTTGTGTGAAAATCAACAGAGAAAACAAGGAGTTGAAGAAACATGGTGGGAGAGATGAATGGTGAGCATTTAATACCCCAAAATAACATCCATTATCCCAGATGGAATGTCAAGAATGTACACAAAGTATCACTGATTTCAAAAACCATCCCGTTACTCTCATCCCACCATCAGTCTCCCTCTTTTCCCACCAGTCTCCCCCTCTTCTCCCCCCCTCGGGAGTCAGTGACACACAGGGTACAGTGTTTGTATGTGCGGTTCTGTGTATAAGCAGGATGTTGCTGCCAGCAGGAGGAATCCCATCTGCTGTGAAACGTCCTCACGGAGAAACCACGAGAATAAAAGACGTTCTACTTACAGGCCAAGCGAACAACAAACACATCAAACCATATACACACGACACGGTCATTAAACAAACTCAGACATGTACAACAACCTGCGGCTAAGAGTCTGTGCTTCCATTATTGTGTTTATGCATTATGCATCTGCACAGGCCAAATTTATTCAACCTGTCAAAACAAAGCAACGAGTCCCACAATAGTCCTTCATCAAGTCAATTTCAATAAAATACACAAAATACCAGAAAGATGCTGAAAATACTTCCACTGTGTCGCATGAAGCGCCGATACTTTACTTCAAACTCATTCTTCTACTAGTAAAAGTAATATTTACTTCTCCTTCATTATTGTAAGTTTTATTTTATCTAAATACGTAGATAATTACAGATAAATGGTTTTTTAACCAATTACGTTCAACAAATTCTGATTTGTTTTTATTTCAATGTCTTTGACATAGTCATTTATTTAAGGTTTGACTCTATTAAAGGATAAATCAGACTCATTTTAAACACCTTTAATTCAAAAAACATTCAGATTCTGTTCAAGTATTTCAAGTTTTATACAGTTTCTATTAATACGAAACTGAAGCATGAAAAATCCGTTTGAACGATCCACAAAACTGTGGAACTAACTTTTAGCAGATGAGTAATGTGAGTTGGTATTTAAAGAATCTCCGAGGAAGACCAAGTTTTTCAAAAGTGAAAATAGAAAGAGGAATTTACATTCTGTGGAAAACGAGTATCGTTTTAAAAAAAAACAGCAGGAACTGAATTCAAACGTCCAGAAACGAAATTAAAGAACAAAAACAGATTTTACATTTTTGATTCTGGACAGATAAAATAAGATTGGACTGATAATAAACCACAACCAATAAATAAGATTCCACACTAAAAATCTGCACTAAATCTCATTTGTATTGTTCTTGATAAGTTTCAGCACTAAATTGGAATCAATTCACTATTTCATCAAGTTTTAAATTCACAAAGTGTTAATGACGAGACAAATCTGCATCGGAATGATGTCTCTCTACCTGATTTTGGCTCTGTAGATGCTTCAGACTGCAGTCACTCTACCTCTTGTTAGAACTGCTCATTTACACACACACCTACACACACAGCACCTGATGACTCGTTGCTTTAAACATCCAGCAGGCTAACAGGATGCACTGATCACAGGAAGGTAAAGAAGACTGGTGAGAGAGAGAAACCAGGGCTTTGAGAGAGCACTTGACTCTTCTCCTCCCTACTGCTGTTTGGTCAGTGTTGCTAGGCAACAGAGCTGCTCTTGTAGGTAGAGAGGCACATGAAGAGTCATCAGTTGTGCCTGCAGCACAGAGAACGAACACACATATACGCACACGAAACCGTGTGTCGATCCCAGGTGACGAGCTGCAAGTCGGTTCGGTAACAAACCCACTCCGGTGTGTGTGTGTGTGTGTGTGTGTGTGTGTGTGTGTGTGTGTGTGTGTGTGTGTGTGTGTGTGTGTGTGTGTGTGTGTGTGTATGCGTGCACATGCCCGTACATCTGCTTCCACAATGACTCACTCAAATCAAGGACATGCATCATAACTCATGCAGCATCAGAGATGGACCAGTCCAACACAACCGTTAGTTTTATGTTGAGCACGAAGAAGCTGAAGCTCTTCTGCTGCAGCTGCTCCAGCTGTTGCTGCTGCTGCTGCTATTCCAGCTGCTGCTACCTCTGTTCCAGGTTACTGAACAGAACCTGACCCGAGTTCTGCTGGAGTCAGAAAGCTCTGTGGTCTTTGCACAAAGCTGAGCTGCATCGAGGCAAAAACTGGCTACCATGATCAAGAATAAAATCAGGAGAGTTTATAATTATAAATTAATGATTTCGAAAAAGAAAAAAGACATCCTTTTTTTCACATCCGCATTTTACACTTTACATCAATGCATTTAATGCTATTTTAAATCTTAATGTACCACGCTGCCAATAACCCAACAGAAACCACCAGTCCTTCATAAAAACCAGGTGACTCGGACTGCCAGACAAAAACCTTCTGCTCACACACGACATCGATTTACAGAAAACCTCTGCAGGAAAATCAGCTGAGGGCTGTGCAACCATCAAGAGCTGCGGTTCATGACAGGGGAAAGTGTTAAAGACTCACACACATCTGTAAATGAGTTAATTCTGCACTTTTCATTAGAAATCTACAGAATTGTGCAAAAGTGTTGAGTCACTGTTGTTTATTTTTTACTTCAGACTTTCTTATTTGGAAATAAAAACAAAAGTGCATGGCTTAAAACTTTTGCACAGTACTGTACACTCCCACTATACAGAGACTTAGTGGTAACAGTCATCACACAGGTGTGTGAGATCAAAATGTCATTTAATCATTGAATAATAAAACAATTTTCAGACACAAACATATTAAATTATTTAACTTTGGTGCTGTAAAACACTTGGAGACCAACAAGTTCCTGCAAATAAAACCTCATTTTTACTGTTTTTATTCCTCTTTTCAAAATAAAATCATGGATTTAGCTTCAGTTTGGTGCCGTCAAGCCGTCAGACACCTGCAGGCTGTCAGCCTCTCATGACATGAGCTTGTCTTTCAGGCGTTTCATGTCTCTTTCCTCTGTGACTCGATAAGAACCTGAAGCTGAACTCGAGCTGCTGCATCAGCCTCTAACAGCCGACGACACGCAGCACTTCAAAATAAACAACTGGACTTTATTTGCAGGATCCTGAAGCCACAAACTGCCACACATGCATCACATGCAAATACACAAAACAAGTGCAATTCAGATAAAAAGGTTGAAGAAAAAAAGTCGTACTTACTACAAAACTACTGTTAACTTTTTCTAAAATGCGTTTTTCGTTTAGTGCCATTGCTTCACCTTTTCTTTTCTTCACCCGTTTCTTTTCCAGCTTTTTACAGGCGTACATCTTACCGGTGGCACGTACTTGGCAGGCACAAACCTGTGGAGACAAAAAAAAGAATTCAAATTTCACACCGAATACAACATCAAAGAATATTTAAAGAATTTAATGACTATATAACTCAACACTGCAGCGTTTTTTTATTGTTTTAAGACTCACCTCGCCAAATCCACCTTTTCCTAGTACTCTGTAATGCCTGAAAGTATTTTTGGTTACTGGTTGCCTGCAGGGATGAAACAAAGTATAAAAAAAAGAGAAAACGAGAGAGAAACAAAACAAAAAAAAGACTTTATTCATTTTTGCTGATGTCATCCTTCCAGGCCATGTGATTCTGCAGACAGAGTAATGGTCTTATATATTATTCACCCACTCTGATGACTGCTGTTTCCACCCTGCTCTGTTTTCCTCCAACCATTATGCAAAGCATCAATTATTAACCTCATAGGACTCACTGATTGGCAGCTCCACCTTTAAGAGCTGCTGCACATCTGGAAGTCCTAGAACATTTAACCCTCACTGTTAAATCTCATCATATATCTTGTGACTTATTGGCCGATATTTTTAGGATAAAACCTGGAAGTTAAAGAGACAAACTTCACAAATATTCACTGAACTCTGAAGTTTAAAGGTAAAGCCAAGGTACTTGCTGGCGTCGTGCGCAGCGACTACCCACCTTTCCAACCATTTCCACTGCAGGAAGCGAGAGAAGTACATGGACTCCTGGTAGGAAGAAAATGGAGCTCCACTCAGATAATCACGAACTATTCTGGGGGGGGGAGGAGAGAAACAGGGGGGTGATTTAAAAAACAAGAGCAGAACAACACACATCTGACAAGCGAGCACAAGGTGTGCGTTTGGGTGTGTTGCTGGTTGTGTCACTATTCTCAGCAGAGTGATTGGGGGGGGGCGGGGTGATCTCAGTTAATACAGAGTGAAAAAATGCAAAGTGCTTTTGAACAGAGCGAAGAAAAACTAAAAGCTCTAATCTGCTGGCTGAGTGACAGTCGATCTCAGCACAGACATGAACCTAAAGCCTGTAACCCCTCCCACCCCCCCACCCCCCAAAGTGAAAGGTGACAGATTCCCAGACCAGATCTTCTACCGTCTCCTGGCCAACTATCACTCTGCTGCGAGTTGTTCCAGCTCAACTCTGACCCCAGTGTGTCACGCATGTGTTTGAACAGGACTCGCTGCACATGTTTGATTTGCACATCATTCCCTCTTTAACGCCTCTTTACCAAACAGTAATAAGCTGAACTGCACCGAAACAGGTTTGCAGTCCTCGTTTCCAGTTGACAGATAAAGAACCCGATTGGAACTCCTTCAGCTGGAGTTTTACTAGTTTAACAAACTCATTTATGTGACGATGTGTTCTGCAAATAAGACGAACGTCAAACTGTTATGATTCAGTTCTACTGACAGAGACATCTAATCCTTAAAGTCCTAAATACAGTTCCTTCCAGCCTGCAGGTTGTCTGTTAACCAGACGGCAGCTCTGCCTCTGTCAGTGTGTCAGAGGACAACATGTGTGTAGTTTATCACCAAACATGTGAGTGAATGACAAACTGTAGTGTGAAGGACTTTGGTGAGTCCTCTGACTTAAAACATGTGTTAAACAAGCACATACCATTTACCATCAACTCAAGATGTCTGAATTTCAGGAAAAGAAATAAAGTTTCCCAAAAGAATGTCCTTAAACTTAAATCAAAGGTTTTCAGAGTGAACAGTCAGAAATAATCACACTGACAACACGGTCTACGTCACACAGAGGAAACACGAAAAGAAAGAAAGAGAGAGAGATAAGAGTTCACCTTTGTCAAGACATGCATTAGACAAAACACTTTGAATCACAAGCAGTGAAGGGCCTCACACGCTGCGCCTGCTATGACATAACAGTGTGTTCCACTGCAGCACAAGAGTAACGTGAGTGATCTGATGTGGGAATGAAGCTGTTCCAGAAGTCACGTTTCCACATGCAGCGCCGTGCTTTCCAGTAACTTTCAGTCTGAATGAGCTTCGACTCAAAGAATTTAACAAAACAGAAAAAAATGGGACAATGGAAAAGAGAAGGAGGCCACGGAAGGAAGGAGTTATGAGCCCACTTGGACAGATAACCCATTAAAAACATTCAAACTGCTGAGCACGGCTGCAACACGTGACTGTTTTCCCAAATGTTTGCACACTTGCTCTGATCACATTTCAACTTTCTTTCCATTTTCCCTTCTTTTCCCTCATTTCGCTCGCGAGGCTTTTGTTTGTGTGGAACTTCTAACTTTATCCTTTGAGGTGTTACTACGGAAACGGAGGAAGAGGAGCAACCTGACGGACCGAGATGAGATGGAAAATCTGCTTTACTTTGTAAACTGACGATAAAGGAAACTACATTTCTAAAGCAATGAAGAGAGAACAGAAACACACGCGCCAAACCACTGGATTACTTCTGGTGACTCAGTATGTATTTCTCAGAAGATATGTAGGAAGTACTACACAATGTCATCCCGACTTACTTGGTGCAGTCATTGAAGAGCTCCTTACAGGGACTCTGCTCCAACCGCTCCCGACACTGAGTAATCACATCCTGGGGGATGTCGGGCAGATGGGCAGCTGACTTGAGGGTTAAAAAGACCAAAAGCAAAATATGAGACAGGCGTAGAAAAAAATCAGATGTTGGACAAATAGAAAGACTTTGGACATGAAGACAAATGGACCAAGTAGCAAAAGGTTTTATGTCTGTTTTTGGCTGCTGTGAGTTAAAATGTTTTCGGCCTGAAGTATTACTCCTGGACTTCCTTCCAGTTTGGCAGGTCTGCATATTTAACCATGCCGTGTTTTATTTGTTTAATAAAAAATGAACCCAGAAGCAGAAGCAGTGCATGAAAAGCTCAGTGACTTATAGAACTAAACTCAGCAGCAGAAAGAGTCTTTTTAAACCCATTCTAGGTGTTTTTTCATGTTATTTCTGTTTATGGAGGTTTATGTACATCTCTGGAGGTCAGCTTAGACTGGGCCATTGCAACATCTTCAGTCGTCTCATCTTCGACTGTAAAATGATTTGCAGACGGGGGTCATGGTGGACTCAGTAACTGGAACATGTCCCGATCATGAACCCTCCACCTCCGTGTTTCACTACTGGTACAAGGTGTTTGGGATTCAGTCCCAACATGCCACTGTGCATTACAACCAAACACCCGTACACCATCTCATCTGTTAATGTCTAAAACTCTCTGTGTATCTAAACGCACAAGCTGAACCATGAAACTCAGAAAAATAATTCTGACAGAAGGATATTCGAGTCTTACACACAACACGTTTTCTTTTCCTCCAACACAATTTCTTTAAAGAGGCCCTTCCGTTACAAACGGTTTTTCTGATGTTTTAAGAAACAGAATTATTAGATGTGTTTTTATGGAAAATGATTTACTCAATAAATAAATAAAGTTGTTTTTCAAAAACTGCTGATTAACCAGTGCGCTCTTCCTCCTGAGTGATTTGAGTTGCGATTCAATACAATTTCTTTCACTGAACAATTAAAAAGGCCATTTCATACAAATTTCAGGACTTTGTGGTTATTTCTTAAGTATTAACCAGTAATATGAAACATTTTATATCTAAAAAACGTCAGGAAACACTGATTAACAGACCTTTCAATCTGTCTGCATTAAAATTCGGGTGGTTCCGGCTCCTTCCGTCAGGCCTCGAGCAGCAGCTCGTTCATATTCATTATTCAAATTTGCTGGACTCTGATTGGCTAACAAACTATGCGCATGGCAACGTCAGACGTCGTGTCTTCCTGTTTGCTACGTCTTATGCTACAACTTTTAGCTAGCAGCATGCTAGGCGTGGTTTCAACTACAGGAGCTGCCGAATACTAACAAACAAAGGAGTTGTGACGAAACAGATACAGGCCGTTCGGACTCGGGTTTTATCACCACCTGGCTAGTTTGAGAGATTAAAACTGAAAGAGAAGTTGTTGACCTGTTTTCACACCCACTATGAAGGTAAGAACACCTGTGGAGCTAAAATATTCAACAGAAACCTCAGAAAAACCGTTTTAATGGAAGGGCCTCTTTAATAAATGATTTAACGGGCCAGTGTGCAAAAATCAACTTACCCCATTATTAAAGTATGTGTCTAAAACATTCAGTCCACAGTCCCTCCTCTTTTCATCCGGAGCCAGCTGGTACATAGCCTGTCAGGAAAAAACACAAATGTGACCAACAACACAAGGTCGTGCTCAAGCGACAAATTTTAATACGTCTCCAAATAAGGAGAGAGAGACGCGGGCAGATGGGAGGAGCTACAGAAACACACGTGTGTATGTGTGAACGTTTCATCTTTATCAATGCAGCAAACTGAAACTTCCCACTTCATTCACTTGATTTGTAACAGAAAGATGTCTCGTTTTTAAAGGACATTGTGTTTTTAGTGGAATATGGACGACTGCTGGTCTGGAGTTTGATCTTCTGGAGTCCTTCGAGTCGTCCCTCTGCAGAGGGGAAGCAGGACTGAGCTGTGCAGCTACGCATCATACCCTGAGGACTAAAAGCACATTAAGATCAGCGTTTTCAAGTCTGAGGAATTCTCTCAGTTAGAATGTGGTGTTTCAAGAGGTTGTCTGTCGACTCTGAAAAACACTAATGTAGGTCCTCATTAAATAGGCATGATCACCCCCATTTTCCTTTCTCACATACCACCAGGGGCCTAGACACAAGCTGGGGCCTGTGTTTGCCTGCTCGCCCAGGGGACCTGCCTCTGACGTGAGCTTGACCTCATGGAGGAGTGCACGGACCAAGAGGAGGGGTCTGCTTTCTGACGGCCTCTCTAATCACCCCCCCACCCCACCCTCCAACCCCCGCTGCTGCCAGGAGCAGGGACGGAGTTTCCTCTCCCGTAGCTCGCTCTGCAGGCCTCGATCGAGGCGGATCTCATGGGAGAAACCAGACAGAAGGAGAATACGAGAAAAACAGAAACACTGTGAGTTAAAAGGACAAAGTGATATTAGAAGTCTTACCACAGCATCCATGAACTCGATACAGCGTTTCAGCTCGGCTCTTGTGTCACAGTACTGACGGAATAACAGACGACCGATTGGCTGTTTCTCACAAAGACTGGTGAAGTCCCTCTCTGAGAGGAAGTCAGAGAAAACAGGAGACAGAAAAGGACAAATCATTTCAATTATACAAGATAAATGTTAACCTGACGACTGAGACGCTCCAGAAAGTATGATAAATACAGCTACAAAAACCAACAGCCCTCCAAATTGACAACTCTAATGAAGTGTAAAATGTGTAGTTTTTTAAATATGCTGTAAAATCTCAGAATGATGATTTAACTTGTGATTTCATAATATAAATGTAGAGCTACAAAAAAGAACAAACATCCTAAAATATCTGGTTAGTTTAAGATCAAATTTCAGAATATTTTCTTTTACACAATTAAATGGCTCGGGACTATTAAAATATCAGACAATATAAATCATATAATGCTCTTAATTTATTTATGTATTAGCTCCAGAAAGTATGAAGCATTTAATGCTGAAGGAAATGAAAATAAAGATGCTTTTTACTGGTGTTTTCCTAATATGGATCCTTTGTTTATTTTAAGGCCACAAAAGGAGAAACTTGAAATCATTCAAGCACTTAAAAAGCTCAAAATCTCAAGCGATGGAGCCGAGTTGCATCACGTTGCAGCTTTCAGCACAACAAAATACAACTTAAAACATTTTACTGACTTTTTTTTTTGCTTTTATGGTTCAAAAATATTTTTTTAAGTAGTTTTGCTTGAAAATTTCAAACGTCTCCATGTACTTTAAAGCAAATGCTAAGTTTATATACACCATTACTTTAAAAATACTGAAGCCAGTAAGTACTTCAGGTACAAGAAAAGAGAAGAATGAACATAATGGACCTTGTTTATAAACAGAACCATTTGATGGTTCAGTAAAACTTCCTCCTGAAAGCAGGTCGGCACGAGAAAAAAGTAAGAATTATAAAAATGTTTTTTGTTACACTCTAAACGTAAAACAGACGCTCATGTTTCGTGTTAGTGTGTCAGCGTGTTTTTCCTGTGCAGCTGCTCCCATCTTATTAGTGCTAATGTTCTTCTTTTGACTCATATTTCCTCTTTTACCAAATGAGGAAAAAGAGCCAGAACATGTTTCATCACTGCAGGACAGACATGCGCACGCAACACAAACATACAAACAAATATGTAACACACACACACGCATGTGGTGAGGAAGGATGCTGGGGTAAAAAACGCTGAGTGTTGACACTGACAGGACAACCTCCAGCAGTTTATCAAATCCTCCCAACAGCTTCCAGCTGCAGCGTTTATTACCCAGCATCCTCTCTGCTTCCCAGCCCAGAGTCCCACATCATCACTTACAGTAACAAACGAGAGACGGGGAGAGATTTGGCTTTACAACGTTTGTGTTTGTGATCAGAAGCAAGTCAAAGACACGAAAGCATGAAGTGAAAACACTCGTCTTCCCATCAGATCGCTGCAGAACGCCGTCGATGATCAATCAATTCCCTCCAAACGGAGGAAAAGTGATAACTGCTTATCGAAAACAGACACTGATTCAATCACAACAGCTGAAAGGACATGAAACTAAATTCTGCTGAACTTCAACCTTTCACCAGCTTTTAAAGGAAGAATCCAGCTGGAGCTTCTTCCTCTGCTCTGCTGATTATTCTCTTATTCTAAACTTCTTTAATATTTTCTGTGTATTTACTGACATAAAGCTTATTAAAGCCTTTCTCCTCTGGGGATTATTAAAGTTCTAATGTTCTAAGTCTTGTTTGTTTCCATATTACTGGTACAGAACCGGGTCTTGGTAATAATTGCACTCAAGGACATTATGATTTCAGTATCTTGTGTTTCTGTAAACATAAACGTGGTCATTTTGCTGCAGGAACAACTTGAACACTTTCACTCTACAGATGAAACCTGGAGGAGAAAAGTTTTACAAACAAACCACAGATAATAAGTCATAAATTATTTCTTAAAATCCACATAAAAACACTGAAAAACTCTATTTCAAATACATTACTTTGAGATTTTTCAAAATAAACTTCTTACATTTCATTAAAAAATGTATGTTTTTTACAGAATGTCAAATGAGTCCAGAGAAGAAAAAAAAAAAAAAGGGACAGAAACAGAGATTGTGGAAGACAGCGAGAGGAAAAGGATGGACAAAGCAAAGACACGGACAGACAAATGTCTGCACCAGTAAAGTAAACTGCAAATCCAGCATAATTAAAACTCTAATTCAGACCAGGACAGAGTGGATTAGATGGACTGTGAGCGTCTGGTTTGCGTTTCTGGACCGGCCGCGTCTCACCGCTCCCACACGTTTAATACATGCCAACAGTAACAAAGACTTACAGCAACACGTGTGATACATGTACCGGCTGCACACTCAAGGAGAGCGAGATGAAGAGAGATGGACGGAGACGAAGGAGGACTGGAGTCTGACGCTTGCAGCCCACATAATGTAATCTGGACTTCCAAGAACTCCAGCTCACTTGTCAAGGCTAAGGTCAAATGCTTGACATTATCAAGACCCAACAAAGACACAGCTATCGCTCGCTCTACTGTATCCTTCAGCACACGTGTGCATGTGTGTGCGTGCGTGCACACTGCTACATGTATGCGAGTTTGATTACACAAGTGGGATTATCCTGATGTCGTACTGCATGACGGGCAAATTACACAAAGCTGACATGTTGATCTCGGCACTGACGCGCACGAGCGAACACCTTCAGCCCGTTTTTGGAATCCCGTGTAAAGTAGGAGTCCTAATCCAAACAGGTAAAGGTGGAATCGCAAGAAGGATTTTTATTTAAGGTGGTACTTTAAATCTCTGGGGACTGATCCATTCACATTTAGGAGAAAAAGATTTGTGAGTGATGACGAAATAGGAAACGTAGTTGTGACGACTAAGAACGCAATCAATGCTGAGGAAGAGATAATCACCTACGGGAGTATATACATCAACATCCCTTTCACTCGGCCTTCATCTTATCCTACTCCGTCCTTAAAGGATCTCCTCACTGTAAAAAGCTGCCGTCTTCGTTAACTCTCCTCTTGGCTTATCTCTGAAGTGTCTGAAAGACTGACGGAGAGATACAGATAGAGGAAGACGTGCATGGAGACAGAGAAGAGGGAGGGTATGTGAGCTTGTGGGGGAGGGTAGCACTGCAATCTCCAGCAGATAGCTGTGACGCACTCTTACACACAGTCTTGCTGTGTGGCGTTCAGGGAACTCCAGAAACCTGGGAGTCAGGAGATTTGATGAGTGAAAAGACACACATGTAGACTCTGATATTAAGAAACTACGGAGCAAACGGTTTCCCCATCTGAGACACTCACATACACACAATTTCCTGCCCCCTGCCTATAACTAAGGGTGGAGACGGGTAGAAACAGGAAGTGAGTCCAATCTGAACTTCCCCCCACAGTCAGACCCACCCCAACGACGCTGCATGGCAAATTATCTCTGTACCTCACACCCACACACACACACACACACACACTCCCTGCTCATACCGATAGTGCGGCGCAGCTCTTCACACTGGCTGATGTGAGGGAGTTTAAGCATCTCCTTCCACTTCTTGCTGCGACCATTCCTCTTTCCTCCTCCACCTGCGACACAAGGACAGATTTACGTCAGATCGTCGGTCAAATCGCCGCCACAACACTTAACTTTGTCTTCTTAAACACAGAAGGAAGAAAGCTGTCAGTTAAATATGTGTGTACGTGGTTGCGTGTTGAAGCACGCAGACCTCAGTGTGACCAGATGCAGCTGGTTTGTGTCACCAGTCGCCTCTTCGCAGGACGACGGGGAATGTGATGAAGAACACTGACAGCTTCAAAGATTAGCAGAGCTCAGTCAAACATTAGCCAACACAAATATAAACTACCGTTCTCTCACACGCACGTGCACACACACATGTGCTGATTTCTTTTCTCCAGTATACAGTTACATCTACAAATTTGTTTATTGTTTATTTACTAAACCTTCCCAATGCATCTCAGTAAACATGAATACAGCCTTGACATTGTGGAGATTTCTTCACACTAACACACAAAGAACGTAAACAAAACAAACATCCGGACAAAGTAAAGCAGGATTCATACAGGTTTAATGGTCCTTTAGATGTCTGGACACGTATGACGACCACATAAACTCTCTGAATCTACATGTTTAAATGAATCTTCAGGGTATTTTCACACAAACAACTGGATGTTTTTAAACTGGTGTCAGATATTTTATCTGCTGTAGCACCAATCAGCATCGATGGGACACCAACGTTGAAATAACGGGATCTGTTAGGACGAACGAGTCGCTTCGTTTAAACAGAACCACGCAGCAGTTTGTGGCGAATCGCACACGGACGCACTGAAACTAACAGTAACAACTAGGATGTCTGTGGTTCGGTTAGAATAAGTAACTCAGTCTCATCATTTAAAAGAAATCCTGCTTTTAAAAACCGTATTGAAACAGAAGGATTCGGTTTCATTCAGTCCCCTCGTTCTGCTGGACTCGTCCCCTGAGAGGAAGATCACTCAAGTTCTGAAGGTTGTTGCTGTCAGTGGGAAAAGATTTTTATTGGCTTGTTTTACAGGGTGTAGTCACGTTTAAAAAAACATTTAAAACATGAAGCTTATGTGTAAAAACCAGAAGTTTGTTGTGGTTTTGGCACTTCTGTTCTGGGTTAGAGTCTCTCTTCAAAGCCAGAGGCCTTTAAAAAGAAACGACAGCCGGTTTCACACGGAAAGCTGGACTTCCTGGACCATTGTCTTCCTGTTTGTAGGGTACCGAGGTGGAATGAGAGGAGAGGTCACAGTCTGAGCACGACTGAGACATAAATGTTCAGAGATGAATCCAAGTGTCACATGACTCGATGCTGGAATCAAACACTCAGCTCACTTCCTGTTTTTTTTTTTTTCCCCAGGATTTTCCCACTGAGATAAAAGCTCTCTGTTTCAAGGGACTCAGAGGGGGAGACGGACCAAGGTACGCTGGAATTGTACCAGCAACCCTGCAGACACGGTACCTCCGTTTTAAAACACCGACCGGTTAGAATCAACAACTAAACATGGTGGAAAAAAAACAGAGAGAGAGAGAGAGAGAGAGAGAGAGAGAGAGAGAGAGAGAGAGAGAGAGAGAGAGAGAGAGAGAGAGAGAGAGAGAGAGAGAGAGAGAGAGAGAGAGAGAGAGAATACTGCTGATGTGTTAAACATGGAGCTGGTTGGATCTCAGTCCAGACTGAGGTTAGTTCACCACAAACCGTCCCACAGACCTGGTTCCTACACAGACCTGGTTCCTCCTCAGACCTGGTTCCTACACAGACCTGGTTCCTACACAGACCTGGTTCCTCCTCCAGCCTGGTTCCTCCTCAGGCCTGGTTCCTACACAGACCTGGTTCCTCCTCCAGCCTGGTTCCTACACAGACCTGGTTCCTACACAGACCTGGTTCCTACACAGGCCTGGTTCCTACACAGACCTGGTTCCTACACAGACCTGGTTCCTACACAGACCTGGTTCCTACACAGACCTGGTTCCTACACAGACCTGGTTCCTCCTCAGGCCTGGTTCCTACACAGACCTGGTTCCTCCTCAGGCCTGGTTCCTACACAGACCTGGTTCCTCCTCAGGCCTGGTTCTTACACAGACCTGGTTCCTACACAGACCTGGTTCCTCCTCAGGCCTGGTTCCTACACAGACCTGGTTCCTCCTCAGGCCTGGTTCCTACACAGACCTGGTTCCTACACAGACCTGGTTTGAACCAAATAATCAGAAAAAGTTTAGACGTGAAGTGAAACATCAACAACACGAAACATTTACAGTAAGAATAAATTTATTCTTCTTCCCTTTAAATTAACTGCTGATGTAAAACATAACGTTAGAGACGCTTCCGGGTTCAACAGGAACCTTCCAGCTGACCCAAAACCACCTCCCTCAAACAGGAAAGAGAAACCGCTCGGTCTAAATCATGGAAACGGTCTCTCATCCTCAGAACTGGACCGAAACCCTCATATAACCATCAGCTCATCACAGATGCATCAAGATTTAAAATTCAGGTTTCACTTTGATATTTCCGAATCATAAATTCACTCCACACTGTTCTGTTTCCATCCAAACCTGCAGAACGGATCAACCCAAGGTTTTAACATGGTTTTTAATGAAACATCCCACCAGCAGCGTCACCAGCTTCAGCAGGTTAAACACCTGCAGTCAACAACCAACATCAGAAACCCTGAAGCTGATATCTGATCTATAATATTTAACTTGATGGGGATCAGTTTTTTAAAAACAGGACGTTCTCGGGTTTCGGCCCTGCTCAGACTAGCTGTTAGCTCATCAACTCACCTCTCCGAACTGAAGCTCGATGTGTCGTCCACGGCAACACAACACATGCCACTCACAAGTTATTTACAAAACCACATAAACAAAAGGGCCGTTAGCCTCATGTGACATGTGATACATCAATATAACACAAACAGAAAAGTCCATTTTACCAGTTAAATTCATTTTTTACATCAAAATCTAATTATCTTCAAGCTAGTTATGACTTAATACCATTAAATGTGTTTTTAAAAAGCAGCTTCAGTTTTGTTTTCAACATGAACGAGTGACTAAAAGCCCAGAAGAAGAAGAGTTTCTGAATGATAACAGTTACAGATCTGATTGCTCTGGTGTTGCTGAACGGTATGTTGACAGACCGGTTGTGGGGCTGCGGGGTAGAAACCCGGTCAGAGGCAGACATGTAGCCACACACACGAAAATGTCCCGCTGCAGTAAAAGTGAGAAGAAAAAAAACAGAGCAGCAAACGCAAATACAGAAATCTGTGGAAGAGACTAAAAATGGAGGCTGAGTGATGAGATCCGACATGATAAATGTGTGTGAGGGAAGTCAAGAAATGAAAAATAAAGTGTTTAAATGGTCTGAAATCTAAACAAAAGAAAATGGAAATCAGTAACAACCTGAAAAGAATCATCACGAACAGAAAACAGTGAGATTTTAATGGCGAGTTGCAGAAGAGAGAGAGTGCATGTGCATTTACGCCTGTCACAGCCAGCTGGGCCACCCCACCCTGTTTAATGTCACGCTGACGTCAAAGCCATGTGTGCAGCCTCCTAATGCAGACAGGATGGAGCGAGTATTTATTTTACTTTGGTTCTCCCCTCTGAGAGAACGAGGCCCTCCATAAACACTGACTTCAGAGCAGTTTCACTCATTCATAACTGACTTCCAGCCAGAGCTGAGATCATGGTGGAAGATCTCAGGACGGGCGCAGTGAAGACCAGACGCACCAGCTGCTGAGGCCTGATGGACAACCGGGAGACGTTCATGTCTGATACAACACAAAAGGTGTTCAGATCAACCTTCAACGTGACTTTTAACATGTCGTAAATATAAAAACTAGTAAAGGTAGAATAAATAAAGTGAAAGTCAGAAGATTAACACGTTCCATCACTGCAGACGTTCTTCTCACGGTCCATCTGCTGAAGTTTGTGATCATGTCCACCCGAACCCTTCTTTGTTTGTGTCTCACTGTGTGAAGAGATCCTGCTTGTTTTTATATCCTGGTAGTGCACGTGTGGTCCAAACACAATCCAACACCTTCCCAAATATTCTCCTGTTCCTTTTCATCTCAGGGCGGCTCCAGCTGCCCCACTTCATCCAAGTCCAGCAGCTTTAACTAATCCATGTTCTCGTTTCTGGTTTCAAACGGAGATTCACATGTTTAAGAGGAGAAATCCCAGCATGCCTTGCTCCTTTTAAACTTCTGAAGTCTGGAAATCTCCAACAAAAGGTCTGATTAAGTTTCAAGACAAGGCTATTGTTTATATTTTCCCATCCAGAACTCGAACATAACAAATCACCATGCTGGATCTGGACACTGGCTATATCCTGGATCTGGTGATCCAGAAACCCTGAGTATCTGGAACTCATGAACCGTCTGATGACGTAGAAATATTCTTTTCCAGTTGCGTTGATAAACGAGCTGCTCGGAGGACGTCCGCGCTCTCCGAGTGCGTTCTTGTTTTTCGTCCCTCTAAACCAAACTACTCAAAATAAATTGTTTTTAACTATTAAAAAACTTCTAAATGTAAAATCCCCAAATGAATCATTTAGTCATGAATCAGCTGATCAAATCAGTTTGTTTTGGGGTGTTTTTTCTGTATTTGTGCAGGAGGATAAAGTCGAAGTGGATTTTGATTGTTCAGCTGTTCCAGACTGATCTGGTGCTGCTCCATTATCCGGTTTCACTGGTGCTGAAATCAGGTGAATAACTCAGAGGGTGGGANAAATATTCTCCTGTTCCTTTTCATCTCAGGGCGGCTCCAGCTGCCCCACTTCATCCAAGTCCAGCAGCTTTAACTAATCCATGTTCTCGTTTCTGGTTTCAAACGGAGATTCACATGTTTAAGAGGAGAAATCCCAGCATGCCTTGCTCCTTTTAAACTTCTGAAGTCTGGAAATCTCCAACAAAAGGTCTGATTAAGTTTCAAGACAAGGCTATTGTTTATATTTTCCCCGTAATTTTTGTAAAAAGTTACAGAACTCGAACATAACAAATCACCATGCTGGATCTGGACACTGGCTATATCCTGGATCTGGTGATCCAGAAACCCTGAGTATCTGGAACTCATGAACCGTCTGATGACGTAGAAATATTCTTTTCCAGTTGCGTTGATAAACGAGCTGCTCGGAGGACGTCCGCGCTCTCCGAGTGCGTTCTTGTTTTTCGTCCCTCTAAACCAAACTACTCAAAATAAATTGTTTTTAACTATTAAAAAACTTCTAAATGTAAAATCCCCAAATGAATCATTTAGTCATGAATCAGCTGATCAAATCAGTTTGTTTTGGGGTGTTTTTTCTGTATTTGTGCAGGAGGATAAAGTCGAAGTGGATTTTGATTGTTCAGCTGTTCCAGACTGATCTGGTGCTGCTCCATTATCCGGTTTCACTGGTGCTGAAATCAGGTGAATAACTCAGAGGGTGGGAGCACAACGTCGTAAAAACATCTACAAACTACATCTGTAAGTTAAACCTGATGCACGGAGCAAAACATGCAAAGTTCTTGAAGTTACACCTCCAGACAGGATCTGAAAAGGATCAGAGAATCTCTCCTGTCTTCTCAAACACGTCTTCCTTCGAACTTCCACCTGCTTTCCACTGAGACCAGTAAGGCCAGAAAATCTGGATCACCTGCATGAAAACGGGAACCCTTGTGGAAACAGGCTTGTATTTACATGTTAACATGGAGAGAATTCCGTTGAAACTTCAACTGCGTGAAGCAAAACTGTGACACATATTAGACCCCCAAAGCCTGAGCGTGTTCACGAAAAGTCAAGAAAATATGAGTAACAATGGCAATGATTCAAACATCTTATGTAACTTTAAAAACACACTTTCACAACTCCGATAACAACATTCAGCATTCACATTTCAGCCAAAGTAATCACAGGCTGACTAATTTGTGCCGAGCTGAGCCTCCTCTGAGATTCAGATCTGTCATGGCTCCCAAAACCAGATTTAAATAGTGGGAAATAAGAGAGGGTCACGCACACACGCACAATGGACCCCGGACTCGATAAACAAACTGCTTTTCCAGCCTGATACAGTGTGTGATTGACTGGAGCGGCTCCTGATAAGGAAAACATGAGCTGAGAGGACCTGCATCGCCTCCTCAAAGCAACGACGCAGTGTTTGCATAAGGTAATCCGTCTGTATGCTCACACTAAAACACACAACAGCTGAGTGAGAGGAAAACATCAGGCAGCTTCGCTCTCTCCTAATCCTCCACAGAAAACGCTGCTCCTTCATTAAATCTTTATGGCCAGACTTTCCTCTGCTGCCATATGGCCCACAGAGAACGTGTGGGTCACGCACAAAACTGTGAACAACATTACAACACCAGGACACGACGGCGAGCAGGCGAGCAGGCGAGGCGGTGGGTCTCACGTGACGTAGAACACGCAGCTTCTCACATGAGCACAAACACACACACACATGTTCTCTTGTTCATTCCAGCAGTGTGCTGCAATGTTGCGCAAGACTTCTCCTTCCTCTCGTCCATCTTCCCAAACTCAAGATACAAGAAACAGAGTGGAACTGAACTCCAGACCCAAAGGTGGGTCACCTCCACGTTATCTCCTGCTGCCTCTCTGATGACGAGCCCACAGGTTCATTTCAGGGTCACACAAACTCACGAGCGAGGAGCCCTTGAGGGGGGAACACGCAGCACTTATTACACTTACATGATTATCTTTGATATAACAGGTCACACTGAAGGAAAGTCTGGCAGAATCTATCAAGGGCAGAAGCTAAAATTCTGGGAGTGTTTTGAAAGGAAAACCAGTTCAGTCCAACGTCCCGTCCAAGACTTTCAGTCAGCTTTCTAAGAAACGGTGAACATTTCAGCAGAGACCAGCTGCACCTTGCTGCCACAGCCACGCAGTGGGCCGCGCATGCATCACGCTCCCTGCACAGGCCATTTGTGGGTGTAATAAATGTGAAATGAGTCCCACATCAAGGGACAGTCACAAAGCACCGTGTTTTATGAGCCTCAGCTGCAGGAAACACCCCAGAGTGATGACAACAAGTGTTTGCCGAGTCAGACCACAAAACTAATAAAGCTACTCCAACCAACGTCACAGATGAACACTCACCAGCGCTTTGAAAGACTGCTCGCCTCCAATCTGAGCGCTGGAGGCAAAGAGGCGGCCAGCACGCTGCTTTTATTACAAAGGTGTGTCCACGTATACCTGGACTCTTCTCCAATAAACAGCACAGCCTGGATTACGTAACACAGAACGTTGTTTTATGAGGATTACAGGACTAAAGTTACCAGAGTTAGTGTATTGAACAAGCACACTGGACAAACCACATTCCCTCCTTTCTACAAAAGGCAGCGGGAACAATGAAAGAATAACAACAGAGAGACATTTGATATGAGGAAGTGCAAGAAAAATTCAGTCAGACTGCAGGACTGTGAACGTATTCCTCTAGAATCCGAATCAGACGTGAATCTACCGGTCTCTGGCCTCAGCTGGATCTATTCAGACTTTAAATTTGGCCGATAATTATTCTGTTCAGATCTTGTTTAAATCATCACATCAAGATGCTGGAGAAACCTCTGGCTTCAGTCTGGGAAACAAAAACACAAGCAACTAAGAGCAAACAAACACTGATGAGAAGGTGCAGCACAAGGTTCGATTCCATGTTACATGAGGAACTTTGTCTGTTTCTGGATTGCTGATGTTGGAATTAACATCTGGCTCCTTCTGGAGGTAAACAGGAAGAGTTGGAAACCTTTTACACTGAGATATTTTGATTTCTCTGGATTACACAAAAGCGTGTAGCGGGGAAGCAAACCCACACAGCTTGAGTGTAAACATCATCAGCACACTTTTCACCACCATCTGCTCCAGAATGACACTTCGTCAGGACATCTGACAGCTAATGTGCCACAAAGTGTCGTAAACAGTCAAGTCTGCAGGACAAACCACCATAACGCTGTTTCATGAAAGAGTTCTACTAATTCCCAGTAAATATCAGACAGTGAATGCATCACAACTGTTATTAGTAGCTGGTAATAATCGATTCTTGGCGAACAGCAGTAACAGAGAGGACCTTGTCTTCAGTTGGATCCCTGAAGGCCTCTGGTGACATCCAGGTGATCCATGCTGCTGAGGCTGATCCATTTCACAGCTCTGCTCTCAGAAATAAAACCCACTGCTGGTTACACGCCTGGGCGCGCGCACAGCGTCCAGTAAAATGGATGAACATCTCCGACATTCTGAGCCTCAGAACCCTCCAACCCGTTCTCACGAGACAAACACACAACACATGCTTCTTATTCTTATTGTGTGGTTTCCAGGAGATGTTGCGCACCCATCGTGCGCGCGCTCGCTCACAAAGCGGCCTTACTGCCTCGCGACCTCCCGGAAAACAAATGGGATGTTGCCGATGCCTCCAGCCAGGTGATGCGCTTCGGGATCAGTGTGGGTTGTTTGGGCCAGAACCGCCGGGGGGTGTTGGGGTGCTTCGTCCTGATCAAGAGCCGAGCAGCAAGGCAGCGACACACTTCTGCGGCAAACACCTCACATCATGAAGAGACGCGAAGCACCGCGTGCAGCTGGATTTCTCCCCGTCATACAGTTTGATATGTGCAGAGTGACATGTGTGTTGTGTCATGGTAAAAAAAACTCAAAGCTTTCAGAGTGAAAAAATGTGCTGGAGCGTCCGATGCAGAGCTATGCTGCAAACACTCCCTGCGTTGTTCTCCAGCCCGCCGGGCCTTCAGCGTTTCTGCTGCACCAACAGATGATTTCATCTGAAGATGTTCGCTGTTTGCCTGGAGACAAGGCTGTGCGCAGTGCCGGGGTACACACATGGCACAAACCTCGCTCTGTACCATCCACGTAGTTAAAATGGAGGAAAAATACGCGATTCGTGTTTAATTTGTGGATTTTTGTGTCATTCAGCGGCGCTTACCTTCTCTCGCCTTCAGGAGAACCGTGTTAGCCACGATATTTTCAATCTCCATTGTCAGAATCCCGAGCAGTCTCGATACATTTCACTCAGCGGAAAAAAGATGGTTTTACTGATCAAAGGTGCCGACGGTGAGGCTGCTGCACGCGCGCAGAACGAACGCGGCGCTGACGCATAATAGGACTCTAATAATGATCGTTGTTCCTTTTCATTGCGTTCTGTTTGGTCCAACCCGACCGGAGGAGCAGCTCGGTAACAACGGAGCTTGTTAGCATTCACAGTCCGCTTCCCTTCCTTCCTGCCCGGGTTCCCTCCTCCTCCTCTTCCTTCTCGACCCTCCTCTGCACAACGAACCAGGGGAGAGTAGGAGGGATCAGTTTACAACCACTGCACCCACACCCACACACGTTTGCGCACAAGTGCGTTCATCCAGAACTGCGTGTGCGCGTCGAAGTGGCTCACGGAGACACTTTGGGATTCAAACCTGCGGATCTGTGTCGAATCTCTCCAAGATCCCGATGTAAAACTGACTGTGAGCGAAGGTCTGCCTGTCCGTGTGTAGGACTGTGCAAAAGTATAGAATCATTCCCTATTTTTATAATATCAGGTCAGATTTTCAAACAATCTTTTAAAGTTTGGATTCTGCCCATTTTAAGAAGAATCGTGTAGTTTATACTCTGTCCGCACGTGAAGTAATTTTGATTTGAATCAAAATATTTCACAAAGATTTAAAAAATTTAGTTAATCTGATCAAAAATCAAATAAAATTCTGTTTAGACTGAAATATCACCAGAGGATGAGGCCTCTCAGGTTCTGTAGGCTGGATCAGGTCCCTCTTTTTGTAAAGACAGATACTGTCACTCTGTTGGAGATTCCTCTTTTAGGCCTGATGCTTCTTCTTTTCTCCTCAGCTTATCCTCTTCTCTCATTTTTAACAAATGCTGCACAATATGCAGGAGGATGGAACAGAAAACCAGTGAAAAAACAGCCAAAGTTAGACAGTCTGATAACAAGAAGAGAAATGAAAAATGGTTTAAAAGTTTTGCACAGTGTTGTAAATTCACTTGGTTTGTTTTACTGACTCATGACTGAACAGAAAACATTTTATCTTCAGGATTTCCTGGTAAATAGAAGTTTCATGTGTTTATCCTCAGTCTGGAAACACAAATAGGCGACAGACACCTGATGCAGACCTCTAATTTTAAGGACGAGTCTGCGCCGTCACGTCATGCAGTCTGTAGAAAAGAGATAAAACACACACTTGGGTTAACACACAATTTCCCTCCTCACAGTCCAGCTTCCCCTGAAACTTTTCATCTCACTCTTCTGAACTTGTTCCACTTCTGAGTTATTTATCTGCAGAAACACAAGCTGCCCACATTGTGAGATGATGGTCAACAATTAGTAGCTACTAAAACAAGCTTTTGAAAAGATTTGGAGCTTCACAAATGAGAGGACAGCATTTGCAAGAGGTTTTTGGGTTTTGTTTTGCTGCCAGGAGGTAAAAGTTTCAGAGTCTGAGATTCAGTCGACCTGTGAGTTGATAAGTTCTCACTCAAGCCACTAACTTTGATCTTCACTTCCTCCTGATGGCAGATAATCTGTGAAAATGTCGCATCTGTCAGATGTTTTTTCTATGTTAGCTGCACATTACAGAATCACACACAATGAATAAAACTCGTTTCAATGCTTCTGTATAATATATGTGGTCAGGAAAAACAATAATCTGCTTGTAATTAAGGCATTTTTTTTCTACAAACAGAAATTTATAATATGGAGAATTATAATTATAATTAAAATTGTAATTCAGATATTGTCTATGGACTTGACTGAAGATAATTGCATGAAAAAAGTGACCTGATTAATAGGAAATAAGATTGTTTAAATTTAAAGAAATTAAATCCAGGCGCTGCTGCTTCAAAAATAATCAATGCTGCCCCCTGGTGGTGATAACCTGCACAACGATCAACAGAAACTTGATCCAAACTGTTTATAAATAAAATAACTCTGCTTGTTTCAGCATAGATAATACATTTTTTAACTGATCATAATAATACCAGCGTTTTAACTTGTTGACTCTCTTTTCTACGCTTTTATTTCAAACAAATGACAAATAAAATTACACTAACCAATATTAAGAACGCAGATATTTGTTAAATAAAAAATATTTTTACCATCCTTCTAAACTTTAAAATTACATTTAATGCTCCTATTTTTTCTATCAAAGAACAGTCATCTATGCAATACAAATTTTGGACACTAGATGGTGGTGTTGCTATGAGAGTGACTGCTTTGAGTTTATTATCTAAGGAATTGGTTTCAATTTTTAATTATTATCTTTAACTAGAATACATTTTAAATTTATTTGAATTTAATCTATTGAGAAAATGATTTTTATTAAAATTACTTTTTTCTAAAATGATGGTTCTTGTTGGGGCAGTTTGTAGCACTGGTGCCTTGCAACACAGAGGTTTCTGCTTGGAGTTTGTATGTTCTCATGCACCCGTGGGTCTTGCTCAGTTACTCAGGTGTGTGAGTGAAAACCTATTCAGGGTGTAACCTCTCTGAAGATAAACACCAGCCTGGGGCTGTGACCCTGCACAGGAACAGTCACACCTGGACAGATCGCCAATCCATCACAGGGACACATATAAACACACAACCACACACACACACACACACACACACACACACACACAAGTGTGTTTTGTTATCCTTATGGGGACCGTCCATTGACTTCCATTGATTTTAGTAACTAGATTTATACCTAACCCAAACCCTTTTCCTAACCTTAACCATTACTGATCTATAACTAACCCTAAGACTAACTAAAACTCTATTCACACCATACCTATAAACCTAACCCCTAACCCTAAAAAGGGGAGTCCCCCCCATGGGGACCAGGCTTCGGTCCCCACAAGAACCCTCGGACCCCAGAAAGATAGTAAAAGTCAGGAAACGGGTCCCCAGGAGGTCAGAAATACAACACACACACACACACACACACACACACACACACACACACACACAAGTGTGTTTTGTTATCCTTATGGGGACCGTCCATTGACTTCCATTGATTTTAGTAACTAGATTTATACCTAACCCAAACCCTTTTCCTAACCTTAACCATTACTGATCTATAACTAACCCTAAGACTAACTAAAACTCTATTCACACCATACCTATAAACCTAACCCCTAACCCTAAAAAGGGGAGTCCCCCCCATGGGGACCAGGCTTCGGTCCCCACAAGAACCCTCGGACCCCAGAAAGATAGTAAAAGTCAGGAAACGGGTCCCCAGGAGGTCAGAAATACAAACACACACACACACACACACACACACACACACACACACACAGGGGCAAATTAGAGTTGCCAGTTAACCTCAAGCATATTTTTGGTCTGAGGGAGAAAACCCACACATGCACAAGGAAAGGTGCAGAAAGGTTGTTGCTAGTTTTGAATCCAGGACCTGATTGCTGCAAGGCAACAGTACCACCCATTGCACCACCGTGCAGTCCCCGCACAAGAACAAGCGAGTGTAAAAAAGTCTGGCTGCCTCATACTTGATGTTTGTTTACTTGCTTTTCTTCCTATGATATTTACACAACTTGTTGGTTAGTTGTATAAACAATAAAAAAAACAGGTCCAAGTTAACCTGTCTATAACTAGTATAAAACTATCTTCACTGCAGGCTTTCACCTTAAAGTGCACTCGAGCTTTGTGTACTACACAAAGATAAGAGTAGAAACCCTTTCAGTCCACCAGTTAGTTCAGACCTTCAGGACCATTATCAGAGAACTGGTCTGTCCAGCTTTCCTTGATGTCAAGACAAGACAGCACATGCATGTTTAAAAACATCTGAGTTTTAGAAAACACAAAAGATGCAGCAGGTGGCTGGTGTTGTTGAGGATAGACATGCACGCAGTGGATATAACCGAGCGTTTGATGTTTATTCTGCTTAACATTCTATTAGATGATGATCTGATTTGTTTGTGTTTCCTTCCCGTCTTCACCTCACTCTTTCAAAGCAAGTTTAAGTCCAGTTTTTTTTTTTTCATATCTGTCCAGATGATAAAATACAACTACAACAGCAGTATTCCAAAGTAAATCCAAGAACATTGTAATGAGTCTGTACTTTACTGTGGTCAGCATTTCAAACCCCCACTGTATCGGTAAAAAAATAACACAAATCATTCACTTAAAATAAACGTAGATACAAGTCATTAAGTTATAAAAGGGACTAAAAGTTATTGCTGATCATGAAAATTCAACTAAAGGCATACTATAATTTTTTTTTAAATTTATGGAAACAAATCATTTGTTCTTGGTTGATTGAGCAATTGTTATAATTCTAATTATTATTGGAATATTGAGGCTAACTGGTAAAAATAATCATCATGACTGTGTAACACAGTGAAACTGCAGTTTGAGCAGCTACATTTAAAAGCAGATGAGAAATTGGTAAAACACGTTAAATAATCCGATTTCTGTCCTGCTGCTGAAGTAATTCCTCTTTTATGCTCTGTGTGATGTTTTATCCATCACAATAAACTCATAATAACACCCCACAGAGCTAATCATCATATGTTTACACACTTTAATGAAATGACGGTGACTGCAGGGTGAGTTATATGGGGGAGACGAACCAGCTGATGTGATCGCTGCTGCTTCCTGACTCCGTGTTTTCACGTGACCTCTCAGATCCGAAGCGCCTCTGAAAACAGCGACAGACTCTGAAAGCAACAGAAAACACGGAGGTTACAGGTCCAGTTGCCCCCGAACGGTTTCACCTGAACACAGAGCAGCTACACCTCATCTTCGGGGATGTTTTCATTCGGGGAGACCATGGAGTATCTCCTGGGAAGCTCCTTTTCAACACCCGTTGGACAGAGAATCGGTAAGTTTGCAGCAACGGATTTAGAAAATGTTATTGTTGTGTTTTTTGTGTCTTTTATTTGATTTACACGCTCACAGACAGATTTTCCAGCTTCAACATGCTTATATGAAACAAAATTACAGCGTTTAAACTTGCTTTCCGTTCTTGTTGAACTCTGAATTTGTCAAAAACTAAAGTTTGAAGACGCGACGACGACGCGGGCGAGGGCGGGACTTTTTTGCGTTCTTACACATGATTGGTTACTGTATCTCAAATGACAACGCTTGTAGCGAATCAGAAAGCTGGCTGGTGTTGTCGCATACTTGTTGACTGCAGTGTCCTCAATCCGTTTCAGTTTCAATGTAGCGGGTCTTGGTTTTGACTTTGCAGGGTTTTCCCATTCTTTTTGTTGTGAAGTCACGAAAAAACTCCGAGGCCCGGACATTAATTTAGACCTCCAGCCAACTGGTGGTGCCTAAAAAGATGTTCAGGCTTGAGAAAAGCCCACACGCCCATCTCAACCCTTCCTTCCTCCTATTTTACCCACTAACTTTCTCCTAAATCATGTCAGCCAGAGAACAGAAGCAGCTGATAGTCACATGCAGTGGGGGCAGCTGGAGGTGGGTCCGAGGGGGAGGGATTGAGTAGATGGGACTGAGAAAGCCAGGTTTAGGGTTTGTGAAGTGGTTGCAGGAGAGATTTAAGAGATTTATGAGGATCTGGTGAAGGGCGGAGTGCAAAAACCTGCCAAACACTTGAGAGAAAAGGATCATTACAGTTGACCCAGTTTTTGAAAGAGATCAAAACTTTCAACAATGATTTGCTCAAAGTTTTCATCCAGATGAAACAACTTGCTGTTCAGTTCCAGTTACGTGTCTTGAAATTAAGAAAAGTTTCTGTAATTCACTTTTTAATCCTACAGTTTTAGAATAGAGTGAATAAACGTGGATCTTGTGTTTTAGGTTGTCCTTTAATTTATTGTTTCTCAGTAGAAAAAAGAAAATATCCTGAAATTCATTTTCAAAAGAAAGCCACAGCTGGTCTTTAGTCTGGTATACGCTGCACATTTAGTTGGCTGTGATCACAAGACCTCAAGGATCTGCTGGGGATGGGTTGCTTGTTCATGCAAAGCTCCAAACACCAGAATCTGGTCTTAAAGTGGACTGTAGAGTTCAGTGTAACTGGAAGAGAAGCAGCGTGATGCATGTTTAGAGGATTTAATCAGAAGCCTGGAAGTCTTGAAGTCCTGCCCGGGGCAGCAGATGGTGGAGTTTGTAGTAAAATGAGGAAACCAGACATGAGATCAAACATCTAACACAGCAGATCAGCAGGTGTTTTTAAGTTAAACCTTGAGAAACACGTTATGAAAAGGAAAAAAAAAATCATCCTTCAGCGGATCATCTTTTTTTTTTTTTTTAAGACTTTAGCTAACAGCTCTTTAGGATTCACCTCGTTGGTGCTGTAATATTATTTTATATGTGAAACTTATTTCATAGATTCATCAGAATAAATGGGAATAAATTGTGTCTTAAGTTGATGTTGTTGTTTTTCTTTAGTGTGACTGCAGGTTTATTATTTTTTAAATGTATTTAAAATTTAAATTTTTAGGACCTTCATTAGTTTTTGATCAGTATCACTTATTTTCACTTATTTCACTCGTCTTCTTTTTGTAAACAGAGCGGGCGACGAGCGGCTCTCTGCAGTCTGAAGACTGGGCTCTAAACATGGAGATCTGTGACATCATCAATGAGACAGACGACGGGTGGGGAGATGTTTAAAACCTCCCAGGCTTTTACTTTGATCTTTAGATCTTCTGATCTAAAATTGTTTTTCTTCAGGCCCAAAGATGCTGTGAAAGCCATCAAGAGGAGAATCGTAGGAAACAAGAACTTCAGAGAGATTATGTTGGCTCTGACTGTGAGTGATGAGTGTTCGTTCGTTCAAGGTCTGTGGAATGTTTAAAGACCATGATGATCCCGTCCTGGTTGGCTGCTGACCAGTAACAGATTACCTGCATGTTTATTTAACTAGTTGGTTGAGTAAATATTCACCTTTTGACCGCTAGCATCAAACGAAAACAACTGAAATAACTCTTTTTTTTTCTGTATTTGTTGTTTCATATTTCTCTCTGGAAGGTTCTTGAAACCTGTGTGAAGAACTGCGGCCATCGTTTCCACGTGCTGGTCGCCTCCCGGGAGTTTGTCGAAGGAGTTTTGGTCCGCTCCATTTTACCCAAATATAATCCACCTGCAATCCTTCACGACCGCATTCTCAGCCTTATACAGGTAACGTTCCTGTTACTGAGTCAGTCTGTGATAGTCAGTAAAGTTTAGAAGAGCTTTGGGTTCCACTTTACCTCGAGCTACATAGAAAAAGCAGCTGACTGACTTTGTTAGTGACTGAAAGACGTGACGTCAGATTGAGTCAAGCTTGAAAACGCTGCGTGTTATTTTCTCTTTGTTCTCCATCCAAGTTTAGTTTCTTCCTCTTTTTTTCTTTTGCTTCTGAAATATCGGTCAGTCAATCAGTCACTGCTTGTTCAGGGTCGAAGCAAGCTGCGGTTAGGGGCGGGGTTACACCTGAACAGGTGACCAGTCCATCACAGGGCCTCATAAAGACAGAGAAACACACACAGAGACAATTTAGAGTCATCAATTAACCCCAAGCATAATTTTGTTTTTTGGGATAAAGCTGGAGTCCCTGTAGAAAACCCTCACATATAAACTCCATGCAGGTCCTGGTCAGGTTTCAAACCCAGGACTTGCAACAGTGCTACAAACTGCACCTCCGTGCAGCTCCACTTCTGAAATGTGTATCTGAATTTAAATGTAACAGCAAGTGATCTTGTTTTCTTGTCTTCTTTCTTCATGTGCAGTCGTGGGCTGATGCATTTCGCAGCTCTACCTCCTTGTCGGGGGTGGTCTACGTCTACGATGATCTGAGAAGACGAGGTCTTGAGTTCCCCATGACAGACCTGGATGCTCTGTCTCCCATCCACACTCCAAACAGGGTCAGACCTGTGTTTAGTTTGGAGCATAAAATCCCATGCATGTATGAATATTTGCACACGTTTCACCTTTCTGTCAAATCCTGCAGAGCATCCCAGAAGACGGGACTTCAGAGACGACCCCCACACATCAGCCAGAACCGCACGCTCCTGCCACGGCCCCAAGTCAGAATGGTTCACTTCCAGTCCAGCCCAGTGACGGACCGGTCCAACTGACTCCAGAACAGGTAGAAACTCTGTCAGTCATTGACCTTATAGAGCCGTGGACCTTTCACATTGGGTTGTAAGAAAAATGTTTATTTGGTCAAATTCTTGTTAGAAATAAAATAAATTCATTCAATTCGTGAAGAAAAACTATAAAATAGTTTATTTAGAACTCAATTTTGGTTTTTCATCATCACTATATCAGTTTTATTTACAGTTTTACACTCATAAATCCACTTTTTATTATAACTTATCAGTTTATTTATTGTTTATCAACAGCTCTGGTAATAAAGTCACTACAGTTTTATCAGACCTTTAATCTGTTTGTGTTGTTTAATGCTGAACAAACAGACTTCCAACCAATGAAAATATTCTTACCTGCTCAGATTTAACAGTTCGTTCATGTCAGTGATCGTTGGCTTGATGTGTTTTAAGTAAAGATATAACTAGAATTTGTGTCATCTCAGTGTGAAGCAGGTTTTTTGTGTGATTACAGGAAGAGAAGCTGCGGCGGGAGCTGGAGCTTGTGAAGGGAAACCTTACAGTGATGTCTCAGATGTTAAATGAACTAACACCTGGACAGTGCAAACCAGATGACACACAGCTGCTTCAGGTGTGTGTTAAATACGTTTGAACTCTTTGTGTAAACTGATTCAGAAATAATGGACCAGTTGTGTCATTAAAGCAGCTTATCGGTGAATGTTTATGTTGTTAGATCCTGATTCTTTAAGACAGCAGGAACCTTTTCCTTATTGTTTGTAGTTGCTGACATCAGTTCTTCATATTTTTTTGTTTGAACTGCAGAAACTGGGACTGGTTTTAATTTCTAGAACTGCTCTCATAGTCTTTCTGCACCAACATCAGAGTGGCATGTTTCCTGGCATGAAGATGAATCTGCAGCTGATTGTTGCAGGATGTAACTGAGCATGCTTGTGTAAATGAGCACAAATTAGTTTTTTAAAGAGGCCATTTCATACAAATTTCAGGACTTTGTGGTTATTTCTTAAGTATTTACCAGTAATATGAAACATTTTATATCTAAAAAACGTCAGGAAACACTGATTAACAGACCTTTCAATCTGTCCGCTTTAAAATTCGGCTGGCTCCGGCTCCTTCCGTCAGGCCTCGAGCAGCAGCTTGTTCATATTCATTAGTCGGATTTGCTGGACTCTGATTGGCTAACAAACTAGCCTATGAGAGAAAGGTATACTGTTTCCTGCCCCGCTGTGCATGGCAACGTCAGACATCGTGTCTTCCTGTTTACTACGTCTTATGCTACAGCTTTTAGCCAGCAGCATGCTAGGCATGGTTTCAACTGTGGGAGCTGCCGAATACTAACGAACAAAGGAGTTGTGATGAAACAGATACAGGCCGTTCGGACTCGGGAGAACTCGGGTTTTATCGCCACCCGCGTAGTTTGAGAGATTAGAACTGTTTTCACACCCACTATGAAGGTAAGAACACCTGTGGAGCTAAAAAATTCAACAGAAACCTCAGAGAAACTGTTTTTAATGGAAGGGCCTCTTTAAACACCTGCTCTTAAATTTAAACTGAGAAAAGAGGCTTAAAGTTTCATCTCATGTTATTTTCAAAGGATTCTGGAAAATTAGAACACATTTAATGTAAAATAACACCAGTGTGAAGCAAGGCGAGCAGCGTGTCATGAAGGAACTCAGGGAACAGATTTGATATTAAACTGTTTGGTTTGTAGAATCACTATTTCCTGTTTGTTTGTCTGGTGCGAGCAGCAGCTGTATTCTGTGTGTAAGAACATGCAGACGCGTGTGGTGGAGCTCATCCCACAGCTGCTGAATGAAGGATTTATGGAAGAACTGCTCATTGTGAACGACGACCTCAACAACGTCTTCATTCGCTATGAAAGGTGTGCTGCAGCTGGTTAGTTTGAACTCTCAGAAGTTAGGTACAAACATTTGTGCTTAACAGTATTTTGCAATTATGTTGTAGGTTTGACAGGCTGAACAAGGCTCAAAGTTCAAATAACCAACAGGTAAAAAAAAAAAAAACAGTTTTCTGTTTGATTTGAAGGATTTAAACCAGAATGATTTGTTCAGGAAACTTATAACTGTTATTATTTGTGATACAAACATTTACTCACTATGTCACACCAACATTGCAGAGCTCTGCCACAAGCAAGGATCTACTCGAATTCAGCCCAGAGCCTTCGACCAATCAACAGCCAGCTGTCATTTCAACAACCAACCAATCAGAAGTCAGCACCTGCACCAACCATCAGCTCTCTGCCAATCACAGTGAGTTTCTTCTTCTGTTAAAAAACACAGTCTGCATGGTGGCTAGTTTTTAGTTTATTTTGTGTGGAAACGCAGAAGTTGTGGCTGAAAATTACGTGTTTGTTGATTGAAAAACTCGATTTAACATATGCAACATCTGCTAAGGTTACACTTAACAGAACAGAACTTCTAATTTCTAATAGATAATTACTTTTTTTAAATCTTTATTTCAAAAAACTTTTTTTTGCAGAAGATGAAGAAGAGTTCGACATGTTCGCCCAAACCAGAGGCAGCTCCTTGGCTGAGCAGAGGAGAAGGTGCTGACAAACAATAATCCACCATATTTCCTTTATTTGTTATAATTTAACAGCCTTCCTTCCATTGAAGAATGTCTGCAGGTCATGACATCTCAATATCTTTTAGCGCATGTTCATGATTGGACTGTATGTGTGTGTGTGTCTAGTGTCAGGTATGAGGATCCTGGAGCTGTGGAAGGCCTCGCGGGAGCTCTGGACTCCAGGTTGCAGGTTACAGCAGGGGTGTGTACACCATGAAAACACACACTGAATAAATGTGACACAAAGACGTGAAAACTGATTCACTCTGTTCCTCTTTGGATTGTTTTTTCTTGTAGATGTCGCCAGCAAAATCCTCTGCGCAGAATGATATTGACAAATGGTTGTCTTGTGACATGGTAAGACAAACTACATATAGAGTTGTTTAAAGAAAGTACAACATAAATGAACTGTTTGTGTTTCAAAAAGCAGGAGGAGAAGTCCTCAGTTTGTGAGGGAGTCACCAGTGAAGGTAGGTGTTTTCCTTTGATAATGCTTTACTTCTTGTGCTTGAGGGAATTTTTTTATAACAAGTTTGTCCCAATCAGAGTTCGACAAGTTTCTTGAGGAACGGGCGAAGTCGGCAGACCACAGCAACCAAACGATTCGCAGCGTGACTTCCTCCACACCCAGACCTCCACCACAACCCACCCAGCAACAGGACACATCACATGACAACCTTTTTACTCTCTGAGTGACAAAGGAAGGTCGACAAAGTCATGCAATAGTAAATTATTCTGAATGTAGACATCCAAATCAGAACCAGACTCTGGAAAACTGCTGCTTAATTCTTACATTTTACACTGAAAATATGTCATTTCTCCTAAATCTGCTTGTCGTTTTTTTCTGTATATACAAACAACTTCATGTGACTGTATTTAAGATTCATTACCACATTAATGCAAACAGAAACTTTCCGTTTATAATTAGATAATTATAAATGGGGGTGTTAAATGTATTTGATATTATACTATGATGTGCCTTTGAATCAAAATTTGTGTAAAAGAACAAAACAAAACGGGACCAGTTCTCCAAACATGTCCCTTGATTTTTTTTGTTTCCTTGTTTTATGTCAAATTACAGCTTTAATTAAAATGTAATTGATTTAATTTATGGCTACTTTTACATTTTCAGTGAGCTTTTCTTCTACACTAACCTCCTCTGGTTGGTTAGTTTAAACATCAGAGCCTTGAGGAGCAGCGGGGTCTCTGGCCTCGCCCGATAACCTGCTGTTTGTGTAATAAGACACCAAATTCAATGTGTTACTGTTCAAAGGCTCAAGGATTTCTGGCTTTGGGCATATGAAGTCAGAAAACAGCCTCAAAAGGGGAAAAGAGAGAGAGCATGTTCACATTGTTGTTTTGGCCTCTGCTGGATTTTCATGAGCACCCTTCAACACGGGTCTGTGGCTTTATCTTTAAAGTTTAGACTTAAACTAGAAATGGAGCCAAGACGACGTGGATTTGGATTCACCATTTATTCAGCTGAGAGTTCATCTGCCATCCTACTCACCCTTCATCCTTACACCCTTCTGATAAACTCTGATAACTCTCACTACATGCCCAAACCCAAACATCGACGACCTTCTCATCTCCTGCGTCTTCTGGGATTCTCCTTTGATCCACCTTGGATGTGTTTTCAGAGACTAAACTCTCCAATCTGCACCACCCTAAAAGAAAGATTTAACTTCTTCAGAAGAGCTGAAAGAAGCCTGGTTGTTGAACTCAGCAAAGTGGGAATTAAGCCAGTGGGTAAATCTGGGCCCAAATTTCTGGCCACATTGGCTGCGACAGACTGATTGCGAAACGAAGCTGCTCCGTCCTCAGAGGGATGAAGTGTGTCCATGCTCAGATGGTACACAAAGATTCTGACTTGGCACTGTCTGAAAATGATGATCCTGTACCAATCACAGCACACAAAGTCTTTTCTATTGTCATTGAGACCCCAAAAATGGCAAAAAATTATTATTTTTGTTGCCAAAAAGTGATTAATGCACCCATTCATTACTCATGAAAGGTGAAAATTACCTAAAAATGACTATTTATCTTATGTCTGGCTGTGTCTGTCCTTGCAGTGTACTGATTGGGTAAAATGCATTAAAATCTAGTGGCTGAGCACTGATAAGACAGCCTCTTGACAGTAAAATATGCATAAAACGCCACCACACGCTTTTATTATTCACGGCACCACACGTTGTAATTTATAGCGCGTTCAGGCGTAAATAACGAGCCATCACGTACAAAACGTCACCACATGTTAGTTAGGGCTCTGCGCGTCTTTTACGTGCTGTCCCGTGGTTTACGTCACCGCGCCTTTCAACTCAAAACGCGTTATATGATACATTAAAAACATTAAATGAACCTTGCCGTTGTCATCTAAACCACTGCATTACACCTTCAGACCCTTGTTCCCTTAGTAAAGTCTTCCTGTTGAGGAGGCGATTAATTTTATGTATTTCTTTTATTATTGAAAAATGTTTTTAGGAGAGCTACAGCTCACTGCAAGCTGCAATATAGATATCATTGCTGTTTTGAATGTTTATAATAACACGAATCTATAATTAATATTTGTGTGAGGTGAATTGAACTGTGTGAGTGGAGTACTATGCAGTCTGACTGCAGGTCACCACTTCACCAACGGCGTCGTTGATTCCTCTCGTCTCAAAAATGTCCGTACGCACGGGTCAGAGTTGGCGTACAGGTGCGCACGTTTTCAAGTCAAGTTCGTTTTTTATAACTCACAACTTTTGCTTTGAAAGTAGCGTACGCTATTAGTGTGAATGCTGACATCTGAATCACACCAGCTGAATCAGTTCAACTGCTGAATGGACATGCTTGTTAACTGCAAACTTAAGATATCTGATACACAGTCTACTTGAGTTGAATAAGCCATTTTAATAGCATAAATCTGAATTGAAATAGTAAAAAGTTGAAAGATTTGAAGAGATTTGAATGTATTTCAATTCGATTTTAACAAGTCACAAGCACACATTGTTCAGGAATTAAAGAGAAAAACATTTTCACCTTGTACAACTATGTTTGTGTGGTAGCCTAAGTGAAGGGTGGGTCCAGGATACTGACTTTTTTTTTTAGTAATCCTTCAATAATAGATTAAAAGTAGGAACTATTAAAAAGGAAAAGTAAGTTAAACAGCAAAAATGTTTACTTGCATTTAGGTATTCAAAACCAGAAAGAGAATAAAAAGGATTACCATTGTAAACAAAAATAAATTGTAAGTCTGAGGTGCCAATTGCTGATTGCTTAGTAATTGGAAACAGCTGTTTGAAGAAAACTGAATGGCAGTTAGTATGAGACCTTATATAGATTTAAAAAGTTAGAAGCAGAAATAAAATTTTTATGGGTACCAGAGCATGGAGTAGAAGGAAATGAGATGGCAGATTATTACACAAAAAAGGCAATAAGAGAGAGAGTGAAAATAGATATTGCATATAGTGCAGATGAAATTAAGGCTACAATTAAGGCAAAGGTTATGGAGGAATGGCAAAACAAATAGGAGAGAGAGGGGAGGGCAATGCATTTATTAAATATACAAGGGAAAGTAGGAAGATGGAAAGAGATAAGAATCAATTGTAGAGATCAGAGAATAATATCTAGATTAAGGATGGCACATACGAGACTCAATAATTCGATGTTTTTGATAGGGAAACATCAAACGGGTATGTGTGACTGTGGGGTTGAGAGGGAGACGGTAGAACATGTTTTATATAGGTGTCTTAAATATGTCGGGAATAGGAAGCAATTTAGAATGAAATTAAGAGAGAATGGGTGGGAGGGAGAGATGAGTGTAAAGAAGGTAGGGAAGAAGAAAGTAGTAAAGAGTGTGTGATACAGTTTCTCAGGCAAAGTGGATTAGTTAAAAGAATATGTATATACAGTATTGTGTGTGGATGAACGCTCCGACCCACACTCCAGTACAGTAGGTGGCGGACATGCACCTTTAAGTTAGATGCCACCCGCCAATAAACACAAGAAGACTGTACACAGGCAAGATGGCTGCGGCTATGGATGACGAATTTGAAGATGCGCCTGACGTGGAGCCTTTAGAACCAACTCTGAAGAATATCATTGAACAGAGATCGCTGAAATGGATTTTTGTTGGTGGGAAGGGGGGTGTCGGTAAAACCACATGCAGGTAAGTAGAAGGACAGGCTCTCATTAAAAGGAGCTAGCTAAGATAACTAGCCTAGCTTAGCTACCACACAGGTCAACGTGGATAAATATCACTATATACAAACATCTCATCCAAATTATAACAAGCCTCTAACTTTAAAATATAGTTTCTGCATTTTGTCTGATGTAAAGAGTCACCGATTCCCAGGTGTTTAAAGTCAGCAGTTATCCGAGTGACACATGCTGATTCATGAATTAGCTTAAGTGAAGCAACAATTTGCTTCTCCCACATCTGGTTCTTTATTTAACTGGGAAACCACGACTGGGCGAGTAACAGTGTTTCATTAAATTACCAAAACTCTGTGAATTTTTGTGTTTGTATTCTGTTACTGTGGTAACTTAAAACACCAAAGAACCATGACAGTATGCCTCTGGTGAGAAAACCGGTTAATTTGATGTGTCATATGGGCATTTATGTCTGACATTTGGTGCTGTAAGACATCTCGGGTGGTGTCTTTGGCAAGTTGAGTTGCCATAGAAATTCAAAACTTAATGTAGACATGAAAGTTCACTTCTAGTGGCCAAACCGATCAACTTGATGTGTCGCATGTTGTCATGGGTCATACTTTCTGTCCTGTGTGTGAAACGGATGCTTCTGCTTGCGAATGGCTTCACACAGTAAAAGTTATATAAGACATTTTTATGTCCTTTCATGTCGTGTGACCAGATGAAAATTGGAGCAGTGTTGTAGGTCAGAGTATGTTGAAACAGTAACATCTAGAAAATAATCAAGATTTTACGCTATTTTACACTCATTTTTCAATGAGAGGTGGGTTTTTTGTGAATACCATTGCCATGGCAACGAGAATGTCATAAAACTATGATAGTGCACATCTGGTCAGCGACTTTGTTAGTTTGATGTATAATACGTGTAATCATATTTAGCTGTTTTGGCTGGGGGGTGTTTTGGGGTGGTTTTTGGCATGTTGTGTTTCCATGGTAATGTGGATCAGCAATAAAAGTAATTGCAGCTGCCCTTTTAACAAACTGGATGTTTTGACACATGTTGTGTCAGGGTACGTCTTTCCGTATGGGCCATTTGAATGGACATCCTGATTTATCAGATTTCTTGGTGTATTTTTATAATAAATAATTGTCTTTTGTGTGCTGCTTTTTTTAGTTGTAGTTTAGCCGTCCAGCTGGCTGCCGTCAGAGAGAGCGTCCTGATCATATCCACGGATCCTGCACATAACATCTCTGATGCTTTTGATCAGAAGTTCTCAAAGGTGCCGACTAAAGTCAAAGGATATGAAAACCTCTTTGCAATGGTAAGAACTGCCACGCCCGGACTTTCCAGAGCCTCGAGCCTGCAATACCTCAGTTCTAACTTTAACAAATTATCTGTAACATTAAATAAAAAGTTATTTCTGTCAGTTGGAACTTTAGAAAGAAAGTTCAGAAATGTAGTTGTTTAACATTTTATTTTAATCACACATTCTAAAGCTGTTGAGATCAACGCATTTTAAAACCCTGTATTCATCCTCAGTTCTTAACATTTACCCTATTTGTGATATCTGATGGGTTAAATTATTATTTAGCTGCAGAAACAGATGATCAGCTGGTGGATTGTATCAGATTAGGTTTGAAATGGGAAGGATTTTCAAAATAAAACAAAACAAAACTTCAACAAAAGTCCCTTTTAATTCCCCATCTGATCAAATGTTCAGGGTGCTGTTATTACAAATCAAGATCTTTGTTGTCTTGTTTTTGAAAGAAGAAGTAGTTCATTGATTTTCCATCTTGTCAGAATCATGAGATCATTTAGTTTCACATGTGAGTCTCACAAGAACCACTTCCTTTAAGAAAACAGCCCTGAATCACTGCAGGCCAGAAAAAACTCAACAGCCTGTTTGTGTCATTTTTGAAATGCTGTTGTTGTTGCAGGAGATTGACCCGAGCCTGGGCGTGGCAGAGCTGCCTGATGAGTTCTTTGAGGAGGACAACATGCTCAGCATGGGCAAAAAGATGATGCAGGAGGCCATGAGTGCTTTCCCGGGCATCGATGAGGCCATGAGCTACGCCGAGGTCATGAGGTGAGAAATATGACGTCACATGAAGCAAGTTTTTTTTTTTTTGTGGAGGTTCAGTAAAGATGTTGTTGAGTGTTATAATAACTTGGCTGAATATTTTTGGACCTCAGGTTAGTGAAAGGAATGAACTTTTCCGTGGTGGTCTTTGACACTGCGCCTACCGGCCACACGCTGCGACTGCTCAACTTCCCCACCATCGTGGAGCGAGGCCTGGGTCGCCTCATGAAGATTAAGAACCAGATCAGCCCCTTCATCTCTCAGGTGATGATGGATCAGCTGATCTGTTTGTTTCAGCAGGATGAAACTGTTTTTGTAGCATTTTTTTTTATTCCTTGTGTGTAGATGTGTAACATGCTCGGCCTGGGGGACATGAACGCAGACCAGCTGGCCTCCAAGCTGGAGGAAACCCTTCCAGTCATCCGCTCAGTTAGTGAGCAGTTCAAAGATCCTGTAAGTGTCTCACATGTTCCATGACAGAAGAGTTAGAGATCTCTTCCATGTTCTTTAACTGTTCTCCTTTTCACTTGTCTTCCAGGAACAGACCACCTTCATCTGTGTATGTATCGCTGAATTCCTGTCGCTCTACGAGACGGAGCGTCTGATCCAGGAACTGGCCAAGTGTCGCATCGACACACACAACATCATCGTCAACCAGCTCGTGTTTCCCGATGGAGAAAAACCCTGTAAAATGTGTGAAGCTCGACATAAAATTCAGTCCAAGTACTTAGATCAGGTGAGACTTTTATACCTGGAGTCTGTGCACAAGTTTTCAATGTTTGTTTCAGATTTTATGATATTGCTTTTAAATGCTTCCAGTTCCTGAACCAAAATTGTGTCTCCCTTGATCTGATAACTGGGCTCAATGTCTTTATACCTTCTGTAACTGGAAACATGCTGCAAAACAGTTTTAGATTTTTTAGTGACAAAAAAATTTGCAGCTCAAACAAACAAAAATTCTAATAGTAACAATGTGTTTTACTGCCTGAACAACTTTCACTCAGAACCACTTTGAAAATGAGCTCTAAAGTTTGACTTCTTGACATTTTAACGAGGAGCAACTCGAGTTGTTTGTACAGAACTGTGTAATTTTTGGATAAAATAAATATTTGATGGTAATTTTGACTTGTTTTTCTCTTCAGATGGAAGATCTTTATGAAGATTTTCACATAGTTAAATTACCGCTGCTGCCTCATGAAGTTCGAGGTGCAGACAAAGTCAACAAGTTCTCGAAGCAACTTCTGGAACCCTACAAACCTCCAAACAAGTGAACCCCCCCCTCTGCAGACCCCCCCCCAGATAACACCTCAACAATCTGAACGCTTCTGTTTTAAATTGATTCCTCCTGACCAGCTTCAAACCCTCAAACAACACGGTCGTCTGTCCTCTGAAGCATCAACACACCAACATTCCCACGCTGGAGGAGAACTGATGACATCACACACACGACTTGCTGTACCGTGAGATGAGACGGTTTCTACGTCCACTGTGACTCTCTTGTCCTCTGACTTCATATCCTCTGTGGAAGTTGTTCTAGTCTTAATGCATTTACTCTTTTCAACAAAACATCCTTCTTTGCAGTTTACGGACTCAAATGTGAAACATATTGCAGTGACGGTGGCGTGTATTTCCAGGATGAAACGGCCTTCAGATGGTTGATGTTATCCGTGTCATCCCGTGTTTTTTCTCCAGCTGGAGGTTCTGAGTAATTACAAACTCAAATTTCTGCAGATTTAGGATTCAGCAGCAGGACAGTTCAGGATTGATCCCTCTGACTCTGGTTACGATCTTATCAGGATTTAGAATAAAAAGTAAATGTAATGCTTTGGTTTTCTTTGTGTTAATGTGTGATGTTTGACTGAGTGGGACTTTTCCATAAACTCATCACAAACATGAAACAGCTACATCTACAGTTTGGGAACACTAATGAAGAGCAGTAGGATCCATATTTACAGGTGCAGATTGTTTCTCAGACAAATTTTGGGCAAATGATTGTAGAAGTCTTTAAACTTTGGCTTGAAAATAATTAGTAACACAGTTTAGGTGATAAAAGTAAAACATCTTCATGCCTGATCTGTATTTGCTTCTGAGTCACTTTTCTATTAATTTTATTTAAATTATGTTGAAAGTGTGAATAAAAACAAACTTGCCTCAGCAAACAGCTGTTTGTGGTCATTATTGGACATTTTGTTGGAAGTTATTCAGACTTGAAGCCGTTTGAAGATGTAAGAAACTGAGTTTTTTTTTTGAGCCTCTTGATGAAAATATAAACTTTTGTGACGTAAGAAGCAACAAGTCGTAACTTTGGGTCTGAAATAGCTTGTTGTTTTCGTGAATGTTTGCATGGTCGACTTGTTTCTGTTTCATAAGTGCGTGCTGTCCGTGCACGGCCCTGTGCCCCGGCACCGCGGCCTGTCGCTTGTGGTCCATCACCGTGCTCCGCTCTCACAGCTGGAGGCTGCACTAACGAGCTCCTCCTCCTCGTTTTGGGGATTTACCCCAGGGCGCACTGACCACTGAGCGCACCGAGAAGGCACAAAGGATTAATGGCATGCAGCCAGAAGATATGAGGGTTCTGAACGGAGCACGTCACTGGTGAGCGCTGAGTGGACTTGTGAAGACTCGTCTTCAGAGTCCACTTCTCCACCGGAGTCTATTACACAGGAAGATGCTCTGAGCGGATCAGACGAATCACCTCCAGAGGTAAGAGTTCAGACTGACCTCCAGGTTAATTACATCTGATTATAAAAAGATGGAGTCTGATCCAACTAAACTCTTCAATTGAAACTGTATTTTCTATGACAGCTTTGTGAAGACCTGAGAAGTCCAATGACGGTCACCTACACGGCCCGAGTTGCAAACGCCCGATTCTGCGGCTTCTCCAAACTGCTTTTGGCCTGGAAAGGAAGCATCTACAAGGTGCTGTACAAAGAGTTCCTGGCTTTTTTTGCCATGTATACTGCAATCAGCATCACTTACAGGTCAGACTGTCGATCTGAAGTTTCTTCACCTCTAGGATGCAGTAAATAAGTCAACACTGGACTTAAAAATATATATATTTTGTAAAATCTTTTTAGATTTTTCCTCTTTGATGACCAGAAAAGATATTTTGAGAAGTTAGCAATTTATTGCAACCACTACGCCAGTCTCATCCCCATGTCCTTCGTACTGGGTAAGCTTGTTATATTTGCATGTTTTAATGTCCTTTAAAGAGCCAGAAGTCCTATTTTAACCAGCAACACTCGACTCACGATGATGAATTAAATAATTCAGGATTTAAATATATGTGAACAGAATAATGTCTCTATGTGTAAACAAATAACTGTGTTTGTTATAAAAAACAAGCAGCATGAGCCACTTTCTCATTAAACATTTTATATAATAAATTATCTATTTAAATAGATTCTAACTTGATCTCTTATTTTATAAATTAGGAAGTAGTTAGTTCCCCAAAACAGGATCTATTTGCCAGATTCCAGTTAGATTAGTTATTATTAGATGATAAATCCTGATTGTGTCCTTTGTTTGCAGGTTTCTATGTGACCCTGGTGGTGAACCGCTGGTGGAGTCAGTACACCAGCATCCCCCTTCCTGACAGACTCATGTGCATCCTATCAGGGGGTCTCCAGGGGAATGACGAGCGAGGCCGCCTGCTGAGACGCACCATGATGCGCTACGCCAGCCTGTCGGCCCTGCTCATCCTCCGCTCCGTCAGCACGGCCGTCTTCAAACGGTTCCCCACCATGGACCATGTGGTGGAGGCTGGTGAGACGGCGCTGGTGGGACAGTTGATTTATTACCTTTACTGAGACAAAGTAGTCCAGTTCTATGGGGTTAGACATCTAACCATTATTAATCAAAAATAACTAGCAATTTGTAAACTCCTGTTTCTGCCAAATCACATAATGTAGAGTATCTTACACCTTCAAGAATTCACCCCGTCACAGCTGTAAATTTGGACTTTGTATTTGATTAATTCTTTAAGTTGTACTTTCTCTACATATTGTATATGATTTGGTAAAAAAAAATGACAAATTACTGGTTCTGCATAAACTGTTGATAAATTATACGAGTCTGTTTGACAGTAATCTGACCTCATACGTTCTCTGATTAAACAGAGATAAACATGTTTAGTCTGAAGGTAAAAATAAATTCACAATCAGCCCTTTTGCAAACTGGAATAATAAATATGAAGCATTAAGTTTGTCCTCTTGCCCCAGGATTCATGACGAGAGACGAGCGGAAGAAGTTTGAAGGTCTTCACTCTCCTTATAATAAATACTGGATCCCGTGTGTTTGGTTCACCAACCTGGCAGCTGTCGCTCGCTGCGAGGGTCGAATCAAAGATGATCACACACTCAAACTCCTGCTGGAGGTGCAGCAGTGCAACACACACACACACACACACACACACACACACACACACACACACACACACACACACACACACACACAAGTGTGTTTTGGTATCCTTATGGGGACCGTCCATTGACTTCCATTGATTTTAGTAACTAGATTTATACCTAACCCAAACCCTTTTACTAACCTTAACCATTACTGATCTATAACTAACCCTAAGACTAACTAAAACTCTATTCACACCATACCTATAAACCTAACCCCTAACCCTAAAAAGGGGAGTCCCCCTCATGGGGACCAGGCTTCGGTCCCCACAAGAACCCTCGGACCCCAGAAAGATAGTAAAAGTCAGGAAACTGGTCCTCAGGAGGTTAGAAAAACAACCCCCCCCCACACACACACACAGAGACCTGCTGGTGGAACTACACTTTTTCTGGTTGAGAACTTGTTTGTGTTTGTGTGTTAAACAGGAGCTGAATGCGTTCAGAGGAAAATGCAGTATGTTGTTTCACTATGACATGATCAGCGTCCCCCTCGTGTACACGCAGGTATGTGCACGTTTACATTTAAACTGTCTGGAAATGATAGGTAAGATGTTTTCTACTCATCATTTTCAGCCAATAAGAGCAGACTTTTCTCAGCTTTTAGAACTTATTGTAATTATTATATATTAAAGACTGAAGCGTGAGAAGCATTTCGGATTGGAACCTTTTGTCATTTTGCAACATTTGTACGACAGATTTTTGAAGACTTTCGTGTGTAATCTGGTTTTAATGGACTGACACAACTTGTTGAAGTTGCTTTTATGGTTGAACTTGTATAAAAATGTAAACTGACCTCAAGTCATGTCTTTTATCACGTTTAACCACTAGGGGGCGTTTCAACAAAACAAATGAACTGAAAGAGCTGCGTAGACGAGCCGAGTGGGAGTAACTAAACTTCTTTTAACAAATTATGATAACTTTTAATAATAACACAAGAACATGAAATTAATATTGACAGAATTTAACAATATCTGCAGGTTCAACATGTTTCTGATTCAAACCAAAACCTGGCATAACATGTGATTAACATGTAAACATGTAGTCTGTATGACTTCTGCCCCTCAGGTGGTCACTTTGGCGGTGTACAGTTTTTTCCTGGTGTGTCTGATTGGTCGTCAGTTCCTGGACCCAGCTCAGGGTTACCCGGGTCACGACCTGGACCTGTACGTTCCCATCTTCACCCTGCTGCAGTTCTTTTTTTACGCTGGGTGGCTGAAGGTTGGACTGAGATTCTGCTGAAGTTTGTTCTGATGTGAACAGACGTCGTGTTTGATGTTTTATCTGTTTGTCCTGAAGGTCGCAGAGCAGCTGATCAACCCGTTTGGAGAAGATGATGATGATTTTGAGACAAACTGGCTGATCGACAGGAACTTTCAGGTTTGTTAGAACTTTTATTGGACATCTGCAGTTCTAGCCTTTGCCTGTTAATTTTGGACATAGATTTAAATTTCATTCTTCACTTTATCTGTGTGCATCTTGTTGGATTTTGTCTGCAGGTGTCCATGATGGCGGTGGATGAGATGTATGGAGATCTGCCAGTGATGGAGAGAGATCGTTACTGGAACGACTCCAATCCTCGGCCGCCCTACACTGCAGCCACTCTCTTTGTTCTCCGTAAACCCTCTTTCCAGGGTTCCACTTTCGACATGGCGTGAGTTTCATATCCTCCTCATGTGACTGCAGCAGCGTTGTATGAATCCTCACATGTCCTGGTAAAATCTTGTGGGTGAAAATGAAAGTTTTTCCTTTAGGTCTCTAAGTCTTTCCTCAGGTAAAGTCTATAAAATGTAAATGATGGTATTTTTAGAAGCATGAATTTAAGTAATGATGACATCACTTGACAGGATCCCGAAGGAGGAAATGCACTTCCAGCCTTTAGAGGATATTGCTGAGAATTTGGAGGAATCAGGAACTCGTCACCCCAACATGGCTCTCTTCAACCGCCTGCTCAAGGCTGCACCGTCTCCAACCGGTTTCATGGGAGGAGCTTTCCGTCGCACCTCAGCACAACTCCAGAGGCTACCTTACTCCCCCAGCATCGACCGATGCACCAGCGATGATGATGATGAGGAGGAGGAGGATAAAAGTTGTAAAATTGGTAAAGGAGGGTCTCTGCCATCAGGACTGGGCCAGGACACCCAGAGCACCGTGTGCAGCTTCAGGGAGGAGAAGAGTACCAGAACGCCGCTGCTGGACATTCAGTTTGGAGAGAGGCAGGGAGGTAACGAGAAGGAGGAGGTGAGTGGAGGGGAAGGGAAGAAGAATGATGAAGAGCAAATGAATGAAGGAAGAGGAGAGATCTCAGTGTCTCTTCTTCCTCCTCCACCTCAGTTCTCCAGAGAGACGTCACACACCTCGACCGCCTCCCGCCGTCCATCTGTGTTCCTGTTTCAGTCTGCAGACTCCTGCAGTCTGGAGCACTGCAGCTCTCAGCCAGCCATCAGCCTCCACCGGGCCGTCCCCGCCATCCCCAAACTGCCGTTTGGAGGGAACAAAAAGTCCCTCCTCACTGTGCCGTTGTACAATGAGCCGCAGCGTCTTCGCAGCGTGAGCATGGGGTCAGAGTTCACTGGGTCTTAGGCTGAGAACCAGTTCTGATGTTCCACAGGAACTGTATCCCTGACTGTCAGTAATCAGGATCTTTCATTTGATTCTCTGAATTAGTATCAATGAAAATAACAAAACAAAGTTTCTAAGATTTATTAAAATCCTTTTTTATTTCATGAGCACATTCATGTGAAACTATGCACTATACGTTTGTATAAAACTACAGTTTCCGTTTTCTATTTTTGACAGCAAATCTGTAAATAAAGTGATTTCTGATTCATTATTGTTTATTTCTAACCTTAAAAAAAACAAATCAGTACTTAATATTCACATTTTAAAATTAAGTGTCATTGTTTTTTTCTAATTTTATCTGTAAAATCAATTAAAAAATATAAATTTGATGTAACCCGTGAGGCTGCGTGGTGGAGGAGTTGGTAGCACTGGTGCCAAACAGTGAGAAGGTCTGGGGTTCGAAACCACTTGAAGTTCTTATTAAGCTGATTGTCTGGCTTTTGAGAAAGAAATGAAAGTGGCATTTAAAACAGCTTAAAAAATGATTAAATTAAACAATTTACTGTCAATAAGGGAGCTGCACAGTGGAGCAGTTGGTAGCACTGATGCCTTGCAGTGAGAAGGTCTGGGATTTGAAACCAATCAGGTCCTTTCTGCATGATGGTCATGTGTGAATTTTCTCCAGCTTTTGCCCACAGAACAAAAACATGCTGGAGGTTAATTGGTAACTCTAAATCAGCCCTAAGAGTGATTGACTAGTTGTATGTCTATATGTGACCATGTGATGGATTGGCGACATGTTCAGGTGTAGCCCCGCCTCTCACCCAGTGACTGCTGGAGATAAACAGCAGCTCTCTGCAACCCTGAACCCTGCAAGTGGGTAAAGAACATGACTGACTGTATTCAGTGAGTTCTATCAGTACAACTGAGGACCAGCAGGGGGTGAAAGCAGCCAACGTGTCAGGATCCAGACGTGAACACAGTCCCGTTCAGAGCTGACCTTCGTTCTGTTCTTCACAAAGCCGAGAACACGGCTTCATCCTGGACTCCAGCTGGCTGGAGCGGACCCTCCTGGTCTGGGAGAACTGCCTCTGCTTTGCCAGGAAGGACTGAGGAGCATCTGTAGCTGCCGAGTCCTGAGACAGACTGTCCTGCTGCAAAAAGCAACATTACAAACAATCCAGTCAGTCTGTGAAAACACTGATTCAGTCTAAGATTTAACTCTCTGTTCCAGTGACTTCAACAACAAACTCCTCTAGTTTATTTCTACCATCCAAAACCAACTTGACTTGAAGGAAATCAGCTCTGAATGTAAAGAAATTCAGCAGAAGCTGTAAGTGATGCATGCTCTAAACCAGGGGTGCCCAAAGTCAGGCCTCGAGGGCCACTATCCTGCATGTTTTAGATGTTTTCCTGCTTCAACACACCTGATTCCAATCTGCAACATCTCAGCAAGTCCAGCAGAAGCATGTTAACGACCCATTCATCTGCATCAGGTGTGCTGAAGCAGAGGAACATCCAAAACATGCTGGATATTGGCCCTTGAGGCCTGGAGTTGGACACCCCTGCTCTAAACAATGAGATGGAAGATTACAACTAAACCACAAGTCAGAGATTGTGGGTAGCTGTGAGTGAGAGACTTACTGTTGCTGGTGAGTAAACAGCGTGTGAAATGTTAGTGGTCATTTAATGAGAGCTGGTTGGATCTGATCAGAAATATAAAGCTCCAATCACAAACCCAGCCATAAAGGAGATGTTGGATTGATGGACACACAGCAGAGCACTTGATGGAACATGTTAAAACCCACATATGTTCCACACGCTTTTATCCAAATAAACTGAAGACTTAAGGGAATTATTTTTGTTTTTGCCCTCACCATGTTCTGCCAGGCAGCCAGAATCAGTTTCTCCTCTTGTTCCTGTCTGGATTTAGTTTTTAGTAGCTGCAGCATTAAAAAAAGAAACTAATTTTATCTCATCAAAGTAACAGAGTGAGACAGCAGGCCCAACTCGATGGAGAGACACGGCCACTAACTCACCTCTGAGGCAGCTGCCTTCGTGGTCTCAAACCGACAGGCCTCTTTGTTGCTGCTCATTATTCAGACAGAAGACGACACAGACACATCCAACCAAAAAACATTTGCGTGACAGAGTAAGTTGCACGACGGCAGCCGCCCTGTGACCTGCCCCGGCTGTCTGCAGCTCGCTGCTGCTCTCGGCTGATCTGCTGCAGAGCCAGTGGTTTTTGCTGTGTGACTGATAGAGAACAATATGGAGAGATGCTGCAGGCTTAAAATGCTCCTCATCACAGTCCAACATGCCATCCTGCTGACTGCAGCACATCCACTGTGTGCTGGACGGTCACCAGGCAGGAGCTTAGTGAGTAAATACAACCAGACAACAGATACAGCTGGTTGTATTCTTATTAAAATGAAAAGAAGTTCAGAGTTTGACTGAATCATGTCGGATTCTATTATTAATTTCATGTTTAAGGTTTTCTGATCATTTTGGGAAGGTCAAACATTAAGACAATATTTATCTCAGCACTTTAATGGTATAATACTAGATCAGGCCATTTATCTGACTCTGCTGTCTTTCCTGACTGAGTCACCTCATTATACTCACATGACAATTAACAGAAAATGTGGATTCATTCAATAAAAAGCTGAATATCTCCATCAGTAAACTGCTTCTGCTGTGAGCATCATGCAGCTGGGATTAACACTAGATGTTTAACATGTTCCTGCTCAAAGAAATGGGTTTTAACCAGAGTTCTGAAGAGCTAGCGAACATGCTGAGTATGGATTCCTGACAACAGAACCGGGACGTGTCAGTTCAATGAATTAAATGATGCGCAGACTCTTTTTCAACGTCTTCATCAGATCCTGTAGCCGTCTTCTGTCACATCACCGCAGCATCAGGTCAGACGGTGACTTTAATCTCAAAAATGATGAAGGTTAGCTGAAAAACAAGAACAAACACGATCTGTTTTTATTTGCTGCACCAGAGTTTACTAGAGTTCAGTACCATGAGGTAAAACTACTGGACAACACGGGTACTACTACTACTACTACTACTGTGATTTAGCAGACGCTTTTATCCAAAGCGACTTACATTGAGAGAACATACAAGCAAGAAATCAAAGAGAAGGAAACAATATAAGGAGGCGGACTGTTTGGAGTCCAGTTTAATTCCGACGCTGATACATCAAGTGTATCAATTTTTTTTATTTTTTATTTTATTTTATTTTATTTTATTTATTTATTTATTTATTTATTTATTTATTTATTTATTTATTTATTTATTTATTTATTTATTTATTTATTGGGTAAATCAACTCCTTCTATTGATCAGTGATAATTCACTGAATCTGATCACAGTCCAACTGAATTAAACTGATTTTAAATAACTGTCTTTGAATCTGGATCATTAATGTGAACTAGACTTGTTGCTAAACTTTTATAAATAAACTGAACTGACTTGTCTTGAATTGAATTTGGGGACTCTCCTTTTCCAGCTGATCTCTTTCGCTTTCGCCGTGACAGAGCTGAATTTGACTAAACCTTGTTCTACTTATTGAACCTGATCAGGTAAAACATGTGAACACAGAACGCTTCGGTTCTTTCCAGTTCTTTGAAGTTTTTTAGAACTAACGTGGAACACACAGACTTTAAACTCCTGTTAGGAAACAAATTCTCCCCTGAAAGCATCAAATATTTATTTTCCTGAGGAGAACAAGTAGCACGTTTCTTCATTCAACTGTCAGGTTCATCATGATGTTCCTACAGAGATCAAGTCTTTAAACTGAGTCATCATCAGTTTCAGAGACCCAGAAGTTCTGTGTTTCCCCCCGTGGTCGTCTGACCAACTTCAAAGTCCCGCAGTATCTGCAGATCATGAAAGACGAACCCTCAGAGTGTCCGTCCATCTACTTACAGATACTTTTATCTGTACTTTAGTTTTTGTGTTGGAGAGTGAGTCTATAAAAAGGTCAGCCTCTTCCAGTTTTAGTGCAGCTTCAGGGGAAATTAGCTTTTTGCTTTTGTCATTAAGTGTGAAAACACAAGTGTGGGGGAGGTTTTCACAGAACTGCGTGTTTCTCTGGAACCAGGAGAACTGAGGTCAGCATCAAGACTTACTGAAACTCTCTCACTGAAGACTTGGCTCCTCATCACCAATCAGACCATGTTCACCACACGTCTCTGCACTCGCACGTCTCATTCATCAGATGGCTTTTACGTATTAACCAGCTCTCAGTTTTTAGACTGTGTGAAAAAAAACAAAAGCTCTGCGTTCCTCAAACAGAAAAAAAGAGAGAGAGAAACTAAAAGGAGGGAAGGAAAGAAAGCGGGGCTGATAAGTTTCTTTGAATGTGAAACCTGCGATTGTTTACTGGGTTCTGAGAGATGTGGATCACGCAGGCGACAGGAAAACACACCGAGCGCTGCAGATTCCTGTTAGCTGGTCGAACATCTGCTGCGAAAGCCTCCACCTACTGCTGCACTTTCTGAGCTGTCGTTTCGTCTCGCGAAGATCAAAACCTTTAACTGCATTATTCACTTCTTAAAGCGACTGTTGAGATCTGGGAACAAGTTCAGCTGTTGTTAGAAACACAAATGAGTCGATCAGTTGAATCATTTTATCTGGAACAACAGCTCACTGTTTCACACGTCCAGGATGTTTATTTAGATGAGTGACTTGAGGCTGTTGCTTCTCTTTGCCAGATGTTTCTCCAGATGTTATAATTTGCTTCATTTAATCACTTCTCGCATTAATTTAAATATATCAAAGAGGAAAATTTATGAAGTATTTTAACTCTTTTGGTGCCAAAGTAGCTGAACTGTGACAGGCCTTTACACTATAAATCCCACACATTGATTCTACCCTGTGAAATTAGGTTTGCGTAGTATGAAGGTAAAGAGACATACATGATCCAGGAGGAGAGAGAGGTTCAGTGTTTGTCAAGATGTTAAAATCTGTGTAACCTGGAAGCGCAGGAACAAATGGAAAGTCACATGGAAGAAGTTTTGTTGTGAAAAACAGTTTACTGAGATTCATTCTGACTGTTTGTACATTAGAGGTGGGAAAAATGATCGATTCTAAGATGCATCGCGATTCGGCCGTGCACGATTCTGCATCGATGCAGCATGCAGCAAAAAAAAAAAAAAAAAAAAATTTGATACACTTGATGTATCAGCGTCGGAATTAAACTGGACTCCAAACAGTCCGCCTCCTTATATTTTTTTCCTTCTCTTTGAATTCTTGCTTGTATGTTCTCTCAATGTAAGTCGCTTTGGATAAAAGCATCTGCTAAATGACAGTAGTAGTAGTAGTAGTAGTAGTAGTAGTAGTAGTAGTAGTAGTAGTAGTAGTAGCATGTGACATAATCGTGATTCCCACTCAATCCAGGTTCTCAAGTGTCCTTGTCTTTAAGCTGCTAAAAATGTTTTATCCAGCACACTTTGAATGAAAAACAAGGAATTGTTTTATTTGAATATTTGCACTTTTAAATAGACAGGCTAAGCCTATACTATTTGTTTTGGTATACTACATGTGAAATGTAGAATCCTGTCTTATAGCTGCTGTACTGAAAATTGTATTTTTTATACATACATTTTTTTTATTTAAGTAATAGGCAGCACACTTTAAAAATGGTCGTTCACTTCAGTGGAAAGATTTATGTTTTGTCAGGTATACCGTAATAAAAAAGAATTCAAAACAATATCCGACTGCTTGTAGTAAGTTATTGAAAAATTGAGTGCAAAGAATCGTGATGTATTGCAGAATTAAATCGAATCTTTAGGCAGATAATCGGAATCGGATCGAATCGTGAGGCAGGTAGAGATGCACACCACTATTGTACATACAGTAAATCAATAAGAAGCCAAATTCCTTTATCACAACATGTAAGTAGTTTGTTCCGAGTTGCCTGAATATGTTTTCATATTCTACATTAATTTAGACCTTTCAGTTACTTTTTGGAAATTTATTGATTCATCTTCCAGAAGAGCTGCACTGTGGTGCAGTGCGTAGTGCTGTTGCCTTGCAGTGAGAAAGTCCTGGGTTCTAATCCAGGCTGCATGGAGTTTGTATGTTCTCCTTGTGCATGTGTGGGTTTTCTCTGGGGACAAATATATGCTTGAAGTTAATTGGCAGATTGTCTCTAGGTGTGAGAGTTCGTATATATTCAATTTAATTTAATTTAGGAGGATAAACCCCTTCAGATGTACCATCTCGTTTTCAAGAGGGTCCTCAATACAGACGTTACAAATAAACAGGTACAGGTTCTGTACAGACAGAAGCAGCAGTACAATATATCAAAAGAACACAAAAAAACAAAATAAAACATCAATACAAAAACAACCAATACAATATAAATACAAATACACTCACTCACACACCCAGACTATCACACACACCATACACAACACACACACACACTCACAAAGCTCTCCATGATCAATACTTCAATCCAGTTTACACAAGCATATATAACAGTGATTCACAACTGGACCCAAAACCACTCTCAGTGGGCCACAGACCCAAACCTTCCTACTCTCTATTGAGCTATTTTAAAAAAAGCGGCTGTATGTGTCCCTGTGATGGACAGACAACCTGTCCAGCAGGAGATAGACACCAGCTCCCTGCGACCCTGATCAGGAACAAGCAGACAACATGTCCTCAGATATTCAGCAGTGTTCATCTTCCTACTTCAGAACAAGTTGGGTCAGAATCCTGGACCCTCTTCCTCCTCTAGCACACCCTAATGAATGCTAAACTGGATTCTACATCGTTCTTCCTGTATAGATGTCACCCGAAAGGGAACCTTCATTGTGTCAGACAACATTCTGTCAGGTTGTTGTTTATTCCAGTGATTAAAAAAAGACTTAAAAAAGAAATCAAATTTCTGTTTTATCAGGTTTTTATTTAGTGGATATGAAAAATTAAACATCACAAATGATCTATCTAAGATCCTAGCCCCGCCCCTTTTTGTCCTAACAGGTCTTCAGAGTCCTCAAAAAACCTTCTGATTTTATACCATAATAGTTGTTAAATGTGGAATTAAGAAATTAAAAAAAGAAAAATATTAGATTTGTATTAAATGTAATAAAGCAGGAAGAAGTTGCGTAAGAGCAGGATGATTTTTCATCGTTATATTTCTTAAATCTCAAATAAAGAAAAAAACATAAATTAATGTTGAATTAAATTTAACTGAGACAACTTTAAAAAGTCATGAAATAAACACCGTTTATGAAGATTATGTAACTACATTTAATGTCCTGTTTCATCTGAACAAACACACACGTGACTCCAGTCCGTGTTTGTTGTACTATTTCCAGCCCTGTACTTTAACACTTGTTTTTACCTGGTGTGTGTGTGTGTGTTTTGGACACTCCCTTTCTTACACACCCTGCTTTCATAAGAAAGATCTGTTAGTATGTGAGGAGGACTAGTCTGTCTCGTTCTGTTACAGACTGCTTCTCTCTCTCTCTCTCTCTCTCCCCCCCACACACACACAAGTGTGTTTTGTTATCCTTATGGGGACCGTTCATTGACTTCCATTGATTTTAGTAACTAGATTTATACCTAACCCAAACCCTTTTCCTAACCTTAACCATTACTGATCTATAACTAACCCTAAGACTAACTAAAACTCTATTCACACCATACCTATAAACCTAACCCCTAACCCTAAAAAGGGGAGTCCCCCCCATGGGGACCAGGCTTCGGACCCCACAAGAACCCTCGGACCCCAGAAAGATAGTAAAAGTCAGGAAACGGGTCCCCAGGAGGTCAGAAATACAAACCCACACACACACACACACACACACACACACACACACACACACACACAGTCTCTCTGGCTGTCAGCTTGTTAGTTTATCAGTAGCTCCTGATCCAGACTAAATCTATTGTTTGTTGATTATCTGTCTTTCTCTTAGTTTATCAGGATAAACAGAACAAAACCTTTTGATTGAAGTTAAATGTTTTCAAAAATAAAACATTTTATTATCGTTTTCTTCAGTTTTAGGAAGAGATGGACTCATTTGACTCAATTTTTTCTCCGTTGGACAAATGCTAGAAGTTTCCTTCTCCAACAATATCAGTGATGAACTTTTATTATTCTCATTAAATGTCATTTATCATGTTATTATTCTTTAAGAAATGCAGATGTTTTGAACTGAGGTTAAATAAAAAGGTTATTAATGATCATTATGTTACTGTTTTAGAAACAGATATTACCATACCCATACCAACTTTATTTATATGGCACATTTAAGAACAGCTAATGCCGACCAAAGTGCTGAACATAGGGTTAAAAGCACAGAAGAATCAACATTAAAAAGACATCACAATACCATGAAAAACTAAACAGTATCAAAAGCAAGAGAGTAAAAGTGAGTTTTTAGGCTAGATTTAAAAACAGTAACAGAAGAAGCAAGTCTGATCACCAAGGGGAGCTGGTTCCACAATTTTGGGGCACAAACAGAAAATGCGCTTTCGCCCTGAGCTTTGATTCGACATCCAGCAGTAGATGTTGATCTGATGACCGTAGGGCTCGAGCTGGGACATAGGAGCGAAGAAGCTGAGATAGATACCATGGTGCCAGATCATGAAGAAATTTGTAAGTAAATAAAATATTTTTAAATTGAATCCTATATCTGACCAGGAGCCAGTGACGTTGAGACAGAACTGGTGTTATATGCTTAGTTCGGGCCAGACTCACTAATAGTTTTTAGTAATGCTTTATATGTTTATTTACATACAATTCTATAATTATATGCAAGTGCTAGAATAGTTGCAACTCACTGCTGTTGTTGTGGCTGAAACTTTATATTTCTTACAAAATAATCACATAAAACTTTAAAAAATCCCGTCCACATAAACTGCTGTATAGAATATGAAGAATTTGGAATGAAGCGAAAGCTTCTTTTCAGTTCTTCTTTCACCAAATTCCTACTGAAAAACTAAAATAAACATTTTCATACAACATGATATCTGGATTTCAATAAATCACAGTTATTAGCAGTTTGTTATCTGACTGTTCACATAAAGTGACCACCACTTCCCCAGAAGACTCACATGTTGCAGGTTCAATGTAATTAGAATTTACAGCTTCTCTCTGCTGGCATCAAATGAAAGTTATATAATCCTGCACTGAGTTATATTTAACAACAACAATCATCTCAGATGTGCTTCCAAGGGATCATCTTAAAAATCTAATTAAACAGGGTCCGTGCACGGTTTGGTTTAAATCTCTCTTGTTGGCAGTGGTTGTGATGTGGGTGGAGGTGAAGAGACTTAAAGGCTTTAAACCTCCACAATCATTGTTAATTTACTCTCTGAGTTCCGCTGGTTGAATTTATCCTTAACATTTGTTGATGTTCTTTCCATTTCAGAGTGTCCTGTAATCGTCTCACGCTGAGGAGCCTCTCAGCAGGTTCCTCTACAGTTTGTGTCTGAGCTGCCGCCCTTCAGCAGGGACAGAACAAACACAACATGTTTTTCTCTTCAGGATGTTAAACCAGACGACGTCTCCTCAGTCTGAAGTCTGTCTCATGATGTCGTTCCACAACAGACCTTTCAGCGTGCTTTAAATCTGACATAATAAACATGCATCTGTTGTTTGTCTGAACAAATAAATTACCCACATTATCCACGACATCTATTTAAAAAAACTACAAGTACAAAAACTTTCATTTCCATTCAGTTGGAGTATAAAATGTTATTTATTTAACTTCCATGTAAAGATTAATAATCTCTTTTTTAAAACTCTCTTACAACTCTCTTTTCAGCCACATTATGAGCCAAATTAACGCTAAGAAAAAAATGTATGATGTCATTGAGTTTCAGTGATTCAGTGGCTGTAAAATCAGCGTAACAGAATGAACACAATCAATTCTGATTAAGAATAATAAATATTTATTTATGTGTATTTATGTAAAAATGCGGAACATCACTTCAAATCCACAATTTTATTCAACAAAAAATGTTGAGCAAATATTTGCTTTCTATAAAAGATACGTTTTCTAATCTGAGTTAAATTTAATTTCTAAATTCTCTTTAGTTGTCAAGAGTAGAAAAACAGTGTCACAATAATATCCTTAAAGTTATATTTGTATCCTGAATTTACTACTACTACTACTACTACTGTCATTTAGCAGACGCTTTTATCCAAAGCGACTTACATTGAGAGAACATACAAGCAAGAATTCAAAGAGAAGGAAAAAAATATATATATTTAGACTTTAATGAGCAGTTGCTAAATTAGCAGCTGCAGGTCAGTTTTCCTGCAAAAATCCTATAAAAAGAGTTTCTGAGTTAATTATCAGGGAGTTGTATGTCTGAGCCAGTGATGTGACGGTTTAATCCCGGCCCTTCCTGAGTGAATCTGCACGTTGAATCTGCATGAGTCAATGTGTCTATAAAGACACATGAAGTCCAGCTGTCCTTTAGCGGTAAATCAAATGTTCTTTTAATCTTCCTCATGTTGCATAAAGTGTTCCGAATTCTTCTGAGTTCATGTAAAAACAGACTCAATGAAGAACATGTTGATAAAAACACGGCTGCAGGCCGACACATCTGCATTCTGAACAGCTGGGGCGGGAGCTAACTGGAGGGCAGGGGGGGTGACTAGTCTCCGACCGACTCCCTACCCGACCTCTCCCCCTCAGTATACTCGTCCTCTCTTGCCTGCGTCCATGTCACCCCTGGGCCCTGTGATGGATGCTGACAGTAACGGCTGTCCTCCGTCCCGTTACCCATCCACACCCCGCCGTCTCCACCCTCTTCCCGTTCAGCTCTGACCATCCTGACCCGGCTTCTGAAGCTCCAATCCTGAGGCTTGGCTCACAGCCTGGCTGTCAGAAGCAGTGACGTGCGATAAGGTTCGGTGAGAATCTGACTCCTCCAGTCAGATTTATACTTTAACTTATTCATTATGTCCTTATCAGCATGAGTATTGACTTCTCTTTCTGTCTCATCAGCGTTCGTCTCTCTCACACAAACAGATTCTGGTCCACAAAGAACTTTTTTACTATAACAACATCTAATCTGCAGCTTCCATGTGTTATAAACATGTGTTATAACATAACACATTATAAACAAATCAAACCAAGGTGTTCAACATAATTTCAGTTCTGACCCTCAGCTATATATCTAGTTGTTTTTAAAATGTTAATTTCAGCGACTTAATCAATTTTAATACATGTTGTAAAGAAAAGGGAAAATAATTCACAAAATGTAGTTTTCAAAAACTGGATTTTAAAAATTTGTAGTCTCAAACTAAAAACTCTTACCATTCTTACCTTTATTTGTATATGAAGTCTCCTCCTTCTCTGGTTTTCAAAGTCTCAGAAATCTGCTAACTTTAACTAACACCTTTTAAGTGGAACATCATTTTTTCCTCGACAGCAACAAGCACCTTCTCGCTCATGACTCCCCCTACAGGTGAGGCAGGGGAGTGTCTGCCTCACCTCATGACTTTTCTCTGCAGTTTATTGTCTATCAGAGTGATTCTGTCCCACATGAACATTAATGACTAATTGAAACTAATTCTTTTAGCTCAGACAGATTATACAAAAGGGGGCTCTTTTAGTTTATTTTTTTCCTGACGTGTTTCGGCTGCGTCTTCAGCCTACCTCGCAGCTGAAACACGTTGGAAAAAAAATAAGGTAAAAGAACCACCTTATATAGTCTGTCTGAGCTAAAAACAATTGGTTTCAGTTAGTTCCAAAAATGCGGACAAAATGAACAACATAAAACAAACATTAATGACGTTACACACAGTAAACAGTCACGGTGAAGAACAAATCTTTCTCAAATCTTGGCGACATGCTGTGAAACAGAAACACGCACGAATCACATGACCCAGTTTGTATGAGACCACACATGATCACAAATATTCATATTTTATGTTTTTAATTTTTAAGTGTTTCATGATGACAGGTGAGGCGCGTGTCTGGAAGCACATCTGGGACTTTTTTTTCCTGATTCTCCACCCTAAAGGTGAATGTCTCTGTGCTGTTACAAACAGCAACACCAGACTCATGAATGAAACAGAAATGAGTCAGTTTGATGGAGGACACACTTTAAACATATAACTCAAGGTAGATCACTTTCTGCATGCCGGGCGTGGCACATCTAGAACAGTCACGCCTGTGCATGCTGCTTCCCACTTCCTGTTGTGCAACTTCATCAGTTACTAATAAAAAAAACACAAAACTTGCTGGACCAGATCCAAGATGGCAGCTGATCAGCAACTAGATCCAAGATGGCAGCTAATCAGCACGAAGGTTTGCTCTGCAAACAAAACTGGGACAAAGTGACACGAACGCACCACATTTCTTTCTGTAATGATGAAATAAAGTTTAGAAGATGGAGAGGAGAACGTGAGAGGGGGATGTCGTGGTTTCATGTTTTATTCATGCTGTCAGAGGCGACGCTGTGAAGTCACAGGAGTGGAAGTAATAACGTGTGTCACATAAATCAACAGCAATGATGACCTCATTTTACAGCACAGCTCCCTCCACCCACACACACTTCAAACAGCTCCAGATGCATTAGAGCACGCACACACACACACACACACACACACACACCTTAGACTGAGTAACATCTTTGGGTTATTTTACATCTAATTAGAATAAAATAAACAAATAATCATAAATGTTAAGATCAGGGAATGGCTTTTAAAAGATTTAAACTCAGTCTCTATCTTGATCACATTCACACAATTTTACAAGCAAAATAGAAAATGATTTTATAATTCTCTCATAAATAAAAAGAAAACTTGTTTTCTGACCCTCACGATGTAATAAAACCAAAGACCTCTATAGAAATTAAACATGAAATTAGGAAGCTAAACAACTAAATGAAAACAAATCCTTCTCTACGTATCTTCCAGTGATTTAAAGTAGATGTGAGTGAATTTGAGGGGGAAGCAAGAATTCTTACAGTTTATTAGAGATTTAAACAAACAGCGTGTCTGTGCTGCGGCTGCAGATCAAATATGACACCTATTAGTGACAAGGCTTTTTACCAGGAACAGGTCTTCTAAAATACTGATCCTTTGAAGTACAAAGCTGAAAGTATTTCTTAATCAAGCTGCATGTTTCAGATGTTTTCCAACCTGATTTACAGTATGAATCATCTCAACAGCTTTTCTTTAAATTCTACAGAATCCTGCCAGAAGCAGGAACATGCAGAGCAAAGAAAACTCTGTGGAAAACTATGAGTCAGGTGTGTTTGGTGAACTCAGCTCCAATCACATGACTCTGTCACTAAATATCTACCTGTTGTATTTATATTTGCCAAAAAACAACAAAAACATGAATTTGAGATTATATACAAAATCACAGTTTATTTTAGCAACACTACCAGGACAGAGAGGACAGTCCCACAGAACACTCCATCAGGCCACTCATGAAGGGCACGACCTCAACCACCATTTATCTTAAAGGTTCTGTATCCTGCTATTTTACAACTTTCAACATCTGGATAGACATGATAAATTCTTACCTTTGGTGTTACATAGTATAAATTTGTCCTAAAATATAACTTATATTCTAGATTTATTCTCCAACCAGGAAGTAAAACACTTGGTTTACCCAAAATTCCATCTCTCCCCCAGGCCCCCTCCTCGTGAGTGCTGCCCCTCGAGCTGCCTGAATAAAATGGTGAATAAATTCCTGTAACTCTCACAGCCAAATGCACATTTACACCGAGACATTTTTTAGAAAGTAAAATTCTACAAATGGTGGTGCTTAGTGTCTTGCTTTGGACTCTCGCAGCTCAGGGTTTGCGTGTTTAATCTGTAGGGGCAGCGCGGATACGCCGGGCAGGTCCTGGTGTAACATTGTTACATCACTATGTTACAGTCAGTTGTTTTACAGGAGAGAGTGGAGCAGCTGCTCAGAGCTGTTTTCTGAAAAAAGATGACATCATCGGATTTAGTGACGCTGACATAAAACATTCCAATAAAAACTTTCTGTCAAGTTCAGTTTTGTAACAAAATGCAAATTAAATATTTTACTTTTTATATAGATTTTTTTTTGGAATCAGCTCTCCAACGTTAGTAAAAAGCAAGTGCTAGATTTCATACAGTAAATATGATGCTGGTGACACCTTGGGGGGTGACCTTCCACTCCCACTGGTGAGCTCAAGCTGCCTGAGCACCAAGAAGAATCACCTCTGCTGAATTTTGAAAATGCTTTTAACATGCATATGTTCCTTTGTACGGGATACGTTGCAGAGACTTTTCACATGCAGTGAGAATTTTATTACATTTTTGCTTATGCTTTACACAGGTGATATAAGTCCCACTGATTGTTATTCATATTAAAATGTATAATTTATGATATTACGAGGAGAAACAGGTGAGTCTTTGCTCCTGCAGCCTTATTGCAAGGAAACACAAGTCTGAACCGTTATGAGATAATGTCACATGACTCCAACATGAGGCCAGAGCTCCAGTAAATGTTCTTTCCACAGTGCACGCCCTGTTTGCTGTGTTTTGCTGTTGATGTCTAGGAGTCCGTGCAGGTGTTGTACCTGGCAGCAGAGCCAAAGAGCCGTCTGTCTTCCACCACACCTGGCTGGAACTTCAGACGACAGCGCAGCAATAAACTGACTTCCACACACACACACACACACACACGAGTCCACATGGCAACACACACCCACAAACCACCCCACACTTACTCACTGCCACTGATCAGAAGATAATAGCAGCACAAGTCATCGCCACCGTCCCAATCACAGACACAGACAGTGAGACAGAAACAGTCTCACCATGTAAGTATGAAATAAAAACTCTGGTGTTCCCAGGAGGAAAAAAACCTTCTGAAGCACCGAGCTTTGTTTTCTGATGGCCTCTGAGCCAATCAGATTACAGATGTGCCTGCAGATACACAAATAAAAACATTTCTTCCTCTTAGTTTCAGAAATTGGGGATATTCTGTGATAAAGTGGAAGTAGCTCGGAACATCTTTCTGTTTCCACTTCAGGTTCTTTCCAGATTTTCCGCCTCAGGCTGACTTTAAGGAGATGTGAAGAATTTTCCAGGCCTTTATTTTCCACATGGCTTGATTGCAGCTCTTGTCTTGTCTTGCTGCCTGTTGTTTTACTGCTCAGGGACCTTGAGAGGTGATCTCATCTACGCCTCGCTCCCCAGCCCCTGCTCCCAAAACAACATTGTATTTATCTGACCAAAATAGCCACCTCAGGCTGGAAAAACCCTAGACAAACAGAAATAGGCCAAGAGTTTCCAAGGAAGCCAGTCCTGGCTGGAGGTGATGCTTGTGACTGACAGCAGCCACAGGGCAGCAGAACAAGAGTCTACATTTACAGCCATAAAGAGATGGTTAGAGGCAGGTAAATGAAAACTGTAATTATTCTTGAACTACTGCAGACGGTTAGAGTCACAACTAACAGCCTGTTTTTAACTCTAAAATATATTTAAAACCACAAAAATAACTATTTAAACTACAAATAAACTGTTTTGTTGAACTGCCATGACTGAAAGATTTACTTGTTATTGTTATATTATTTTTATTCACACAAAACTTGTTTCTCATAAATGTCATCTTCTGTGTGACCTGTCTGCTGAACTTTTTACACAGTTTGTTTTACCTTCACTTTTATTCTTAGTGTTACTTTTAGTTTCACTCGCTGCTTTGTTGGTTTAAAAATATTTGATCACAATTTACTATAAAATCCTTCTTAGGAATTATTCCCTGTCAGACAAACACACAAACATGGTAAAGAGCCAAAAATACAGCCGACATAAATTATATTACTGTGATGTTTATTCAAAGGAAAAGCTAGTTTATAAAGATTAGCCATACATTTCACATTATATTGATATTTATGTAGAATCTTCTGGTTAATTACAGCAGAAATCCTGTTTCTTCCATCATATTTCAACTGAATATAAAGTGGAAATGACATTATAAAGAGTCAGTGTTTATTAAATAACTATATGAAGCCTGTTAGATTAAAATGACATTAAATAACTTTAATTTGATCCTGTTACGACGAGCTCATTAATCTGGCAGAAAATAATCAGTTTCTCCCAAATGAGCTTCGTTCAAAGAGCTTCAGTATCAACAAAAACTGGGATGTTAATAGTTTGTAAATTATCCAACAAAACTTGAGTTAAAAGACAATAATTTGCTGTTGAGGTTTCCATAAAGCAGCGTGTGGAATTTGCTTCGCTCCAGGCCTCTCTGCTCCCACTGGTTCGCTGGTTTATGCAGGCGTCGACAAACATTTCACATCAGGCCGTTTTTCAAAATTCAAGGAAGCGTTTCGGTGGGTGACAATTTAAAATATGCATCAGCAAGAACAGGACAAGCAATAAAATATTCTGAAAAAGTTTTCCTGGAAATGTTAGTGCAGATTCTCTGTCACATGACAACCCGAAGATTCAACACGGCAACAGGATCTCCTCCTTGGATGAATGAAACATAAATATAACACCTGTTAACCTGCTGAAAACTCCGTTGTTTTTGATGAATTAATCCATTTTTATATGTCAAGATGGAGGAGAAGATTTTTGGGCAAACAGGGATCAATTTACACACTTCATTTATTTTTATTAAACATTTTGATGAAATAAGCAAAATCCTGAATTTACAGATAAATATTGGTTTTATAATCTTTCATCTGTGCAGATATGACAACTTCTTCAAACACGACACTCGTATTTATCTCAGCAATTTACCAACAACATAATTAGTAAGATTTCCTTCACCCTATCAGGCTAAAGTTTACAGGAAGCTGATGTGATTAGGATCATGGTTTCGGCTGATCTCCTCACACACCTCGGGAAACTTGCTTACAGATACTGTGTGTGAGACTCACATGGACAAATTTCAAACAGAAAGACAAACATCAGTCAGCAGGCAGAACGTTCTCCACTTCACCAAAGAAAGGAGGAGTTGAGGGGAGGAAAAAAAATACATTAAAAACACATTCTGCTTCCCGTAAAACCGGGAGAAGGAGAAGTGAGTCAGCACAGCAGTTTGAAACAAGCCCTTTCTGTCTCAGACTCATTGTGTTCGAGCATCTTCTCAACAAGTCTCTGACCTTCATGCATCCTCTCAGTCTCATGATTGACACTTCCTCCCTCATATGAACTGATTCAGTCTAAACAAGTCATTCCTAAAACTAGTCGTCAGTCATCCATCAAGTTCACCTGGAGGTTGTGTTCTTTAGGGGGGGGGTCAGGTCATGATCGGCCTGTAAAGTCTTCAGATCCAACACTCAATCCACACCCCCACAGCCCCCCCATCCATCACGCATGATGTAAACTCTCATTAAAAAACCACAGCTAAGTGAATTTAATGGACCACTGCTGGTTTTTTTTACCACTATGATGCCAGGAAAAGTTTTACTACACAGCAGTTTACAGTCATAACAAGAATAAAAACTCCTTCAGGATCTCTTTTCATCTTCCCGTCTCCTTTTACATTCCAGACAGTGGCTTCCCCCAAAAAACAAACCCCTGAAATGATGCTGGTTTTCCGTTTGTTTCCCAGGCAGCATCATGAGTCACACACAGTTCCAATCACACACATGCTGACAGCTTAATTGACTCTGCTGAGGAAGAGTCCGTGGTATCTGTTCTGTATCAAGTCCCCTGCTGGTGGGACTGACTCACACTCTGAGGTTCAGGTGGACCAGCTTTCAGCCGAATCTGTTGGCGCTCAATGGGGAGCCTGATTCAGAGCCTGTCACATGATGTACGCCAGCTGGCTCTGGGAGTCCTGCTGTTTTAAGTCATCTGATTGTCTGTTTTATATTTTTGTGTATTTTCTTTTCTCTCTTTGTGTCAGCAGCACCGTGAGGTAAAAAAGTCCATTCAGTTTCTGTTTATAAGTTAACAGCCTGTATGTTGATTTCCTATATTATAAAAAAGGGTTTCCCCCTTTTCTCTTGTGTGTTTTGTGGCTTTTCATGCATATGAAATCACATGAAGGGATTCAAATGAACGACTTTATATCAGGCAGCTTGTTGAAAAGTACAACTATTTGTCACATTTGGGGGGAAGTGGGGGGAGAGGGATTAGTCATTTGTGGACAGATTCAGCCTCAGAAATCATCTCTTACTAACTCATCATATTTTTGTAAAGATTTATAACCAGTAAGGAAACTTTAGATTCTAATTAGGTGGTTAAAACATTTCAGAAGAATTAACACGAGGATGAATTCAGTCTCAGTCATGTGTAATAAAAGGGTGGGGGGGTCAGATCCAGTCCGTAAACAAACATAAATAAACTGAATAAAAAGACACGTGTTTATACTGACATGAAAACAGTGTCTTTATTCACTCACACTAACATGTAAGTCCTTCTTTGCCCCATCGTTCACTGAGGGGGGTGAAGTGGGGGGGGTGACTCACAGCGAGTCGCACACACACACACAGAAAGAGCATATATTCTCACAGACATGCAAATATTACAAAAATAAAGATGGCGGTTAGTGATGATGTTCTCAGAATGAAGGTAAACTGGACTCATAAGAGATGAAGAAAAAAACTTTTGACCTTCACTCAGAGAAACGGACGACGTGTGAATGTGATCAGTCATCAAGAACAGTGTAAAAATGACCACGTCAACAAGTTCAGGATGTTTTTGACACATGCTAAATGTTTTATCTGTGTTATTACTGTCTGTGACTTATTGCCACACTAATAAAGAAATTCACTTCATAGCTGAAAAGCTTTTCACTCAACAGAAAAATGTAAAAACATGATAAAACTTTTTCCAGTATTGTTGATTCCAAATGCCGGCTGCAGATGGCTTGAAGGGACAGATGAGAAGGAATTTTGGCTGAGTTTTCCATCCAGCCCCCCCATCCTCTCACAGAACCATTAATCAGAAACAATATGAAGTCATCGTTCCCTCGTGGGATTTGACTGCTCTTAAAAATACATCTTAGACGGCTCAGAAGCCGAGTTAGTAATGCTGATATCGTGAACTAACAAACCCTGGCAGCTTTTAGAGATTTCTTCTATTCTGGGACAAATTCAGCTTCTTTTTGTTTCAGATCAGCTCAAATTAGAGGGAGTGATTTGTTCCAGCTCCAGCTGTCATGGGATTTAAAGAAGTAAAAACTGGAGACAACTGGAGTTTATCAGCAAATTCAGAGAGACTTCGGTACCTTAGAGCTAAAATGAAGTTAAAAGAGGGGAGAAATAAAGAAAAGGGCATGAAAAGGAGGGAAAAACTGAAAATAAACAAGTTGGAGAGAAGAAAAGATCAGAGCACAGATGGATGTGTGCTGTAACACAGAATGGGAAGGTGAAGGAGGGCGGCTCGCTGGCTCGGAGCTCGCGAGCAAATGTATGCGTCAGAGAATCTATTCCAAGATGTACAAATGCTCAAACACACACACACACACACACACACACACGGGATAGGCTTAGGCTGTTTCCTTGACAACAGTATAGTATTTTGGGGGATCAGAGGTGGCAGTTGTTTGTGTGTATGTGTGTGCGTCCATGACAGCTGTCAAAGGCTTGTTAGTCAAAAGGAATGAGGCCAAAGATGTAAAACACTGTTATTTACTCAGATGAGTTCAACACTTACACTTTCGCAACATCTTAAGTCATAAAACATGTGAAAGTTGCGTAAACAATTGTCAGTAAATGCAACATAAAGGAGGCGTGAGTTTGTTTGGCAACTCGATCAGATTACATGTTGTTTTAAATGTTTTTAAAGATGATCTTTAATTCATTCATGTAAAGGATGGAAAACAAACTGACGTCAAAACTGAAAAGATTCCAGATTATCAGGTCCATCTTCGTCTTTAACCGACACCTGCAACGTGCTTTTAACCATGATACATCCGTGTCACCAACTATCAAAGGGAAGATGAAAATAAACAGGATGTTCTAATGAACTGTATTCATTCCCAACTCTTCTCAGACGCAGTTTCTGAGAAAAGCTGATGGTGTCGCGCAGATCTTCAAATTAGGTGTTAACAGTGAAATACAATCACTCACTTCCAGTGTGTGAAAAATGCAGAGGCACACACAAACACACAACAACCCCCACCTTCACTTCAGTAAAGGAAATCAAGCATTTCCTGCTGCACAGGATGTGAGGTTAGAAGCTTGCTGTGTTTCGGTGGATTATGAATGAGAGCCACTCTCACTGTGCACCACAGTCTCACGGCGAGCACTTTTGAAGTGCTATAATCAGCGGTAATCATATTTATATGAGATGCTGGGCTCCCACACATTTGCTGAATCAAGATCTGGGTTTTTAAAAAGATCATTACACAATGAATGTGCTCTCACATGAGAATAACAAGATAAGACTCAAGTTTTAAGAAACATGTGCACAAGTTAGAATCTTATCGCTGCTCATTTCACAGTCTGATTATTCAATCAATTCATTTGTTTTGTATTCAGAAATAAATCTGTCGACGGATTTAAGTTGTTTGGAACACGGAGAAGACAAATGTCGGTTTCAGTTTGTATGATCAGCTGTTTTTACAGGTGAAGGTGGAACCCAGCGACACCCCCTTGGATTATATTTAAAAGGCTTGCTAGTTCACATTTTGAAGTTGATTAACTCCTTAAAGCTCACATCCAAACATGTTACTTAAACTTTCTGGAATCACGATCAATAGATCAAAGAAGAAATAAAATAACGACAAAAATTTTATAAAAAAAAAAACAGTTATTCAAATCTTCTTCAGATGAATGACGTTCTAGAAAACTTTGAATCCGTCCGCACCTTTTCCAGGAATGTAACAACAAAAAAAAAACCCACTGTAACATGATCACATAACAATGATTGAATAAACCACTGTCACCAGGTTGATGAGTGAAGTGCTTGATTCCTCTGAATTAACTGTTTATACACCTTGTGTGTGTTTCAGCGTTTAGAAGATTTCAGTAAATTAAAGTTGTTGAATAATGATAAAATCTACTATCAGGTTTCTGTCAGTCATGATCTAAACCTGCTTCTTCCTGTTCAGGGTCACATGGAGCTGGTGTTTATCTCCAGCGGTCACTGGGTGGGAGGCGGGGTCACACCTGGACAGGTCACCAGTCTATCACATGGTCACAGATAGTTGCTGATTAACCTAAGCATGTTTTTGGTCTGTGGGAGGAAGCTGGAGATCATGCAAACAGGACCCAGCTCGGTTTCAAACCCAGGACCTTCTCGCTGCAAGGCAACAGTGCTACCCACTGCACCACTGTGCAGTCCATCATGCTTCTGTAAGAAACTCTTCTGACATAGTTTATGTTGAGTTATAAAAGTGGTTGCAGAGTTACACAATAGATTTTGTTTTTGTCTAATTACCACAAGTTGTTTTTTTTTTCTTCCAAGCAGCAGCAGTGAGTCATAACAAAACTAATTCCACAGAACTTTGTGTTGTAAGATCAAAACTTGAGTTTTTTGGAGAGACATAAACACTTCCCTCTTTATCGAGTCCATGTCAGCAGCATGGAGAAAACGTCTCGAGACGGGAGGGAAACTTCAGCTGTTTGTCTTGTTTGACTTTTTGGCCTTTCAAAACAACGACTGTGACAAGTAAAGAAAAACATCCGAATCAATTCAAACTATCAACTCAAAGAGAAGGTTTGAGATCTTCCATCTGGAACACAAACAGGTGAAGAACTCCAGCTGATCACGACTGTGTGCACCAACGAGTTCCTGCATAATAATGATGATAACGGTCCGGTGATGCTCCGGGGCAGAATTTCAAATACGCTGCTTGTGCCAAGAGTGTCTACTCGAAAAAAGAAAAACATCCAAAGGGCATACAGCATGCTCAGTAAAGCACATGTAATGTATACACGCATGAAGGGAAAGCAAAACATGGAACAAGACAGACAACAAGAGAAAGACAAATGTTTACAAGGTTTTTCAGAATAAAACTCAGAGTCAGGCAGTTACTATCTGATGAATCTAACGGGGCGATAAACACCATCCACATCCTTTCAGAGCATCAGGCTCCACCAGAGACACCCGACAGCTGGGAGGCAAAAAAAAGCAAAAGTGCAGTTTAACCGTTTCACTGCCAGGCAGAATTGAGTGTTTGTGGTTGCGTGACTAAAACAGAATCTCCTTTGCTCTCTGTATTTTAGTAGTTTCACTCTAGTGAGCTGTGATGAAAGTGTTGCCAGACTTCTCCGAGTCACGCCTGTCTACAACTACCTGACCGACCTCAGCTGCATCTCAGAACATCATATCTGCCTATTAATGACTGGGTGGGGCGGCGTAGTCAAAGCCACATGTCATCTGTTGCTTGTAGACATGCTAAAAACTAAGTGCCCCCCCACCACTTCGAGCTTGAGCTGAGGGGATCTTTTTTATGACTATGTGTGACTCTGCATTTCCCCTCTTCTGTGTTTCTGTTTCCCCTCCACCCTCATGGGATTCAGAGGTGGAGGGGGGGGGAATGAGTACTGAAACTGACTAAAACTATGTTATAGAAAACAGATGAGGCCAAAAATTAAATGAGTTAGTGAGCCATAAATTTAAATCTAAAGCTGCATTGAAAAGCCAAATTAGATGTTTGATCAAAAGTAAAAAATCTCTTTCGTTGTGATGATTCAAGATAAAAAAAAACACCACGTATTTGTTATATTTTCACACCATCTAAATTATCTAATCAAAGGAATTACAAAACCAAATCCTGATTCATCAAAATGAAATTTCCCACCTCAAAACTAAAGCAGGCTTTGAGTCAATTTTTATCTTATCACATATGTTTTATAGTGAATTAGTTCGACTTATGTGGTCATGAGACAACAATTCTGAGGTAAGCGCCAAAACACACAAAACAGATCACCAAGCGAACTTAGTCAGAGGTGACGGTTAGACGACGGCATCTTAACATTTCACCAGTCATACCAGACGCAGCGCGGCGGCTGCAGCGGCTGTCAATCATTCAGCTGTGTTTGACTGAAGCTTCTGGTCAGAACAAGATTGTTTTTTTAATTTACACACACTTGCAACTAAATTTGTATTTAGATATTTACAATAATCAACCTTAAATAATCTACCAAAACCTTCACGAACAAACCAAGAAGTCTCTTTAAAAAAGGACACTGGACTTTTTTTTCCTGCTTCTTGAAGACACCTTCCGTCCAAAGTTCTACTCGTGGGTCGACAGCTCCAGGTTTAAATGTGACTCTGGACTTTACAGAAAAACCTCGGAGCTCAGATGTAGCCAGTGAGGATGGAGGATTTTGTTTTTCCTGATTTAACAACAGAAATAATAAACGTCAAGTAAAAAAACAACGAAAAACGTGTTTGTTATAAATGACCCATATTTACAAGTTAGATTCACTAATAACCCAGTTTGCAAATCATGAGGCTACACGGGTTGAACGTCTTGTCTAAAGACACTTTAACAAGTAGATGAGGAAGGTGGGATTGAACCAACAACCTTCTGATTGAAGCCTTTGCTAAATTATAAGAAATCTGTTGTTCTCAGATTTATGGATGTTTGAATTTACCAGCTGATGCCTGTAGATCTCATCAACTCAAACTGCTTGTGCTTGTGACGTCCTTAACAACAATATTTCACTGTTCAGCTCGTTTACTGCTAATAAAACAAACATTTGGTTTTCATTTATGATGTGAGCCGTGCCTGTGTGATGTTTTAAATTTTTTGTGGGTGACACAAATCCATGAGTGCATTTATTACACAGTTTTGTTTTGTCTCTTTCAATAATTTCATGAAACAACTATAGATTAACACTGGTAGATCTCAGACCTCCATATTGTGATTTACACCCAAAACAAGAGTCTTACTTTTCTTTTATCAACATTATCGGATTCACTGACCATGAAAACACATTTAACAATTGGATTCACATTAATATTATTATTAGTTCAGTAGTTACTGATGAAAATCACTTTTTCGGTGATGTTGGTTTTTGTCTGAATCTGTCTGATTCCACGGAGTCTCGACTATCTTCTGGTGTTTGTTGCAGGTTTATAACATTATTTATTCTTGTAGTGATAAAAATCGAAAAAATCTGAATGTTTTCTATTTTTGTCTTTACTGGATCAAAGTATTTCGAATTTTGTAACAATTCAGATCAGTGCTTGATCCAGATCAATTTACAATAACAGTCAGATAAATCCAGGTCAGCGGTTTACTCAAGAAAACACTACAAGAAAAGAAAAAAATCCCTTTTAAGTAATTAAAACTTTTTTGGTTCTGTTTGTTGAAGTAAAAAAAAAACTTCTAGCTTATTGGAGGATGAATTGTTTAGAAAAAACTTCACAGTGAAAGTTTAGATCCTTTGAAGTGAGTTTCTGTGGAAAGGTTATGAATAACTAATGGTGTACTTGTTGTAGATAACTGTCTGACTGACCTATATTTATGGAGATGCTAACGATAATCTGAGTGAAGCCAAGAAGAACAGTTTTAACCTCCAATATTAACCCCCCCACCAAGCTTATAAAAGATCTTCAACATTTTGCTGCAAACGTTGAATGATCTGAGCTTCCTGAGGAAGTCCAGTCTGTTCTGTCCCTTCCTAAAAAACAGCATCACTGTTGTGTCTCCAGTTCAGTCTGTTGTCCAGGTGAACACCAGATATTTATACTCCTCCACCACCTCCACTTCTTCCCCATGATGGAAATGGGTTTTGACATGTTGTTGCTCTTCCTAAAATCCACAATCATCTCCGTTGTCTTGTTTACATTGAAGATGAGATGATTGTTCCCACACCAGGACACAAAGCTGTCCACCAGTTCTCTGGACTCACTCTCTTGTCCATCTCTGATCCAACCAACAACTGCAGAGTCATCAGAGTATTTCTGCAGATGGAAGGACTCTGACCTGTACTGAAGGTCTGAGGTGTTGAGAGTGAACAGGAATCTGTAACATCTTCAACAGGAAAGATAATAATAGTTCATGACCTTTCCACAGAATTCCTATTCATGAGATTTTAACTTCTGTCACGACTGCAAGAACCCTAACCCTAAGCACCATGAAAAAATGCACAACCTGTTGTAAGAAGCTGATTTTGTCCTTTAACTTACATCTTGATCAGCTCGTCATACTGTGTAGCGTTCCTCCTCTGTTTTCACCTGAAAATGTAAATCCAACGTCTGTGAGTTTTAAAGGATTTCTCTCATTTGCTCTGAGATGTAAACATTTGAGCAGAATTTCAAATAACAATGGGTAGTTCTGGGAAACAGATGGAGCAGTAAGACCGGTCGTTCCTGTCTCCTACGACTGACTCTGAAGCAGCTGGAAGGAACAAACAAGCAGCAGAAAACAGACTGAGAATGAGATTTCACACCTAATTAAGAGACTTTATTACCACATTGGTTTGAAATGAGGTGTTTAAATGGATTTCATGTTTTATAAGTGGTACTGTTTAACATTTTGTGCTAATATGTGTTTCTGATGCATGTGGCAGAGCAACATTACCACCAACACACAGCAACCTTTTCATGTCTCTGACTTAAACGTTAGAAGGTTGAAATAAAGACCAGTGACTAAGCTATCAGGAAATTCTTTTGACATCAGAGTGGTATCAGATAAAAGACATCCCAGCATGAAACACTCATAGAATTATCCCCCCCACACGCACGTCGGATGATGAACTTATAAACAGCAGACACAGTAAACGATGGAACGGACAGGCATCAGCTGATTCGAGGACTGAAACGTCTCCCATCATCACTTCATACTAAAGCAGGAACAAATTATTGCACAGTTCATTTTTTTTAGATTTTAAAGAAAGGAGAGTAATAACCTCTACCTCCATTGTGCTCACTTGTTAGGCTTTCTTAGAATGAGACTGCTACCGTTTGACAGGAAGGCTCCTGTTTGTGTGTGTGTGTGTGTGTGAAAACCCTGACTGGTGAAGCACTTCTGGTAAGTTAAATAGAAGTGGGCTTCAGCTGCTGCTCTCAATGAAACAGAAGCTGAGTGAAAATTCAGCTTCCCTTGAATCAATTAACTTGAGATCAAAAAATAAATCAAATAGGTGAAAATATATAGGAATACTTGCAGTTTTACAACACTAACTTAAAAAATAATCCAGTTCAGTCCTAAACCAGGGCAGCACAGATCTTATCAACATCAGTATTTTTATTAATAACAGTGAAATAAATTTATTGTTTCAATAAGACGATTCTGTGGGTGTGAGAACAACTTTTGAAGAGCTCCTGTGTTAAATAGTTACTTGTCGTTCACCCAAGATTCCCCTTCGTGTGAGACAAGTCAGGCATATCATGGCATCCACTTCTCTGCACATTTATCGCCTTTATTTCCAGGAAGCATTGGAGTGGAGAAGTGCTGAGTCTCGCTGCTCATCAGTGACAGTGAGAGCATCAGAATGCGCCTCGTGCGCCTACACAGTTTCAACCAGCCTTGCACCATTGATCTCACCAGTAACCACACAATTAGAAACACTGTCCTTTCCTTGTAACTACACAGTCTTGAGGTAAATGTTTCTCATAATGTACGTGCAGATGCTGTAAACGTGCACGCAAGCCAAAACTTTGGATTCGATAATTAATTCAAAGGGATTTGTGTTTCCTGATGGCGTGAGTTGCATCAGGGTAAAAGGGCAGACGTTACCACATGGGTGATTTATATACTTCAGAGGGAGTTTTTGCAGCAGTCATCTTACTGTTTAATGCTTATAGAAACTATATATATACATTCTCAGCCACAAAATGCCCAGAGCTTCTTCCTTCCATCACGTTGCATGATACTGTTGTTGGAAACATGTTGAGTTTTAAAAGTGTGTGAATGCAAAAGTTCTAATAAAATGCTAAGAAACGACTCGAATCATTGAAAATGTCTGCAGAAGACAGTGAAATAAAAACTCTGGAAGGTTCTGATCCAGGTTTAATTAAAAACAGGTGTGTTAAGGTGTTTGCATAGAAAGCCAATAAAAAGGACTTTTATGGTCTTTTATTCCCTCAGTTCACTCTGTTTCCTTCTGACTTTTAATTTGTTTTTAACTTTCTGCTGCTTGCACGAGTAGTTTAACCCAGTGATTAACTTCTGCTTTGCTAAAATAAACTTTACCTTTTGAACTTTTATCTGCCTGGATGTGGGAGTTCAGCTGTTCCTTCATGGCTTCCTTGGTTTTGTTTCGTTCAACTACCAGCAGGTCCAACTCAAGAGGAAACTCCCACCATTTAAAACAACTCAAAACATGCATTTCTATAAATGATCATTTATTAATAATGTCCTTATTTTTGCATGAGATAGTTGTTTCTTTTCATGCTAACTTCATGCATACGACTGCTAAATTTATCCTCAATCAGCTGATTTCATTCGTACTTGTTCAGTTTTTTTAAACAACAGTTCTTCTTCTGGTTCACAAAGATGTTTTCTCACTTCCTCACAACAACATGTGTTGTCTTTGCTTTCATAATCACATTTTAATTGAGCTTGTGTTGTTGTTTTGAGTTTAGAGGGAAACTGAATCACTGAATGTGTCGACAGTCACTCTAAATAAAATCTGTTATTTTATGTGGCACTAATTTCAAATCTTTGATCTAATAATCAAGATTTAAACCTTCACTGAGTTTGTTTCTTTTCTCCGTCAGTGAAAGTCGTCCACGAGGGTTTGGGGTTTCTTTTCCTTATGAAAATGTTTCGTTGTTTACACCTGTCAACGATATTGACAACCTGTGTGCTGCTAATTCAGGCCCCTCCCCCTCCATAGAGCCTGATTCAGGGTCAAGTAAGTTTGATGGGAAATTACAGGTGTTGTTGATTTTGCATTTATTACTTCTATTATATTTTAGTCAGCACAAACTATATACATTAAATACAGTATATTATAATTTTTGTATCATTGTTTTGATGGGCTTGCAGTGGCGCCCCCTCCAGTAGGAGGCCCAGACGACTGTCTGTCCTGCAGAGATCCGACTCGGTGTAAATCCCACATGGTCTCTGTATAATGAGTAAAAACAGGATCTGCAGGAATAGTAAGACAGAAATAAAGCAGATTTGACTTAGTGACTTTAAAATCAGGGTTTACCTTGAAACATAATTATAAAAAATGTTTTTTTGTGAATTTGAGACATAAAAACAGAGAAAAGTTATTTAACTTGCTTGAGCATGACTGATTTTATTTATTCTAACTTAACTCCTGCATAAGTTTCTCCCTGATTCACCAAACTGTAGCACCCTGACTGCTGCAGGTAAGATCCTGACTGCATATAATTACCCCACATAAACCCATAAAAAGCATCTTCTGTCAAACTGCACGACTTGCCTTCAAATATATTCCCCCTCAAACCTGCCTTGAACAAGAGTCCCGTCTCATTTGCTAAAAGGAGAAATGTGGTTTAGTCATATAATAAATCCCCCACTGGAAGCTGAACACTTTAAAGGTCATCTCAGGTGTCACAAAATAAAAGTGCCCAATTCCTGTTTATCATATTGAACTGGATTATTTTTGTTACACACTTTGACACACAATCCTTAATAGTGATTTAAAATTTGAGCTAAATTAGCACAACCATGCAGAAAACAAACATCTGAATTTACAGATGTGCAAAGTAAACTCTGAATTTAAAGATAGGGACAATAATATTTAGTTGTATGTTAATATAGTACACTAAATACTAATCATATACAAGCATAATTATAATTATTGTTGCAGAGGCAATGGGAATTTTATATAGAATAAGATTGTGACACAGAATAATTCCTGGATGTCTGTTTCTGGGGAAGTAGCATCAGGTTTACTTTCTTACCACAGTAACTAAAGATTTTTTTTATACAGCTTTTTTTTTTCTCTTTTGAGAAAACATCCGGCAATATCTTTCTATCTCTGTGATAAAAGATTAAAATAGCTACTGTTTCTCATTCAAATTACCTGCTGGGAAACTGTGTAGGCTGAAGCTGAAGTGAGGCTTTAACCTCAAACCAATACTACAGCTTCTCATTTTAATCTTGAGAATAAACAGGTCAAGTCATTTACAATCTCCTGTGATTAATATTAAACTTTACTTTCATGTGAAGGCTTTCTCTTTCTCACAGGTCAGTTGCACAAGTCACCGATTCCTCTTATATTTTTTTGGAATTGCGGGTGCTGTGGAGGAATGTTGGAGACGTGCCACGCAGGAGGTGGAGGGGGTTGCAAGTCGACAAGGTTTACTGAGAAGGTTTCATGGCTACATGTGAAAAACAGCTCACCATCTAACCCTGTTTCACTTTAATAATGTTGAATATTAATGTGAAAGACCACAAACTGAAAATGCATATGCAAAACTGCAGGATGCAACAGATCGGGTGGTCTGATGTTCAGTTAGAAACACAAATGTTACAGTGCACTTTGTATTTTATTTCTTTGTATTCAAGTTAAGAAGAATTTAACCCTGCTGGGGTAAATAAGACCAAATCATAACAACATTTATGTTTAAAAGTTGCTGTTTCTGTGAGAATTAAACCAAATGACGATGATGTTGATCTGAAAGGTTTTTTTTGCACCTGGATTATTTTAAATTTTAGGATCTTTGATCTTTTGAGTCTTTGCAGAAAACTAAACTAACTAAGTTCTGACTACAGGCTGATCAGTTAGTAAAGCAAAAAAAGGTGGAAGTAATAATCTCGTGAAATTCTAAAATGTGTCAAAGTTTGTCCTTTGGTATGAAATGAGAGAATGATTTCAAGAAGATAACAGAAGCGGTGTATGATAGTTAGTTCAATGATTTAATCCATATTACACTGAAGTTCTGCAGAAAAGACAAACTACCAGCTGCAGAAGGACCCCAGCTGGGAGTCGAACCCAAGACCTTCAAGGTAATGATGCTGACCAACGACACCACCGTCTCCTTTTAACATCTGCACTCTTATAACATGGATGTAAAGTTCCTTCTCTCAGGAAACCCTGAGCAGAGCTGATCATTGATTTGCAAATTAAAACTTTAGTACAAAAATGTAATAATGGTGTTTTTTTCATTGAAAATGTAACTGCAAAACATTAAGTAGCATTTAGCTGCAGGTCTAAACTTCTGTGGTCAAACATCTGAGTTCATATCTAGATTTGTGTGTTTAGGATTCTTGACCTGAACCTGTCCAAACCCGGTGTTGCCACACCGACACCACATCTGGTCCATTAGTGCAACTCAGTGGGGAAACGAAAATGTGGCGTACCCACATCCTCCACACCCGGCCTCCTGCCACTCAACATTCACTTCTCTTATTTGTACTCAAAGAGGAACTCAGTGCCAGTGTCAGAAGAATCAAACGTTTGCAACACACAACACCTCCCTAATTCACTAAACTGTTCTGGATCCGAGCCTGAGCTGTGATTGGCTGAGCGAAGTGGAACGTTTTCTTTAATGTGTCAGATAATCAGTCCCAGAGCCGTTTGTCACGGTACAATAAACCCATTAGTTACAGTCAATGTCATTGATTGTATCTCCTAATAACACAGTCATCATGCAAATGTTGAGTTTAAATATTTGTTTATGTAAATAACAAAGACAAATGATAGTTATCAGCAGAGACTCATCGAAGCAGGAGAAGTTTATTTAAAATAAAGCTTGGAATTCAGTGAAGAACGTCCTAATGAAGCCTGTGGGTAGATCGATTCTGCTGTGGGTTTGAGGTGAAGGAACCAAATGAGAGAACGTTTCATGGTTTCTGCCCTGCTCAGACTCAATCAAGGCAGAATTAAACTCTATTTCTTCAAATTGAGGTTTTGACCACAGATATTATTTGTTTAGAACATTTTCACAAAAAAAATCTGACTTCTAATGATCTGAGCCTTTAAACTTCTCAAATCTTCAAAACATCGTTTCAGCCGTAAAACTTAAAGATATTAAAGACATTATTTATGTTAAACTTTTAGAAAAGAGGCCGTAGTAACATTTTTTAATGAGGAGCATCCAAATCTCTCCATGATTCCGTTTTCCTGGACGACGGGTCTGAGGGTCACACAGGGATCGTTCAGATGACGTTCTTTATATAATATTTTAGTCAAACACATTTTAAACTAAACAAGCAGCTCAAATAATACAACAAATGAGCTGCACATTAAAATACGATTTAATCGCCCCACTTCCTGCAGATTGCTATTTTTTTTAGAGTGACAGGGAGTTAAAACATCTGTGTAGACGGAGGGAAAGTGGGAAGGACAGCTCCATATGCGTTACGTCAGCCTGAGGGGACAGTTTGGTCCGACTGTCTTTTCCTGCCACACTCATTTGGCCTCAGCAGTCATCATGTCTTGTGCTAAAGGTCTCTCGTCGCTACGAGGCTCTTTGGCACTATCTGCGAGCTACAGACGAAGAGCACACTGATTAAACATGTCTTCATTAAAACGATTACATGCATAACGGGGTTCAATTCCCACAGGCAGCGAACTAACGATGAAGGGGTGGAAGCTGAAGGGAGGGGCTGTTGGTGCACCGAGGGTTTTGGTTCAGAGAGAATATGATGGTGGTTTGTTGGCATCTATTTAATCAAGACAATCTTTAAAGAGTAAAAGTCTTTTAACTTAACAGGCTGTGCTGTGGTGAGCTGTCTTCTCCTCAAGGGGACAGCCATCTTTTAGCCCTGACGAACACCCCTACCTGACTCACCACACCTACAGGCCGCTTCCAGGTCATCGAGTTTCCAGCGTGGAAGACCTTGCCAAAGACGCAGGAGACACGTTCCTTCTGGTTCATTTAATAAATTCAGCAAGTATTTCAGTGAGATGGAACGGAGAGAGTTAAAGTTACAATGAAGGCCAAATGAACATCAGCAGCTTTAGGCTGTTCTTTAGTTTTGTCCTTTTTTTTACAGAAGTTTAGTTGGAAGAAACATTAAACGGTCTTTTTTTCTGTGAAGTTGAAGAAACTTGAAATTAATCTTGTTTGTTACGGTACTAAAACTCTCTTAAAAATGATCCCAATCCAGTTCTCATGGTTGAAGCTCCTCCCTCAGCAATAATATTGACTAACGGATCTGTAAATTCTTAGTAAAATGAATTTTCAGAAAAGTGAATGACTAAGTGAACACAGGTTTGCAGCTGATGTTATAGACCGCGTTGTACGAGGTGCGTTTAAACTAAACATTTTCATACTCACGGTTCACCTCTGGACTCAGCCAGCGGCCATCATGCGCTGCTGTGACGTGCTAATGGCCTAAAGAACAGAAAACATCTTAAATATGGCCGAGCCACAGGCGCTGTGGCGGCTGATTGCGCCTACGTACATGCGCCTCTGCTGCTTTCATGCTTTTCTCTTTGTTCTGTTCCTCGTCATCTTATCTGTTAATGTGAATCATATCCACGTTCAAAGAAAGTGACAGAATTGCTGGTGGGGGGTGTTTGCACCGTTTCTTTGAATTTCTGCCCATCGCAATGTAGAATTATGTGCATGTGAGCAAAGAAACCTGTTTCAGCACCTGAGAGTCAATTATAGAGCTCAGAGAAGAAGTCTTATTATCAAAATGATAAGAATTACCCACCTGAATGAAACATTCCTAAAAATGACCATGAGACATTTCAGTGACCTTTACTAAGTAAGTGAGGTCACTCTGAAACCGGAACTGACCACCGACTGATACTTGAGTCTGTTTCCCTGAAATAACTTCTGTTTTTCTGTTTCCCCTGATGTTTGGCTGACAGGAGACCAGCACATCGCACCACAGTTTCACTGGGAGGAGCTCCGTCCAAACTGACCACTGCATGACTGCTGCTCATACGACTCCCACAGGAAGAGGAGGAACGCAAGGTATGACTGGTGTTGCATCAGATAATCTGAGCAAAAAAACCCAAAACAACATAAAAACAAGTTCAATCTGCTGAGTGCCGGAGTTCGTTAAAATCAGGGTGTGACGGAAGGTTTAGACTGTAAACATTTAGCAGGTAACCGGAACATCAAGAGTCACAAAAACAACTTTTTAAATAAAAATCATCTGAAGGCAAAGACGACGTGTGTGTGAATCTGAAGGTGTTGCTTTGTATCTGAAAAATAACCCTGATTATGTCAGATTGATGTCATCAGGGTTATCTCACTAACAGCTTCACACACACACAAACTGAAATGGTCTCAATTTATCGTGTTTGTTTCAGCCATGTAAGTGAATAAAATCTCTTCTTTTGGTCGTGACTCATGAATATTCTCAGAACTGATCTTGATGCAGAGAAAGAGACTTTTAACTTGTTTTTTTTTTTAGTAAAAAACATTTTATATGGTCAAACTGCTCTAAACAATCATCCAACTGAAGGTTTAATTACATGTTACTAATTAGCCTCCTACATGATCTGCATGATTTTTTCTGATGTGATCATTTTGATCGATCGATGCAGTTTTCAATCTGTTTTCCAACAAGGCAGCAAACTTCACTGTCTGAACGATCTCATGTTGTTTGTTAACCTGATCAAATCAACGTGTTGGAGAGTTACTGATATTTAATTTGTGACGTGTGCAATTTAATTGAGCAAAAATTTTAAAAAAGGAACCAGATTGTGTAAATGTGGAAACAAGTATTTCCAAATGTTGACCTGAGCGTGATTCAGAGTTTATCACATCAAGGAAGATGGAGATGTTTTTATTATCAAACAGCTGTTCAGTTCAGATGATGTGTCTCTCAAATACCTGAAGGACTCTGTCATGTGTTTACGCTCCCAGATGCAATTTTTAATTAATAATTCAGGTGCAAACTGGATCTCTACCCGGTGTTTCGGGCTTTTCACACAGTCTGCTTGAATATTGTTGTCAAAGCATGAAGTCAAAGTTTAGTCTAATATCATTTGCCGTTTGACCGTTGGGCATCCTCACCCCGCCTGCATGGAGGGGGGAGCATTACATCTCCTCCCCCACCTCCCACATCCCTGTCAGAAGCTTGGACACGAGCCAGGAGGATCGGCTTCCTGCTCCTGTCAGGGAGGAACCGGTGCGCCAGGATATCCAAATAAGGAGCGACCCGCATCACTTTGGATCGCATGAGTCAGCGCCAGACTATATATCCCTGGACTGGTGGAATTCCTCTTTCAGTTTTTAGGTGTTTCAGTCCATATGTTATTCAAATAAAAGCTGGGTGGGGCTCGCAGCTGTTTTTAAAACTCTTCTAACGCTTCGTGGAATATTTCAAAAACCATAACAAGCCGAGCGAGAGTGAACTTTTAAGTTTTCTGTTTACCTGGACTGAGTTTCCCTTGAGTAGGCCTGGTCTTGTTTACAGACGGTTTTACTGGCAACAACGTCACAATCTGACAAACCCGGAGGCGGGGCTCGCAGATGCAGCAGCCAATCAGCAGGCTGGTTGACAGATGTTATATAAAGCGGAGCGGCGCGCCACCGCTGCCATTAATAAAGAAACTGAGGTGAGACACGCGCTCACAGAAGAGGAGAGCACGAGAGGAATGAAAACACCTGAATTAATCTCTGGACTTCGCTTTGAATCCGACTAAAGGTACAAACCGACGACTTGGTACAGTACAGTTCCAGTATTTTGGAAGTTTTGCTGTTTTTTGGGTAGTTTGATCTTCAGTGTAGTAATACAGCCGGACTTTGCGCTGGAGATTGACTCATTTGGGACACTGACGTCTCGGTGTCAACATCTTTGCAGCTTGTATTTGACTGTCTGATTTGAATTATGTCCACAATAATGGAACAGCCTTTTTATGACGACTCGTTTCTCTCTGCTTATGGCCATCCAGGCGCAGCCCTACCAGACTACAAGCTGCTAAAGCAGAATATGAACTTGAACTTCTCCGATTCATATCGGAACTCGGACTTCAAGACTCCGCACCTGCGCGCCGACAGTGATTTCTATTCAGCTGCTACTGCGGACGTGAGTTCGCTGAAACTCGCCTCCCCTGAGCTTGAGCGGCTGATCATCCAGAACAGCAACGGGGTCATCACTACAACACCGACACCTGCACAGTACCTGTACAACCGGGGCATCACCGAGGAGCAGGAGTACTTTGCGGAGGGGTTCGTCAAAGCGCTGGACGATCTTCACAAAATGAACCAGATGGCGCCTCCGAACGTGTCCATCGGCTCCGGCTGCCCCCCTCCAGGTTCGGTGTTCGGTCCACATGTGCAGCAGGAACAGCTGGAGTACACCACGCTGAGCAGCTGCAGCACGAACCCTGGCCTGACCTCCGCTGCCAGCTACCCATCCACCACCATCAGCTACCTTCCGCATCACCAGTATCATCAGCATCCTCAGGCTGTTGCGCACGGGTCCCATCACTTCTCTCACTCCCTGACCGGGACCGGGATCCACTCCCAGCGCTTCGGGGGGCTGAAAGAGGAGCCTCAGACTGTCCCGGACATGCAGAGCAGCGACAACAGTTCCCCGCCTGTGTCTCCCATAGACCTGGAGTGCCAGGAGAGGATCAAAGCGGAGCGCAAGCGGCTGAGGAACCGGCTAGCGGCTTCCAAGTGTCGGAGGCGCAAACTGGAGCGCATCGCCCGTCTGGAGGACAAGGTGAAAGTCCTGAAAACTGACAACGCTGGACTGTCAAACACGGCTTCTGTGCTGCGGGAACAGGTGGCCCAACTCAAACAGAAAGTCATGACGCACGTGAGCAGTGGCTGCCAGCTCATGTTAGCGCCCAAAGTCAAGTCTTACTGAAGAGATGATGCACTTTTACAAACACTGGACATGAACTGCACTGAAAAACATGAGCGAGCTTTTTACCAGAGGAAACAGCTGCACACAATCAAAACACTGCGGGCATTTCTGAAAACCTTCTACAAGGTGTCGTCTTGGCTTTGCCTGTTTACATTTTTGTTGCCATTTGTGCTTTTGTGTAAGTTATTGCTTTTATTGAGCCTGTCTTTAAGTTTTTGTTACTTGTACAGTAAATATTTAAGTAAATGAATTTATGAAATTTAAAGTGTTTTCTTAACTTGGATTAAAATGTTTATTCTTGGGAATTCTGGTCGGAGTTCTCGTAAACATAACCGCACTAAAGTTTGCACCAGACATTGTTCAACGTTAGAAAACGTCCCAGCGTAGGATTTTTCCCTTTTGACGTACATACGTCAGTCCATATATGGTAAACGTTGCCGGCCAACGTCATATCACGACCAGGTTTCCGGGAACTCCCACCTACATTGCCAGTCAGCCGGGCTGCGATCTCCCCTTCACACCACAATGAAAAGGTTTGTCAATGAGTGGTTTGCTCGAGTGAAGGGAGTTTCCCCTGAAATTCTGCTTTCAGTTTCCCAAAAACAAGTTGTGATCGCAGGAAAGACTGAAAAAAAAGTTCCATTAAAAACACGCAGAACAGACGGACAGGTTCGTTTGAAATGACATCAAGGAAAACTGGTGTAAATAATGAAAAGTTACGTTCAGAGCCAGTGAAAGGTCATTTAATTACCTGTGTTTATTAGACTTAAATCCTAATTGTCACTGCATTCAAATGATAACATGTCATGAGTAAATTAACCCTAAATTGGCTTTAGTAGATAAATACCAGATATTAAATCTGGGTATTAAACTCAGATGTGAGTCTTTAAACATGTTATACAACTACCTGATCTTTCCCAATGGGACTCGGTACCATTTGGCAATAACAGGTTGTTGTGCTGACTCAACCACAATAACTCCAACATTAAGTAAGTCTTAGCAGATTTGATGTTCTCAGATCTTCTGCCAGCTAAAAGCAGCAAAAGCTGTTCAACTATAATATCTGTTCCAAAAATGTATTTTGGATTTATTAAAATTCTGAGGTTCTGCTGCCACCTACAGGCCACGAGTGAAATGACAATTACCCAGTGACACTTGAAATGATCTTGTCCTCACGGTTTTATTGAACATAATGGCAAACCATTAGTGACGTCAAGGAACATCAATACTTTCTATGAAAAAGGGAACAAAACTAAACTTTCAGTGCTCAAGACTATGAGGATATCCCAACATACAAAAGATAACAGAGCTTTTTCTAAACAAACTGCATTGTACTGGGTTAGATTGGACGCCATTAGATACTGCTTGACAGGGACACCTCTCTCCTGAAGGCAAGTGCTGGGCTGAAGACTTTCACATCTACTGCTTGGAGAAGAATTCTTTGCTCTTTGCGATATCTGGGACAATGGTGTCACTCCCAGGCTTCCATCCAGCAGGGCACACTGTGTGAAGAGGGAAAGAGCTCAAAGTTTACCTCCAGATAAACTTTACAAGGACAAGGTCCATGTGTGAATGGCCATGAGGATAAACCAGTAATCACAAGTGATCATAAACCTAGTTAAAAGGTTAAACTTTGATTTAAAAAGGTTCTACAATCAAATATTTTAGACAGTCACTGATTTGCCCCCCATTTAGTCCAGTTAGTCAAACAACTGGAGGGTCAGAGTCAAAGTTAGAACTAAACAGTCACTTCCTGTTTGTTCATGCATCAGGTAAACGGTTGAGGATCAAAGGCCATGTTTGAAAATGCAGCAGTGATCAGGAGTGTTTAAAATTCCAAACAAATGGAACTTCATGTGTTAATGAAACTGGAATTCACTCACCTTCTCCGTACTTGTCCGTGTGCTGGAAGGCTTGAACCAGACGTAGAGTCTCATCCACAGAACGACCCACAGGTAAGTCGTTGATGGTGATCTGCCTCAAGATGCCCTTGTCATCAATCACAAACAGACCCCTGAGAGCAGATAAGGTCACATGATCAGGAACCATCTCATCCAACAAGTTGTCAGTTAAACAGAAGTCGGACTCACCTGTAGGCGATACCTTCATCCTCCTTCAACACACCATAGTCTCTGGAGATGGACTTCATGAGGTCTGCAACAAGAGGGATTTTCATGTTACCCAGACCTCCCTGCTTCCTTGGTGTATTGATCCTGAAGAAGGATGAAAGGAATAGAACTTAAGGTGATTCATGATAATTCCTTTGTTTTTTCAGTGTAACTAAGATTTAGTGATACATTTTATTATTTCTGTTTGAGCTCAAAGTAAAAAGATCAAACAGATGATGGAATTCTGCATTTTGTTTGTTTATACTGCTGTATTATTTGTGTAGCATGCAACAGTTTCATAATATGTACTGATATGGGAATGATTTATAAAGAGGACTACAAATGAATTGAAGGTTTTCTTCATGGGAATTCTAACAGATCAGATGCTCCATGGGGGTTACTATTCAATTAAGCCAGTGAATTAAATGTTAAAGCTGGTTAAAAACACCCGTTTAGGTAAATCAGGTGGCTTGAAGCAGAGAAACATAAAAATATCCAAAACAGGAATCAAAGAAAGAAAATCAGAAGGTTTTCCAACTCATTTCTTCAAAAAAGGCCACGACTTATCCAGAGACTTTTACTTCATCACTTATCAACAGCTTGCAAGACTAGAGATAAACCAGGGCGGGTCATCTGAAGTTGCCAGAAACATCCATATTTGTAGTGCCAATAGAAACCGTTACATTCTGATGCAACATTTAGAATAAGGCTGAGAGAAAATAAACAGCTTTTCAATGGAAAATATAAGAAGTAATTTAGTATTTCTGTTTCCATCAGGGGTTCTTACCACGCCAAGTGACTGAAGTGGGAGTCAGTGGAGCAGCCGATGACCTCGCAGCCAATACGGCGAAACTCCTCTGCTCTGTCGCTGAAGGCGATGATCTCAGTAGGGCACACAAAGGTGAAGTCCAAGGGGTAGAAGAAGAAAATCACATACTTCCCTAAAAGATGCAGATCAGTCATGTCGGGTTTAGTAAATAAATTAAGTGCATCTTAGACACATGAAAATTCCTGACTCAGTTAAAACAGAGACACGTTCTGCTTTACCTTTATAGTCTGACAGCTTAATTTCCTTGAACTGGCCATCCACCACAGCTGTGGCTTTAAAATCTGGGGCAGGTTTCCCAATCTGAGCGTTTCCAGCAGACATTATGTTCGTGGTGAGAAACTGGGTTAGAGACAGTACATGTAGATGAAAACCACGAGTCAAGGTACAGGTAGACCAGACACTTACATTCAAGAAGTCGTCACGCATTAAAAATCAACAAATACCAATTAAATCTGTAGCTGCTCAATGACGTTTTCATTTACAGGAACAATCTTAAAAAAAGGTCACGTGCACGTCACGCTCAGCCAGCAGAGAACAAAGAGGCTCGACATCTTACATAAGCATGACCAGCACAAACCACTGAAACTGACGGATTATAGCTGCTTTTAATCAAAAGTCCTCACAAATATTAAGTCAAAACGTATGTAACGTGTTGAACAGGTGGTTTATGTTTAAGACCGGACTAACGTAAACACGTTGTTTTAACAGTTTTTGACGCTTTTAAACTGAAAACACCTGGATTCACTAACAAAAATAACTTGGTCAAAGTTCAGAAGGTTCCAGAATGAGACCAGTGTTTCCTGGAAGGGACAGAGAAAGAGCCAGAAACACTTCTAGCAGCACCGTTTCAGCTAACATATCGTTAGCTAAATCTAAATAAACCGAATTCTTTTATCTTTTTCTCAGTTTAGTGGTGGTTACTTTCACCGAACTGCGCGCGCACGCTGTAAACCTGCACTACAATGAAATACTAAATTAAAAAAACGACTTTTTACTCACCTGTGTTAAGTAAAGCCGTGTAAACCTGACTGCAGAAAACTGCGGCTTGTAGGAGAAAAGGAACCAGGACCAGGAGGAGGATTCAAGTACCCATAGGGACCTGCGGTCCCCGGAAGTGAAAACCAAACCCTTCAAAGTAAAAGTATGGTGTATCGCCATGGGTGTCACAGACAGCTCAGAGTAAAAATTAATAATGCATTGCAGACCATACCCAAACCTGCTCAAGTGTCAAGTTTCATTCTCTTCCGCCTCACAACAGCTGTGACATCGGACCATTCTCCTTCTGATTCAGAGAATTAACTGCCTGTTATGTCAGTATACACCCAAAACATCTTACCAAGTCCTTCCTCTGCCTCCGTGAGTTACACATTTTTAACATTTAAAGATGTATTTTCATACAAACCATTCTCTAAATGATCCAAACCATTATGTCCATTGAGTTATTTGTCACTAGTCTGTAATGTCTATAAATGTGCACTTTTATCAAGGAGCTTTAAACATTTAATGACATCATAGGGTGAACGATGTGAATTGACTTCCTTTGTTTACACTGTGTGTTGGCAGTGGTGGAAATTGAAAATGCCAAATCACTGTGTTGTGAGTGAGAATGTTAGTTTGTTCAGGTTTCCAGCTGAGCAAAAACTGAAGGACAAATGGGTGAAACAAGTTCAAGAGGGAAAAGTATGTGCCCCCTCTTCAGTGCTGTGCAGTGTGATTGTTTCAACTTCACCCCCAATTTGAAGGAATAGCTGGTGTTTTCAGTGCAATATAAAAGAAACTAAAACCATATGCAGTCTGAAATATATTTACAGGTAGACTGGGTTCTAGAGCAGTAGACGGTGAGTCAAAGGCGTTCAGGCTGCAAAATCAATGCCTAGAAAAATTTAAGAAAATATATTTCTAATAACAAATTATAGAGTGAACAAAGGCTTAAGTTTCATAATCAAGCACATGATCATGTTTCTGAAACGGTGGTACTCTGCATTAATCCAACTTGAACTCAAGTTCAAGTGTTGCTAGTAAGCACAATAAAAAAGGCTGGTTAGATTATTGGGTCAGAACACTGAGATGTTGGTGTCACTGAACAAACTGCTTTGACCCAGAGAGAGGAAATTATTTATTCTGTTTTTATCTCACTGTGTCTCTGACTTGCCAAAGTGTTAAAACATTACTAAAGAATGAAAAAAAAACCCTTTCACATCGTAATCTGTACTTTTTTACAATAAAATTGACCTTGCTCAAGGATTTAGACGTTTTGTCACCCAACGAGGTCATAGAGGGACATGCCAGGCTTTTTAATGTGGTCAAAGTTAACCGCCATTTTGAAAAAGGCAGTAACAGTAAACAATGACAACTGGCTTGGGAGGTTCAGTGAAATCACCATAAGGTGCTTAATAATTTATGCACACACATATATACTTTATACACACAGACACACATATTTATATATATACAGTACAGACAAAAAGTTTGGACACACCTTCTCATTCAAAGAGTTTTCTTTATTTTCATCACTATGAAAATAGTAGATTCACACTAAAGACATCAAAACTATGAATTAACTGCTACTTTGCATAAATATCATGTATAGCTTGCTCGCATATATACTGTATGTGCATAAGTAGTACTGTATAGTAAAAAAAAAAAATCATTAATAATATCTAATTAGATTAAATGAATTTATTGTTATGGGGCTATTCATATGCTCTATAACACCTTATGTTATAATTTGATTCACATGTTTTTTCTTAGACAGATATCTCTTTATTAATACGTTTTTTAATATTAAAAGGAACACACAGATCTATTTCACTTCAGAATAATTTTATTTAAGTCATATTCCTTAAAAATTGAAGGGGATTGCAGATTTTCTATTGCATGGTGCTACAGCAGTAGTCACAAGAGAGGTGGAAACTGAACAACCTACAGAGGCCTCTAGTTTGGACCCTGTTGTCATTCCTTTGGCGAGTGAATCTTTTTGACAGACAAATATATACATGTACATGGCTTGTAACTAATTTGTTTAAATGGTTCACTCATTGGTGGAAGCAGGATAAGATCATACATTTAGACACATAAAAAACAGTTCCAAATGTTTCCTAATTTTTATTTAAAAGGATGTTATTGTCATGAAGAACAGAAATGTCCCACAGAATATCAACACTTTTCATTCCTGTCCACTGCACAACTCTTAGTATTTTTTGTCAGGTTTGATATATTGATTGCTTTGATGTCATTTGACTTTATTTTTTGTTATGAGGTTTTCTTAATGCTCAGAACTTTAAGCTTGTGCCAGAGTTTTTACTGCTGCTGTGACAATGTACCCCAGGTATTCAATAAATTGTGTGTGCTTGCATGCACGCACACACCCAAACTGGGAGGGAGATCCCAGGAATAATATCAGAGATCTCTTTCCAAAAGAGTGCAGTTCTAGGAACAGCTAAGATGGTAGAACCTTTGAGCTCCCAGGTCTTTGGTTGAGGAGCTGAGCTTAAAGTGGAAGAACAACCACCCATACGGAAAGAAGGTAGAGCTCAGAGTTTTTCTCTGTGTATACATACATACAAACAAATTAAATATATATTTTATGTAAATAAGCCAGAGGTCCGTGAGCTGCAGCTCTGGAGCCACATGTTGTTCTTCTTTTTGTAACTTTGACAAAACTAACATGAATCTGAGTGACAACAGGAAATGGATCATGTTTTTGCTACTTGGATTTTATGCAACAGAATGACACTAATATTACAAACAGGTTGTTCTGTCTGTGTGAGCTGGTTCCAGAACCAGGACTGAAAAAACATGATTTGAGTTTGTCTGAAATGTCTATAAATTGCAGCGATCAGTTGAACTTTGTGTTTATGAACCTTTCTAAAGCACTTTGAACTACACTTTTTTGCATGGAAAGTGCTTTATAAATAAAGTTTTTTTGATTTTGACCTGCAGTCTTTGACTCTCCTGATCTACCACAAACCAGCATGTTACATCAGACTAGAGACAAATTACATTAAAAGCAGTAAATAGTTTTGCAAATCTATTGGAAATATTTTCAACAGTTTAAATTATCAAAATAAGACCTGGTTGTATTAAACAGTGATTCTTTATATAACAGAAACAAAGACATTCCCCTGATAAAAGACCTGAGACAATTTTAACAAAGGTAAAGTTGTAGCTTTTTGTGGACGTAATACATGTCCTGTGCAGGATCCTGGATTGGGCTGTTGTTTATCTCTAGCAGAATGAAGAAAAATCTGGGGTTTGTTTTTTATAAACATAAAGGTGGAACTTCATACTTTAACTAAACAATTTTAAGGGTTAGGGTTATGGGGTCAGGGATTTTTGTGTCTCTTGGGTTAAAACATGTTTGCCTTTTATTTTGACAGACACGAACTACTTCCGCTAAGCACGAGAGAGTCTGTGGCGCGGAAGCAGGAGACCAGACGTTTTTTTTTTGGTAAAAATACTGAAACTGCAACCAAATCGTTTTACTCTGATTCTTACAAAGCGATCTTATCCCATAGTTTTTAAATGTTTCACCGAAATACGACACACTAAATGAGTGTAACTGTTAGTTTGCGTTAAACAGAGGTGCACGGGTAGCTAAAGTTAGCTTCAACAATCCACCGTTTGATTTAGATAAAAGTAGTTAAAACCAGTAAGCACACAATAGAAAGGTCTTTTAACCGTGAATCATTTCAAAACAATTTCTGATTTGAATCTCAACAGCAGATTGTTTAATCGCGATGTTTCATTTGTTTCGTGTTATTTGAGTTTGTCCGATCAGCCTGTGATGTCTAATAAATTGGAAGATAATAACAATAGGAGTGATATTTAAACACGCATTTATTTTATTTTATCAGATCGACTTGCAGGAAGACGTGTTTCACCTGGAGAAACAAACATTTTCAGGGCGCATGGATGTTCAAGGTAAAGCACGAGCTGTTATTTGATTATTATTTTAATTTTTAAATTCAGATTTTGTTTGTAATCATCAGCGTTCATTCAGTTATAATGAGACTTGGTTTCCACTACATTCTGTATACAAATAAACAGCAGATTAAATCTTAAACAGACTCAAATAACCTGATTTTTTATTCCTCTGGAAAAGTAACTCAAGCTGCAAATCATGTGATCTGTAGCTGGAATAACCGACATGTTGACAGGCTTCAAATAAAGGGGCTGAATTCTGACTGAAGTTAACGGGGGGAACATTCCTTCAGGCTTGTGATGGGTCTTTGATTCAAATCAAGGAGTTTCAGTATCTGAGCATCTGGTTCAGGAGTGATGGCGCGTGAACTGGATCAACTGATTGGAGCTTCATCCTTAGTGATGAAGACACAAGCATCTGGTCCTCATGGATGTTTTCTGGGCACATCCCACTGGGAGGAGATGCCCCCGTAGAACCAGAATCCCCTGAAGGGATTATTTATCCTTTCTGGCCTGGGAACATCTGGGGATCCTGCAGGAGGTGCTGGAGAATGTCACTTGGGTGAGGAAGGTCTGGGTTTCCCTTCTGAACCTGTTGCTCTGGTGACCCAACTATAGATGTGCAGAAGATGGATGTTCTGGGCATTTCTACATTTTGAAGAATTTAACTTGGACAGATTTTAGTTTGAATTTTTTTACACCTGATTGTAATTTTATTTAATGATGTAATTTATATTTAGACTCTGTCTAATCTTATTTCAAATTATATCACTGGTAAAAAAAAATAATATATATATATATATATATATATATATATTAAAATGTAAAATTGAGACATCATTTTAAAGTAGTGGAACTCAACTATGTGATCTTCTCTGCAGCAGCTTCAGGTCCAGTCATCTGTGAAGCTTGTGGCGCGTACTTTGAGTCCCGACGAGGCCTCTCCAGTCACGCTCGTCTCCATCTTCGCCAGCTTGGTGTGACTCTGTCAGAAAACAGCGGCTCTCCCATAGAGCTGCTCTATCAGCTCATCCAGGAGAAAGAAGCCTCCTCGACAGATTTCAAAGCGGATTCCTCTTCACCTGTATTGTCACCTCTTAAAACAACATCCCAGTTGGACTCCAAGACACCTGAACTGCAAGAGGACATGGATACTTCCTGCAAGCTGGGGCTGAAGAATGATCATCAGGGATCTCCATCAAGACTGAAAGAAGAGGGAGGATCTCTTTTCCCCTCATCTCCCTCTGCGCCGACTGAAGGCTGCAGCTCATCGTTTTCAGAGCCCCAAAACGTTACCAAGCCACTGTGGGCTCCTTTGGAAACTGATGCTCCAATTACTTTAGGTATGTTAAGATTGTCGAAGACAGAGCTTAACATGGCTTAGATTTTATATGTCTGATAGGTTTTCTCTGTTTCTAACAGATTCCGACTCCACTAACGAGGTCCACGTCTGCCAGCTGTGTGGCTGCTGGTATGAGACCCGCAAGGGCTTGGCTAGTCACGCTCGTGCACATCTCCGACAGATTGGAATCCCTGACGGCGATATCAAAGGCGGCCCGATTGAATATCTGTACCAGATCATGGAGGAGCAGAACTTCAAGCCCATCAGCACCGATCAACAAGAAGAAAGTACGTCTAACAGTCCTCCTGCATCCTCCTCCAAACGTCCACCTGATCTTTCCTCTTCTCCTGCGTCTCCTCCCAGCAAACGCCCTAAAACATCTGATAACTGTACCTGTGTTCTGTGCGGGGAGCAGTTCGAGAATCGTAAAGGTCTCGGCAGCCACGCTCGCTCTCACCTGCGTCACATCGGAGTGAGTGACTTAGTGGGGAAAAGCTCTGCGATTGAGGCTGTGGAGGAGCTGGTCAGCAGTGGTATGTTAGAACCCGTACACCCCCCAAAACCAAACAGTGCATCCAGCTCGGCGGTGGCCCCGCCCTCACCTGCAGCCTCCGCTGTGTCTCAACCTGCAAACCAGTCCAGGACCTCCTTCTCCCCAACATGTCTTTCCCCAAGCCTCACAACAAGTTCTCAGTCTCCTCAACCGCCATCAAACAAGGCACCAAAGGCTAAAAAAGGATTTCGGCTGGCAGTGGACCCCCTTAATAGAAAACCGAAGCCAGAGCCTGAAGAAATAGAAATTTCTATTCAGCCCAAACTGTCCAGCACCGACAGCCATTCTCCTGTTCAGAAATCTTCTACATCTACTGGGTCTACAAAACCTGGATCAGGTAAACCCTCTTATGAAGGTCTGTGTTTGGTACCAAACTTTTTATATTTCATTTCTTAATTTGTGCTTGTCCAACCATAATGACCACAGACGTCCAGTCTCCTCCTACAGTCCTTTGTGACTTCTGTGGTCAGCTGTTCGATACCCGCAAGGCGCTGTCGTGCCACGTTCGCGCACATCTGCGGCAGCTCGGCGTCACCTGGTCAATCAGGACATCTCCGATCGACCTCCTCAGAGAGGTCATGCTGCAGAGAGAAGAAAGGAAAGAGCCGATAGGCAGTGTGTCTTCTGGGACAGGAAAAGGTCTGTGGACACCTCAAGGCTCCAGGAAGTCCAGAGACAGGGTCCCATCTGGAGAAGGAGCTTCCAGCTCTTTCACAGCTCCTGTGGATTATTCAATGAAAGAGAAATCTTCACCTGCAAAGAGCAGCGGTCAACATCTGGGTGAGTCAGGTTTTAAACACGTCAAGAATCGACACTTTTTTTTTTATGAATTCTTATAAACTTTGTCTTTTTTAATTAGTGTTATCAGTAATTCTCATGTGGCATGTCTCATGTAGCTGTGCCCGCTGGAGAATTATTACTTTAAAATGTCACAACTAAGAGTTCCTACAGTTTATAACATTATAAATATGGAGCCCAGAAAGTGCCGAGTGTTGTTGGTGTTTTCTGTGTTGAGTTGTTTTGATGCAGAGCTGAAGGACGAGATCTGAACGCCAGCTGTGCATATCTGTTCATACAGTTCACTGATCTCCATGTCCTCTGTTTTTATTTAAACGTTTGTGTTAAATCATTTCATCATGATGCATCTGTTGCTGCTTGTGTCAGACGCCTCCTGTGAACTTTGTGGGTTTGACTTCGAAAACCGGAAAGCTTTGGCCAGCCACGCTCGGGCTCACCTGCGCCAGCTGGGGATCTTTGAATGGAAGGCAGATGGCGCCACGTCGCCAATCGAACTCCTCAGTGACCTCATCCGAAAGGACCCCACCAAGGTGGCAGAAATCACCAAACGCTATCGGTTTGGAGACCTTTACATCAAGAAGGTGAGCGCACCTTTAAAATGTCTGAAATATCCAAAGCTTTACCTGAGAGGGGCGTCTAGATTCCAGATGTTGCTGAGCTGTTCCCATTTAACATAATTAGTTGTTGAATGTTCCTCCAGTTTTAATCGTGACCATTTTTAAGCCTCATTTTTGCCTCTGATTCATTTTTATGTTGCTGCTTGTATTTTAATCAGTTTCAACATCTGGCATGTTGTTTACGTTGGTAATAAAAACGGGTTTATGAGCTTGTGAATCATTACATTCAGTTTTATTATTATTATTATTTACATCTCACACAGCTTCATGTTTTTTTAGAATTGAAATGGTGTAAAGAACTTTTTAAAAATATCAAGTTTTCTTGTTTAGTCCCAGAAATCTGCTGCTTTGCCTTCGGTGTCGACTGATTCTGACAGCGTGGCCAGCAGCAGTCAGAAAGTGTTTCTGCAGCATCGCGAGCACAAAGCGAGCCGGATGGACCACAGCAGCCACAGCATGCGCACGTCAAGAGGTGAGAACTGGCTGGAACTGCAAGAACGCTGTTTGTAGATATACCGGGGCATAAAATCTGGATCCTTCTTGCTGTTAGGGGTTCATGCACCACAACACGGAGTGTCTTCAGGGGAAGAAAATCGAGGCAGCAACTCCCAGCAGCCATCACGGTCCGGAAGCATCCCTGCTCTGCTTCCTAAACCTCCGCTGACTCCACTGGTCAAACTAGTGGGTAAGATCTACTCGCTCAAGTGCAGGTGAGTTAACGAAGAACCAGAACCACAGAGATCCAGCTGTTAGTTAAAGAAAAGAAGCAAGATTTTGTGTTTTTGTGTGTCGGGTTTTCACTACCACTTGGATCAGAATCTGTTGAAGAATGTTTCATATTGTTACATTCTTCTAAAAGTTTACATTTATTTGATGCATTCTGAAAATTAGTTTTTATTTTTAATAGTTTTGTAAAAAAAAAAATCCCCAAAACATTTTGGTTCTTTAAGGAAATATTAAGGAATATTTTTGCATATTTATTCATTCACAATGAAAGAAGATTTATAAACCGTGTTGAAACTGAGTATTCCCTGTTAAAGTGATCGAGTTCAGTTCGGTTTCCTCGTGTTGTCCAGGTTCTGTGAAGAGGTGTTCCATGGACCGCTGTCTGTCCAGGAGCAGTGGATCACTCACCTGCAGAAACACATCCTGTCTCTGGGTTACAAAGGTAAAGAGGCTCCTCCCCCTGCTGCCGCCGCCGCTGCTCCTGGCCTCGTCCATCCGGTTGCTGTCTAGTGTTTGAGAAGTGATGAAATCTCTTCCCTTCTTGTCCTTTGGAGGGCAGTCAGCAGCTGGAAGACGGAGACGCTCGGTTTAATCCACTCAGGAATATTTGACCAGATAAAACTTCCTCCCGTCCTCGTGTTTGTTCCATCTGAGCACATCGTCCATGTTTCTGCATGTGACGGATCGTTTCTCTCCGTGAGAATCAGAATCAGATTATTTTAAGGATTCTTTCTAACTGTGGCTCGTCTTTATTCTGCACCCTTTGACTCTTTTTATTCCCTTTTTTAAATTGTTCTGATGTAAATATGTGCTGAACATTCTTTCATAAGTTTTAGTTCTGTAAATTATTTTCACTAATTTTACACATTAATGTTCCGGAGTCTCATTCTGAGCAGATCGACACTGAAATGAAACTATAACTTCAACCTTTTTCTGTTTTTCTTCTTCTTGCCTTGTGTTTTTGTACATTTAATAAGCTCATATATTCTTAATTTTGCAACATGTTGGATGCAGGTTGTAAACTTCACCAGCAACATCAGGACTCACAGCATTTACTGGGTTCAGGGAGACTGGACTCCGCCTCCTTAACGAGTCTAACGGATGAAAGTATTTTTCATGTAATTCATCATAAACCAGCTGGTATTTACCGTCATGTTGTTTTGTTCCATGTATTTTTCCTTTTGCTGTCTGATTTCTGTTTGAATGTGAGATAAATGTTTTTATAAGTTCTGTTCAGTTTGTGTCTGCGAGTCGTTTTAAATCAGGTTCCTGTCGACATTCACAGCTGCTGACGTTAAACCAGGGGTGTCCAACTCCAGGCCTAAAGGACCCCATCCTGTGTTTTTTACATGTTTCACTGCTTCAACACACCTGGTTGAAATTCCCAGTACATCCGTTAACGACCCGTTGATCTGAATCAGGTGTGTGAAGCAGGTACACATCTAAAACCTGCAGGATGGGGGTCCTCCAGACCTGGACTCAGACTCTGGATCAACTTTTATATAAAAAAAAACTAGACTTTAGAATAAAACTTGTCCAGACTTGAAAGAGAATCCAGGTGATGACTCTTATACTGATGTGGTTTTTATCCTGCTGCTGAATGTTCAAATATTCGTTTTTTAAATATTTATTTGTGTTTCATGATTTCAGATTAAAATGCATCATATTTCTTGCAGCAGCTCCCGTTAAACTCTCACAGCTTCACCTTTCAACGCTGGAAGAAACCAAAGACGTTCAGATTTTTCTGAGTCAATGATCTAAGTAGTTTCTGTTTTTATCTACCGTCTCAATTTTGTTATTGATCTTTCTTCCGCAGCAGGTTATTCTTTACATTTCTATCTTCTGAACTGAAAACAGGTCTGTGATTCTGTCAGCAGCACCGGTGGGTCAGATTGAACTCTAAAAGGAAACTGGCATTTCTCGTGTTTTCTCTGGTTTCAAGGAGGAAAAGGATCATTTTGTGCTTCAAAGGAAGAGCTCTGTGCACCTGTGTTCCTAATAAATGTTGAGAAACACTTTAAGGTTTTCATGTAGGGTCCTTTTTTGGGTTGGTATATAGAGTTTTCCAACCTCTGCTGTGATCGTCCTCCTTTCTCTGTTGGATTTCTTCACAGTGATTGTCCCTGAAGTCTCACTCTGTGTGATTTACTATCAGAGGCAGTCCAACTCCAGCTGCGGATGGATTATTCTGATGTGTGTTCCTCTAATGCTGCGCCAGCCTCCATATGTTTACAGCATGTCCTACCTGACAGAAGCTAACCGAGCAGCTGCACACGGCCGTCTGAGGCTAACTGATCCTGTCACGGACTAAAAGCTGCAATTACAAAGCACTTATTGAACTGAGACCCCAATTAGAAGCTCATCTGTCTTTCAGGGTTGTGGGTTTCCAAGGATTTGGCACCACAGTTACAGGGATTTAAATCACTAGTTATGATGTTTTTTTCTTCATAAGAAAGTTGGACAGTCTGAAACAATCAGTCACTTCTTGTCAGGTTTGAGGCTCCGCTCGGGGAAACAGAATTTGAGCAGGTGAAAATGAGATTTTAAAGAGTTGAACGACGAGCTGTTAGATAAATTATCTTATTTCTGTAATTTTATAAGGAGAAAACCTCTTATGAATTCATTCTCAATGTTTTAAGGGACAATGAAACATCAAACATAAGCTTTAATTCAGCTACGACTCTTTAAACTTCTTGTTGCTCTGAACAGTTTGAGTTACACATCAGCGGTTCTCCTTCAGAACACAGATCAGGTTCCTTATTGACAGTCTGGGTCACGGGACAAGAGGCGGGGGTCACACCTGGACAGGTTGCCAGTCCATCACATGGTCACATAGACAGACAACCACTCACACCATGTAAAATAATGTGACAATTACTCAATACTTTTCTTCAAGCAACTCTAAATGAATCTTTTTTATAGCACTTGAAACAATCTACGTTTTTTTTTGTGCAATCTTCATATTTTCAGTGAAAGCTACGATGAAAGAACGTCTCAATATGCAGCTGTTAAGGTTTAAAATCATCTTTTTCCACCTCATTCAGCTGCAAGTTTAGCTTCAGAAAGCTGGTAATTCAGTAACCTTGTAGTCTCTAAATTCTCTGGGTGAAAAATGTTCGTCTGATTCATTTAGGAATGAAACTTTGTAGCTTTTGCATTTTATCTTTATTTATTTTGGTGAATTCAGTTTGATCGTCTGCTGTGACCCAGAATATTGAAGCAACACAAAACAGAGCAGATAAAATGTTTCCTAGAGACTCAAAATTTCTCCTTCCTGTGAAACTCACAGAAAAAATGAGGTTGAGCTGTTTAAACAGACTTAAGAGACAAAGAACAAGACAAGTCGTTAACCCTGTGGATGGGTTAACGGGTTAAATCAGTTACACTGGACGTCTAGTGATGTTCACATCGTGCCGTCGTCCTCTCTGACCGTCTGCTTTGATCAGAGTTCACCCACTTAAACGACTGAGTGTTTGGCGATTCAGCAGAGTGCTTGTGGCTCGTGAATCATCTACATCTGCTGATACCAAAGAATATGTTCACCTTAATGACCCCATCACAGAGTCCAGTGTTTTAGATCTTCTGTTTCATGGGAGCTGAAACAAAAGGGAAAAAGTTGTTGTGTATGAGTCATGTTTCTGGATGTGAATTCTTCCAACATTTCCAGTTTGATTGATGGCATGTTTTGGGGTCTTAGCAAAAAAGAAAAAAATAAAGATTTTTATCACACAACTTGTGGCTTCACAGTAATTCCTCAGTGGGGACAGATTCTCCAAGACAACATCAGTGTTTTTTTTCTGTTTTTAGATGTTTTCAGTTTTGATATTTATTATTTTAGTCGTTGAATAGCTTTTCATGTAACTAAAGAGAAGCTCGTGCACAGAAGTAACAGCTTTCAGCTCAAATCGAGTAAATGGAATCTGCTTTTTATGTATTCATTCACCAAAACTTTCCTTTTTGGAATTCAAGGTTTTTCTGCTCTGTTGTTAAATTTAGAAGTTTTAATTCTTTCATGCAAACTGGTCACATCAATCACTTCATTGACCTGCTGGTAGAGTTTGTGTATTCTTAGATTTTTATTAGAATTGTGTCATAATGATATAATCTGTGTTTTTCAGATACATGTTTCATGGTCAAAATGCATGGCCAAAGTTTTCCACCTGAGTAAACATATTAAAACATTCTAAAAAATACACAAAGAGTTCAAAATTATATGTTTCAAGTTTACAGATAAGAAATATTATAAAATATTGACTGAGGAAATCATAATTTATGCATGAAAGGGTTAATTCGACGCACTTGGCAGCTTTGCGATGTTTAATTCGACTCCGCTGACACCAAACACCACAGAGAAGAGCTCAGAGCTTTTCCCAGAGGGCCGAGCTGCTGCTGGTGGAATCATCAAAACGCTGCTCCTGGGGTTTTACCACATGACCTTAAATAACCCCAGAGTTGAGGTCACAACAGATCGTGGATGAGCAAAGAGAATCTGAGATTTGTTTACCACAAGCAGCTAACCGCTGCAGTGATTTACAGCAAAGGAAATACACAGGATGTTTGAAAATTCAGCCCGGTTGTACAGGAAGTTTTTATTAGAAAAATATTTCCTCAATGTTTGTTACAAACTGGGTTTTCATGTAGGAAGGGTTAGTTTTAGGTTTTACTCTGAGATGTACACGACAGGTTGTTGAAACTCAAATATTTGCTCCAGTTTTGGGTTTCCAGCATCGTTCAGACCGTCTGATTATACACTTCATCATTTATTGTTCTGTGACCTCGTTCTCTCAGTTACCTTGTATTTATTCTCTGGGGGCCGTAATTCTCCGACTGATACAACAAAGTATTTCTGGTTAAACTCCAGAGTTTTCAGGGTTTTTCTATTTCACATTAGGACAGTAAATAATCTGGGATGATACCAAAAGATGGAAATCACATGTTAATGAAGACACGAGATGAAGGACCACATACGAATCCAGATACTGACTGACACAGATGGGATTGATTCTGCTGTCGGTCAGACAGAGCTGGGATAGTTTGGATATTTGGCAGTGGTATGTTGGTGGTTGTGGGTTCGGGTTGCTCATCAGAGGGGTAAAGGTTCAACGCTGCCAGTGAGCAAGACCCATAACCCTTTCTGTTCCAGGGTCTTTGTTCTGAGACTGATCCTATTTGTTTTCATCAAGGTGGGAAGCATTTTAATACTTTACAGCAGATTTAAAGGAGCAATAAGCGAAAATTCATCATTTCCAGTTTGAAAGAATTCAAAATATGCAATGTGAAGCTCTAGATGTGTAATTCCATCTGGAACATAGCATGAGGTCACACACCATCTCTCTGTGTTGATATCGAGCCTCTTGTTTACAAAGGTGGTCTCCTTCCGCGTGCATGTTCGTGCATGTGAAACTCCGCCTCCTTCATGTACTGAGCGAAGGCCCTCCCTTCGCTCAGTACACTCGGAGCTGGCTTTTCTTCTCCTGGACAGGTAAGGAACAATCATTATTTTAATCTAGTGTTACTGTGATGACTCGCTCAGGAAAGCCATAAAGTTGTCGACTGCTTGCTGTCAATCATGACAGACTTTGTTTTGGTCTCAATCCTGTACTCAACAGCACACCTAGTGGTGAAAAATTGCTTGTTGCTCCTTTAATATGTCCTAAAGCCTTTCCAGAACTGGGTCATTTTAATCAGCGCATATTTCTTTAATGGAGGTTTTTTTTAATTCCACAAATAAATTGTCTCAAATATCCAGACACATCTTTTTATTTCTCCACAGATTTGTTGATTTGTGTTGACTTTAGTCCAATAACAGCAAACCCTAGAACACAATTTAACAATTTTTTCACACAAAGCAAGCTGAATGCTGCAGGAGCATATGTCCCCATTTAAATCTCTGGTTGCTCATTTCAGACACAACTAGTAGATTCATGAGACTTTATATCAGCTTCCAACAGCCTTGGGCTGCATTTCTCCTCTTAACCAAAATCATTACCACCCAAACGATAGATGCCAGTGAAATTATTTGGGCTCCAGAACATTTCTTCTCTGTCAGGGTCTGGACAGAGTTTGTATTGATATTTTATGTGCAAAGTAATAAAGTATTTTGTGGCATTAAACTGGATGCCTGAGACGGAGACAGAAACCCAGTCGATCACAGACTCCCACACAGACCACTGAAAGATGAAGAACGACTCACAGCCAAGTCCAGTGGGAAACAGAACATCAAAGTAAAATGAGATGATGCGATTCGTTTCTGCAAATGTGTGTCAATCAGGTTTAATGAGCCATTAGAAAAAACTTGATTGTGGATTTTAGGAGCAGCAACATGTTAAAACCCGTTTCCATCATGGGAGAAGAAGTGGAGGTGGTGGAGTATAAATACCTGAGTATTCACCTGGACAGACTGAACTGGAGACTGTGATGCTGTTTTTAGGAAGGGAGAGCGTGATCACACCTGCAGTCACCTGCTGGGGGCGGAGCATCAGAGCAGGTGATGTAAAGAGGCTGAACAGATTGATAAGGAGGACTGGTTCTGTTCAGGTTCTGATCTGAATCCTTTTAAGTTGATTGTCCAAAGGATGATGAAGAACATGATGGAAAACCCTCATCATCCTCTTCACAACACAGTAACTCAACAACAGAGTGTCTTCAGTCAGAAACAGATTGAATCCTTTAACAGCTCGTCCTTCATTCTGTTTCAGTCTTGTAATTCCTGATATTTGTTGATCTACATCTGATGGATTGATGTCTAATTCAACAATAATTTTCCTGTTTTGAAAGGCCTTGCTACATCAACCAAAAAGTGTAAATGGCCCCAAGGAGAATACTGGCTTTCAGAAAAATGAGCTGTGAAATCTTGGAAATTCTAAGATTTTATCATAGTGACTGAGCCCCTTCCAAAAGTTCAGTCCAAAAGTCTTCGATTGCCAACATAGTCTAACCTTCCGTAAAGCCTTTTAAACTCAGTAAGATCTTGTGACGAGACACAGACTCTTCAGTTCTGCTCAGAACCGTGAAGGTTGAGGTTCCTGCTCAGGACAACACGACGACACCCGCAGGCTGGTTCAAAACATTTCATCAGTTCCAGTTTCACACTGTCGTCTAAAGCAAAAAACCCTTGTGTTTTATAAACATTTACATGTGTACAGATTAAAGTGGAAGTAAAACTAACTCCCATTTTTAACAAAATAATAATCCCATTAATTAGATAAATTATGTTTTTCTCTGCCAAAAAAAGATTCAAAATGTAAGAAAGAAATCAAGTTGCAATTTTTTCCTCTCGGCTAATTTACACACTGACACAAAAACCCAAAATACATCCAAACCTTTGTAACACACTGAAAAAGGAAAGTATATTTCTATGTAGATGTTATGAAATGATTCAGTAAACTCTGAGATATTAAGTCTTGTCAGATGAATCTTGTTTGTTCTTCTGGCCGGACTTGGTGACACTGAAAAACCTGCTTTAAACACTTTTCTTGTATAATTTACAGTCAGAATTTGATGTGTAAGTCATACAGTTTTAGCTCGATTATAATGTCCTGGTATTTGTCCTTATTTATAAGAGTGGACACTTACGACTGAGTCATCAAAATCTATGAAACGCTATGAAATTCCAGGAAATTCCTCCAGTCCAGCTGTGACCGTATCAAAGTGTCATAATTTATCTTTTTACTCAGTCAGCACGTTTGTGTGTTTTATCTGAGAGTCAGGTGGAAATAGTTCAGAGTCCAGGTTAATTAATCAAGGTCAAACAAATAAACAGAAAAAGACATTTAGAGGTAAAACAATGTTTTACCTGTAATTAGTTAAACTTGGAAAATAAAAGTCTTTTTATATTTTACTGCTTTAAAATGCAGCAAAAAAGTCCATATTCTCTGCATCTAATACACAATATTCAAACTTAGTAACGTCAAGTAAAAATGCTAGCAGCAATATAAATCTAATTGTTTATATTTAGCAATTCCCAAAAGCCAAAATAAGTCAACAGAATAAAAATCTAATTCTAATGAAGTTTTATTGTGACCGCACTTTGCTTTCAGTCTCACTTCCTGCAGTTACAGTAACAAAAAATTAGAGATTGTGTGGGATGGATTTCACCAGGACAGGACCAAGAAAACACTAATTAACAGCAAAATAGACACTCGGTGAAGATTTTAAAACAGTCTGGCTCTTCAAGGTTTAAAGAGAATAAAGAAAACATGCAGAAAGAATGAATGTCACCGTGAAGATAAAGAAAAGTCTGTATGTTACATGTCACATCAGAACCTTCATCTCAGAACCAGCAGAAACCTGTGGAACCCAGATGCACCTGTCTAAAACTGGTTAGAGTGAGTCTTCAGAACGACAGGATGAGAAACACGTCTGGTCTGAAGACCAGAACAGGGCGTGTCTGCAGGTGACTGAGAAACAGGAAAGGCGGAGTTAATTATTGGTGTCAAGAAGATCCTCCACCACTTGGTATGAACTGAATCAGGATTAGGTTTGAACAGGATCAGGTTTGACTCCAAAAAACAATAGATTTTCCAAAAAATATGTTAAAATAATGAAACATAAATGGAAATGAGTGACATACTTCCCAGACAGACGACACCAGCTTCATCATGCTCCGTTTTGTACAAATTTAGAAAGGTTCTTCCTCCATTAGCCTAAATGCTAATTTTAAATGTTACAGATAAATTCACAAAAAATGGAGTTCATACACATGTGATAAATAACACATGAAGAGTTCCACTACCAGCTAATTTTTGCTGTGGAATAAGCATGTGTCCCCAAATTTGGTTGATTTTTCATCATAGTTTTGTTTATGTTCATGTAGGACAGGCAACTAGAAGAAGCAAAGTGGGCGGAGCTGCAAGGGAGGCATCTATTTGACCTGAAGCAGGAGGACAACAAAGATACAGCCAGCATCATCAGCAGGGTGTCCTGAAGGAGTCCAGGAAGTGACGGTGTGACCCGCACTGAACCCTGATCTTAGCTTTATTGAGTGTCTGGGATCATGAGACAGAAAACTGAAGCGTCCACAGAAGAAACATTTAGCAGAAAGAATCCTTAATTTACAGTCTTTTTGATACCTGCCTCAAACATCTGCACTGAGCTGTATCTTCCAGAAATTAGTCACCTTTCATGAGCATCTCAGTTCCATAATATTAATATAAACACTTGTACATCACTCATAATTTGCTGGAAACCCTGTATTTGAGTTTGTCCATAATATTGAGTGACTCTTCATGTTGTCATATAAACAAACGACTCCTCCACAGAAAAGTGATGATGAGCAGGCAGCACAAGCTCCAAATATGGAACCACAAGAGTATCGAGGAGCAACCAAAAACCCTAAAAGCTCTCTGTCTCGTCACATTTCTGTGATGTTTACAGAGATGCTTTGTTCATCAGCGGTTGTAGGTTGATGTCGCCGTCCGCCTTCTTTAGATGGAAACAAGTGGAGTTTGGCTGCTTATGAGCGGTTGAGTCATGCAGTTTCATAACAGAGTTCATTTTCCTTGACTAGTTTCACTCCATTCTTCTGCTGCTCTCCGTGGGGGTTGGCTTCAGGAGGAAATTCTTCAAAACGCAAAACAAGGTGGAAAACTACATTAAAACTCTCTGAGGTGATACTGAGGAAAACATGGAATTAACTTTAAATAGGTTGTTTTTAACCTCAGAAGTTGATGCACGAGCAACACTCAAGGTTTAACAGATCACTGGTTCTGACCTCTGAGGATGCAAAACCTACAGCAACGAGAGTTTTACCATTAATCTTCATCACATCAGAGATAAATGGGTGAATTTGACGGTGCATGTTAATATGTGGTATGCTCATGTGATACTAGTAATAATTAGATCATTATTATCTAAACACATTTCAGAACTTTGAATGAACTGTAATAGATGAAAGAAAAAACCCAAAAGCATTTCAGACACACGATACAGCTGATTGTTCTGCTGTGTTTCTGCTCTTCAGCGTCGCGTCTGCAACACAAACACTTCAGTCTGTGCGGCGAGTCTTTAGCTGCTGCCCTTCAAATCACTCATGAGCTGTTTTTAGAAGATCATGGACTTCAGCCAGCAGAGTCCAGCCGCTCACGCTGCTGCTCACAGAGTCACAGAGAAGCTTTAACGCCCAGTCGGATGGTCGCAACTGCAACATGATTGTTTTGTATTCTGGAAATTCACACAACAGTCATTTAAGGACACGTTGCTCTCCCCGAAGTGTCAAGTCTAAAAATATGAATGTGTAATACTTTCTAAAAACTGACCCACCCAAAGTGGTTCAACCCTGCAGAGAAAGACAGAAACATTATAAACATCCCACATGAACATTGGAAACAGAAGAGAATGTACAGCCAATAAATCTAAAAATCTGCCAAGATGAACACTAAATTCTAACGTCTATAAAATTTGGGGGATTTCAGAATCCATGGCTCGATGCTGCGTGTAGTTTTTTGGTTTTCATCATCTTTTTTCTTTTGTCCTCTGCTGTGATTGGTTATTCATGAGTTCAAGCACTTCAGACGCCTGTGGAGAAGATAGATTCCAGGAATTACCGGGGGTGGGGGGGTGGGTTGGGGTGGGATCAGAGATGTACAGCGATGCTGCTGCTTCTGGTTTGAAATATTCACGATTACTAATATTCCACTGAAGATCAAGTCGTGAAAACAACATGTTCTGTTCCTGCTTCATCTTCATCATTTCCTGTCACTTTTACAGAGGCTGAGCTTGAAGTTCAGCCCCCCCCCCCCACACAACCTACAAAAACAAAAACAATCCATCAGACGCATTCTCAGATCTATCTAATTAGGCAAATTTAAACTTGAGAGATTTCATTCAGAATCCTTCTACAGTTGCCTGATTAGTCCAAGACTGTTTGTTATGAGGTTCTTTGTCTTGTAGAACCTGAGTTCCAGTCCCAGCTCAGATCCTCAGGACCTGCTGTTCCGAATACTCAGATGTTTGTCAGCTTTAATACGCCTGATACAAATGTATTTTTCATCCACCGGAGATGGTTCAGTAAGTTAAACCAGGAGTGTTGGAGCAGGGAAACATGTAAAACATGCAGGACAGTGGGCCCCGAGAGACACAGCTGGGGCCTCTGGGTCAGATCATAACATCAGGTTACTATGACGATACATAAGGCTACAGAAACATATATAAATATCCATAAAGATCTAATGGATCTTATGTGAAAAAGCTACTTTCTGGCACAGATTTAAAAGCTGTAGCAAAACAACAGGCTTGGAAAGAAAAAGAGTTCGTAGGAAAACATCACCATGGACCTCAGATCCAGACAGCTGAGTTCAAACATATGTTACATGTCAACGTTAAGATTTTTCATTCGAGTTCTGTCAGAATTACGTTTGTTTTGGGATCTATTTCCAGCACTGCCTTGACAACGACTGTTGGTGGTGTTGAAACCGATAACTGTTCATTTATTCTTCAAAGTGAGATTTAAAAGCATCAATTAACTTCACTCCTTCGGAGAAGCGTTGCTTCCCAAGATGCATCAGCTTTCAGAGTCTGTGCTCAGAGGTCAGGAATTGAGCTGTCAACATCGTGATTTGTGCAAATTGAGTTCCCCGAGTCGTTGACTCGTATCTGACCTAAACCTTCATCTTATTTGTCAGAAAACTACAACATGTAACCTCAATGTGTCGTGATTCTGGGTCTGAGTGTTTCTGTGTCTTTGGTTTTGGGGTTTGTTTGTTTTTTGTGACTCATTTTGAGCAAAAGATTTTATTTTATTTTTGCTTCATTTGTTTTAGTTTTACATTTCTTCATTTATATTTTTGGTTTATCATTTTGCTCTCAGGGTTCCTTGTTTTGTGAAAGATGAAACAACAAGTCTTTTTTATTATTATTTATTATTCTAAGCAGAGTGGCCAGTAAACAGGTGAACACAAACAGGGTGGTCAGACTCTTCAGGTCACAAACAGTCCAAAATATGAACCAATATGTAAACCAAGAGGTGAAAGGAGGGTTCACTCACAGGTCTGAACAGGCAAGGGGAAGGGGGGGCGAAAACACACAGGTAGACCAGAATCTGATGAGTCTGAGACACTGAAACTAAATATAAAACTACTTAAACAGAATTCAAATCACAAAACCTCTGAAAACAAGATGCTGAATACCGGCTGACAGGCGGCACGGCGAGCGACAGACACGTGACGGGTTCTCCGTGTGATTTCTTTGCTCTTCACTTCACTCAGTCGGTCACACCTGATTGGTTTGTTTGACTTCCTCCTGGTTTGGTCAAGACCATATTCGAGTCACCTGCCTTCACCTGAGTCCATTCACCCAACAACACGACACAATATAATATACAAAAATCGAATGTTCCAGAAGCTTTACGTCCCTTTCCTAAGAGACAAGTGTCAGAACACACACAATGACCTCGAGTTATTATTTGATGGTAGAAATAAGCAAGTTCAGCTCATTTTGAATTAAATAAGCTACTATTTTCATTTCATACTGCCTTCAATCAAACTCCAACTTTATTACATCTGTCTATTCCAACACAGCAAGAACAAGAACTCAAGCTGGATCCGTTCACCAGCATCAAATAAGACCATAAATCAACTGACATGGAGATCAGAGAAAACCGCAGACTGACAGCTGCCACACTAAACAGTTATCTACTCATTCCTTTAAAAAGTATCAGTATTTAATGCTCTTAGAAACATGACAAAACCAGGTTTTTATG
>SSNP01000012.1:6083974-6348149 GCA_006937955.1 Pachypanchax playfairii
GCATCAATTAACTTCACTCCTTCGGAGAAGCGTTGCTTCCCAAGATGCATCAGCTTTCAGAGTCTGTGCTCAGAGGTCAGGAATTGAGCTGTCAACATCGTGATTTGTGCAAATTGAGTTCCCCGAGTCGTTGACTCGTATCTGACCTAAACCTTCATCTTATTTGTCAGAAAACTACAACATGTAACCTCAATGTGTCGTGATTCTGGGTCTGAGTGTTTCTGTGTCTTTGGTTTTGGGGTTTGTTTGTTTTTTGTGACTCATTTTGAGCAAAAGATTTTATTTTATTTTTGCTTCATTTGTTTTAGTTTTACATTTCTTCATTTATATTTTTGGTTTATCATTTTGTTCTCAGGGTTCCTTGTTTTGTGAAAGATGAAACAACAAGTCTTTTTATTATTATTTATTATTCTAAGCAGAGTGGCCAGTAAACAGGTGAACACAAACAGGGTGGTCAGACTCTTCAGGTCACAAACAGTCCAAAATATGAACCAATATGTAAACCAAGAGGTGAAAGGAGGGTTCACTCACAGGTCTGAACAGGCAAGGGGAAGGGGGGGGCGAAAACACACAGGTAGACCAGAATCTGATGAGTCTGAGACAGATAAAGTTCAAGTCCAAAGGGGCAGGTGACATGCGAGTTCAGGTAAAGTCTAGAGTCAAAACACATGATCTAACGCATGCAAACAGACGGTAGTGAAGCATTCACCAACAGGCAGTGAACCGGAGACACACAGCTGTTTAAATAAAGAGACAGACAGGTGTGTGGAGTGGGTGCGGGCGTGGTGTGAGCAGCAGAATCGTAGGTCAAAGTGAGGGAGTGAATGTTTCCAACACAAAACATGATCACTGAAACTAAATATAAAACTACTTAAACAGAATTCAAATCACAAAACCTCTGAAAACAAGATGCTGAATACCGGCTGACAGGCGGCACGTCGAGCGACAGACACGTGACGGGTTCTCCGTGTGATTTCTTTGCTCTTCACTTCACTCAGTCGGTCACACCTGATTGGTTTGTTTGACTTCCTCCTGGTTTGGTCAAGACCATATTCGAGTCACCTGCCTTCACCTGAGTCCATTCACCCAACAACACGACACAATATAATATACAAAAATCGAATGTTCCAGAAGCTTTACGTCCCTTTCCTAAGAGACAAGTGTCAGAACACACACAATGACCTCGAGTTATTATTTGATGGTAGAAATAAGCAAGTTCAGCTCATTTTGAATTAAATAAGCTACTATTTTCATTTCATACTGCCTTCAATCAAACTCCAACTTTATTACATCTGTCTATTCCAACACAGCAAGAACAAGAACTCAAGCTGGATCCGTTCACCAGCATCAAATAAGACCATAAATCAACTGACATGGAGATCAGAGAAAACCGCAGACTGACAGCTGCCACACTAAACAGTTATCTACTCATTCCTTTAAAAAGTATCAGTATTTAATGCTCTTAGAAACATGACAAAACCAGGTTTTTATGTTCCAATTTAAAGTTTAAAGCAGAAGCTGGTCAAACAGAGGCCGACTAGTCTGTCTGTTTGAATCAAGGACACAAGTTGAGTTTTTGGTCTCAGAAACGTCTAACATTTCTGACAGTGTCAGAACTTCATGCCAACATATTATGTATTGATCTCAGACACCTGCTCACAGTACGTGTGAAATGTGAGGAATCTTTTATCCAGCCCAGATCCTGAAGCACAGATTATAAGTTCCAGATGTTTCAGTGTCTGGATCTGTGTGAACACCAGACTTTATATTACAGATAAATAAATATTGTTCAAGAAAGAACATACTTTTCTTAAAAGAGTTTAAGGTGTTTAAAAAACTTTTTTTTAAAATTTAATTTAACTGTAAGTGATTCCTTCTCAGGGGACTGAGAAACTGAATGAAGATGAAATAAATCCCATTTTACGTGTTTCACAAATGGATCGTATTAAACATGTGGTTCGGGTTGAGTGTGAGCGGACGCCAGGGCACGCCGACATCCTGGTTACACACACTGTGGACATGGAGACCAGAAATGTCCTGCTTCTTTACAGACATATAACTCACAAGGTATTTAACAATGTGCAGATAAGAGATAAATAATTTTGATTTTTGAGTTTTGGAGTAAGAGAATATTATGTGGTCAAAACACCCCGTGTGTGAGTTTAATAATCAACAAATCTTTAGTGGAAAAATGAAGCAATCCTTGGATTTATTACTAAATTAAAAAAAAGCTTGGAAAGTATAGGGTTAAGGAAAGAGATTATTTATCAGAGAACAAATAAATAATAAAAAACAAGAACAGTTGCAAATAGATTTTTTTTTTAACCAGATAAAAATCTCGTTGAGCATAAAATCTCTTTTTCAAATGAGAATTTAACAGTTTTACACAGTAACAGCTATATTCAGTATAACAGCAGTAAAAATGTGGAAGTTTTAAACAATTTTAATATTTGTTTACCTTGTTTAGGTAAGGATTTCTGTTCAGGTTTTCCCATCAATCTTCTGTTCTCCAACTCTTTCCAGCAGAAACGGACGTCATTCAGCAGAAGCAGCTTCGACCACCTGCTCAGAAAAAGGAACTTTTCAAGCACTCAAATTTGTGAAATCTCCAAAAAGAAATGTGTCCCGCATCAATAAAACAAGTATTTACACCCTTAAAATATGTGTTTGGACAGAATTTTCCAAAAACATATTTTAATGATTAAAATAGTCGAGAGGAACAGAAATATAGTAAAACAACAGCAGAGTCAATCCTTTTAATGAAACTGAAATGTGTCGTTATTAATTATAACAAACTGAAACATGTTTGTTTTTTCATTTGATGTATTTTATTTGTCGATTTCATGTATTTGTTCACTTTCTTCAAAATGTATATATAAATAACAAATTTCAGTGAGTTCTTCAGACATTATAATAACAGAAGTTATTGAACCAAGAGAAACATTTGAGCTGTTTTTCTATTGGCAAGAAAAGTCCATAAATCACACAGAACACTGAAGAGAGAGAGTTATGATTTGTTATTTTTGGGAAATAATTTAAAGGTTTAAAGGGAAATAACACTTAAATTAAATGATTGGTAGTTTTGAACATTTTTAAATGAAACCTACAGAAATCTGAGCTGATTGAAAACTGTTTTTATTTTTGGAACTAGATGTTGGCTGTTTTTCATACAGGGTTTATCTTTACAGTGAAGCTGAGATCCTGTCACGGTGTTTGGAGCTCAGTCCGTGGAGATGCTGTGGAAACAAGGCTCAGTCATTAGCCTTTGATCCATCTGGAAGCCTCACAAGTTCAGTAAAGGACATGGAGCTGACAGTCCTTCTTCATTCCAGCTGTTAGTGTTACATCAGCTGTTTCCAGGAGACTGAAACAAAGACATTACGATGTCAAGGGCTCCAGCTGTAATGAGGAAACCGTGTCACTGGCTATTATCACTAATAAAGCAATAAAAATTCTTTAGGCTCAAGTAATTTCATTAAACTTATCATGTAAATCGTCCGTCGACTGCAGATTTATTTGGACTAAACGTCACGTTGTTTGTTGTTTTTCCTTCTCTCCCATGTTTATGTAATGTCAGAAGCAACTGATCGCAGCACATCTTTCTAGAATGGAACCAGAACGAGAAACGAACACCAGTCTGAGAGGAAAACCCATCAAAATACATAAAACTGGGATTTCCAAAAATGATGTTACTGCTAAATATAATTTCAAATCTGTAAAACCTTTTTGCTTTATTGTAGATTGTTTTTAATACAAATCAAATCCATGAACATGAACTTCTGTTGGAAACATGACGTGAAACTCACTTTGTTTTAATCTGTTTTTAAAACAGTTTAAAATGAGAATTTAGATTTTATCAAGTTGGATAATTAACTGGTAATTAAACTCCTGCTGCAAACCCTGTGCAAGAGACCTCAAAGGGTTAATCTTCATATTAAAATTCAGATTTATCAAAACGTTTATCACAAGAAAGAAACTGGGTGGAAAAAGAGTTTACAGTTGGAAACGTTTATTTTTAAGCAGGTAGAAACATGAAATGTTTGTGATTATTATGGTATGTCTCAAAGACACTTTATTTGCGGTGAAAGATTATGAGTTAAATTAACCAATAATTTATAGTTGTTGGTAAAATGAAGCAAAAATCTTTGATAAATCTTAGATTCTTTTCTTAAATTCTGAATGGGAGTGTTAATTTATTTGAGCTATTAGAGAAAACATTATTTCATTTTTGGCTTAAGATTTCATTCAGACCTTCATGAGTCATGAAACGTCTGAGCAGCTAAAACAGAAGGTCAGTTTGAGGTGAAGAGACGATGATAATTATCTGATGTAGAAACGTGAGCTGCGTTACGTTTGCTGTGTCATCTGTAAAGAACAAACCGCAGTGAGCAACACGTCCAATCAGCCTTCTGGTCCAGGTCTGTCTCACGGTGTGAGTAACCTGGATTAAATCTGTCACACGGAGCCTCATCGCTGCAGCTGAAACAGCTCAGACCTCAAACTGAAGCAGCGAAACCTTCTGAACCAGACCTGATAAATCCTGTGTGATTCTGACGTTCCATCTGATGATGTGGAGGACACTAAAGGAGGAGACAGCAGGAGGGACCAGACGAACGCAGCTCAGGACGAGACATTCTTCACTGTCATTATATTTTTTTCAAATACAGTTAATATATTTAGTGGCTAAAAGCAATTTGTTAATTAGCTGCAGCTTCTCTTCAGATTTGAGAGGGATGTGAGTAAATTATCCAACTGTTACCGTAAATAATTTGCTTTATATGAAAATATAACAAACATAATCGAAGGTAAGATGATTAGTTTTAACCAAAAGGTGAAATTATTGTCTGCATTAGTAAATAAACTGTAAGTTTGATTTAATTATCTGAAGTTTTGGTTAGTTTCAGGTTAAATCCTTTAATGTGTGTTTGTGTGTTTTTGTGCGTCGGTCGATTATTGTGTCATCATTTCCAATAAGATATCTGCTGACTTGATTAGCAGGCTGTGGTGCTTAAATCTCGCCCCACCGCAGACCCACTTTAATTACCACTTCAACTCTTTTATTCTCACTGACAAGAGCTCTCATGAATCATTACTCAGATACCAGCTCTTCCATTTTACTGCCGCATACATCAGCAACACCACAGAGGACACAGTCCACATGATTTGATGCTGCTGGGATGAATCAGAGATGTTTAATATCCCTGCAGGACTTTAAACTCCCAACCAGCTGGTTAAAAGCAGTGATGTTACACATGCATGTGTTTTTACTCTTGTTTTAAGGATCTCTTATAACAGAGACGATGAAAATGTGTTTTAAAAATGACCAATGTGTGATTAAAGAATCGGTTTCAAGCGGAGTGAGTCCCGTCTGCCACGCAGCTGCAGACCGTTTATTTCATCTGATGTGTTTTCTGTAAATTATCTTCTATCGGTGGGTAAAAGATTTGTGAGGAGAAAAAGCTGCAAGATTATGACAGTTTTATGCTGCACAGACATGAATTAAAGATTTAATTTGTTCTTCAAGTTCTAAATCGAAGCATAAAATCACAATTTTAAGGCCATTAATGAGCATTTTAGTTATTTTCCTCATTTAAATTGGCTCAGATCAGAGTCACAGCTCGTCTTCATCGAAAGGAGAGAGCTGAGGTGGTGAGGTCGTGAGGGATTAGGATGCCTCCTGGATTCCCTGGAGGGATTATGGTTCCTCCGGGAACATCTCAGGATGGAGGTGGGAGGTGTCGCATGGAAGAGGGATGCCTAGGTTTCCCTTCTGGATCTGTTTCTCCTCAACCTGAACTCAGATGAGAAGTTGAAAATGAATGGGTCCAGCTTGAGTCCGTCCTCACCTCCTCTATCACCATCTGGTTCATTGCAGCTTCAGCCAAGGAAAGGTTCTTCATCAGGAATCAGGTGTGAGTGAAACTGAAAGCGAACGTTCTAATCAAACAATCAAACCAAACAGTAACAGTTAGAAAACAGCTGATTCCTGTTGAACATCCCTGTCTGGAAGATTTATACGTATAATCAGGATTTTCCAAGTTGATTTCAGGAGCCTGGTGTTTGAGAACATTTTAGAAGAATGTTAAAAACGTGGGAAACAGGTGTCTAAAGTAAGTTATTTCAGTCAGAGCTGGTTCTTGTCAAATCCTGGATAAAAAGTCTGTTCAGAGCTAAAACCAAATGTGCTGACTTGGATTGAGGCTGGCGTTGCAGTCAAAGTAATTAAATCCGGACACAGATCATTACTTCTACAGTCTTATTGTGGTGGTTTTCCCAGAATCCAGTTAGTGTGACATGATGCTTTTTTTTCTGAGAGCGTTTGGTCACAGAAATCAGGGACCAGCGACCGGGGATTGTGGTCTCTGGAGAGATGTTATCTTTACGGCCCAATTTTATGGTCTGGGACAAATGCATTCACATATTTCACTGTGAGGGTGGTAAGATTAAAATCACTGCCACACAGTGAACGTTGATGTGAAGAGATTCAGTAAAGAAGAAGATAAAAGTCTGAAACAACGGATGGAATTAGGGAAATTTATCATTTTATTTCTCAACAGATTAACATTTTTATCAGGAGACGATCGTCTTTATATTTAAATGTTAAATCTACCTTGGTTTGTCAGAGTTCACCTTCAGAGCCCAATATAACAAACATCTTGCTGTTTTCAGTGTTTGTTGACTGTTTTGCAGAAATAAAAAGACTCTGCCATGCAATCACACGTATGACCCATCAAACTGACCGGGCCGATCATCAGACGTGAACTAACATGGTTCTGTGGCATATTGAGTTACCACGGCAACAGAATCTATTACAACCCCCCATTATAACACTATGTAATAATCTCTGAAAGCATCACAACCCCCATCTTAATATGAATCTTTCAGCATTTTCATCACATCTGCTACAGCTGTCAGCTGTCACACACACTCAGTGTCAGATGAATGCAGCTTTCTGATTGGCTGAGAGTTTATTACTCATGCACACAGTCTGGTTTTAGATTTATTCTTCAACATGTCCCGCTCTGAGTAACTGTTAGCTTCACGCCACAATGAGAATTTCTTCCTGATTTTCCAGATTGAATGTCTAATCCAGGTTAGATGCTGACAACCGCAGCATCTTTCCCCATAAAGCAGCGTAATCACTTTACCCTTGAAAAGCCTTTAACTTGATCTCAGCATCATGTTGAGGATGCACTTCACCTGACACCACACAGAGTCTTTGTTAATGTCATCACAGCTCAAACATGAAAATCAACATCAATAGAGCTCCACTTTTACCATCTGTGATGTTTCTATTATTCTTGCCCTGCAGAGACTCTGAACGAGAAAACCTCAGATTATAGTTTTTAAGCAATTTGCTCTACTGTGTGTTTTATTAGGGAAGAGAAGCTGAACTTGTCTCCGTGTTTAACAGCATGTTTTTCTTCTCCCGTCTCAGCTGAAAATTCACATGCAAACATTCCACTCTTTCATTTTTTGGCCTGCAGTTAGTGAGGAGCCTGGACAGATAGCATGTGGCTTTCCACTCAGACCAGCCAGAATCTCCACATAACGTTAGTGAGGAATGCTCACGCCATGCTTACCTTTACCCCACTGAACACATGCACACAATAAAACAACTGAAACTAACGCTCTGACATGGTGATAATTACTGTAAAAACGACTGACTTATAATAAAACCCCATAACAAAAGCGCCAAATTCTGGTGAATAATAATCCATCAGCAATATCCAGGCATGTGAAGCGCCAAATGTTTTGGTAAAACTGACAATTAGGGGAACCATCAGACACTTGTGGTGGGAGAGTATTGAGTGTGCAAGCCAAAGTGAAATATTTGTGTGCTCATGCAACCAAAGAAGCATCTATTTCTTCATTATTACATTAGAAAGAACAGATAATTTACTCATGACTGTCACAATTTGAAGAACACGTCCTCTGTATCTCAGAGTGTTTCAGAGGTCATTAAGTATTCGGTCTATTTGTGGTGAAAGGAAGTAGAAATGGTCTGGGAGAACCTTCAAAATCATAAACCTCAGACTTAGTATTGGGTGAACTGGACTGTAGAGGCCAGATGGCATCACATGTAGGAGCAGTTCATGTGGAAAACGGGGGTAACGGGGTCTCCTGCAGGAACTGGAAGGAAAACACACACGACAGCCAAACGCTTGAAGGTTACACTCTCTTAGACGTTCCGTCCAGAATCAACACACGGTGAACAAGCCTTTTCAGGTGTGCCAGTCAAATATCGAAAATTTTAAAAAGTCTACATAAACCAAAATGAACACATACGATGATCAAAAATCAAATGTAGTAAAAGAGTAAAAACTTGGAAACAGATATTTACAGTTCACTCAGTCTGTCAGTTCTGCTTTTTAATGTCAGAATGGGTTGATCTGAAATTTATACGGTGACTTTGAACCGTGCACAGATCAATCCATCCATCCATCCATCCATCCATCCATCCATCCATCCATCCATCCATCCATCCATCCATCCATCCATCCATCCATCCATCCATCCATCTTCTAAACCTGCTTCTTCCTTTTCAGGGTTGCAGGGAGCTGGTGTCTACCTCCAGCAGTCTTTGGGTGAGATGCTTATTACATGGTACAGAAAGCACATAAATGATTCTAACAAAGTTCTGGGTCAGTTACTAACTTTTGAAGTGAGGTTTTATGGAGCGGTTGTGAACAGTTAATGTTTTACATGTTGTAGATCATTCTTAAAAGCGATCTTAGTTGGAAGAAAAAGAGATTAACTTGACTAACTGACAGCTAATCCTAACAAGGCAAACATCAATGGGGTTTAACATCATCTTAAAACGTCTCTAAACTTCAACATTTCACAGCGATTCACGGGACAGTTTTATAAATCTTTAAACCGCTGACAGCTTTGACGAGCACGTAAATTCCTGCAGAAATATTATGATGTTATCTGAAGTGCTACAGATAGATAATTCATCGTCCGTGTTAGGAAAAAAAGGAGCCAAACCAGTTAATAAATGACATTAAATTAAATAATTTAATCAGGTGTTACCTTGTCAAACCAATCAGAATCAGTGTATCTTCAGATTCACCTGTTTACAACAGGTAAGATATTGGTTGATTGATCACTTCCCTTCCACAGACAATCTTCAAAAGGTCATTAAATCCTGAGAATGCTGAAAATGAAAAATATTTTCTGAATCCAAATATCTAAAGGATTTTTTATTGCAGATTGTTTCATTAGTCTGGAATTATAACCTGTTATATGTCTTCATTCATTTTTGACAAAACTAAATTAGTTTGTGTCAGTAAAATCGTTTGTGCTCTCCTTCCTGCCAATTTGATGTGTTGCTTTGGCCAATTTCCAAACCACAACTTGCAACCCACAGATGGTTTGTCAGGTTCTTGTAAAATTAAAGCAAACACGACCACCTGTCTCTAGTCTGTGAGGAAAATGCTGCATAAACACCTTCTCAGTTTCAATCAACAAAAGAAGTCGAAAAAAAATGTCATTTTTCTAAATCCAGCTGCAGAAACACAGTCAATGAGAAACATCTGGGATTTAAATGGCTGTTTGGTTGTTTTTCCTAAAGATTTCTACAAACTTTTCAATCATGAAAGTGGTTTTGAAAATGCAAAACAATCACCCATATTGTTTTTTCTGACTTTTTTAGTTCCATATGCAGTTGGACCTTTCCTGAGTTGCCTTTACTGACAACCTCTCTGCTACAGATCCATGATGTACCAGGTCCTTCTGGAAAACTGATATTCCAGAAGTCCTTTCAGCGCAAAAAATATGATGCTGACATGGAACCAAATCCTCTCATATCGATCCAGGAGCTTTAAAAAGCCTCTTCACCGCAAACTGGTCTAAAAAAAGACGCGTATTTAACCATTTCCTGACGCTGAGAGGGAACGCGCAGTGAATCTATGTGCGCACACTCTGTTCTGAGGGGAAACAGACCTAATCTGATTTTACAGAACTGTAAGTGAAACTTATAAAGTGAGTAACAACACTCAGTGACAGAGTGAATGTAAACAGACCTGCAGGAGAGCTGAACCTGACTCTGAAGACGCCCACACAGACTGAAGAGAAGCGGTTATAAACCAGCAGATCAGTGAGGAGCCTGCGGTCCGGAGAGAGACGCTCAGAACCCACAGAACCTTTTATCACAGACAAACATGATCGTTTTTAAAACACTATTTTTACATCGCTGAAATACTTTCACAGACCTGCTTTTTGGATATTTTCTGGCTTTGTGAGGAAAAATCCGCTGGAGGATTAAGCGGTGAGTTTTAATTTGGGCTTGTTTGTTTTTTATCCAGTTATTTATTTAAATGTAAACTGAGAAATGTATACTACCTTAACAGCGCATCTCACTGGTTTCATTTGTAATTATTACTAATTATTCCTTCATCCATTCGCATGTAAAAACACGATGGAAACTTTAATTCTGCAGTTTAAGAAATGTTCGCGGATTTAATGTGAAAACCAGCAGGTCTGTGTCGCATCTGAGGAATTATAAACTGTTATATGCCACAACAAGGTCAATTTAAACAGAAAACCAAGATCTGTGGAATCTAAATATACAAATATGAAGATATAAAAATGTGTCACATGCTCTATTTATCACATTTTACATGGTTGATTCCAATTATTGGAACATAAAGTGTAAAAGTCTTGTTAGACTGTCATCTCATGTATAAATAAATATAATATGTATAATAAGAGATCTGCTTCGGTGCATCTTGTAATTCCTCTGAGCTAAGTTGATAAACATTCTTCTAATTGCTTGTTTGCCAATTTAGTGTTTTTGGTAAACGTGCAGAAAAGAAAAATCATTAAATTATTTAAAATGACACATATGATTCAGGTCTTGATTTCTTTCATAATTTAAAGATGTCAAAATAAAAACAGCTGGAGCTCTTTTTGGGGATGCCAGCACTTTAAACCCACATGCTTGTCTCTGTCTTGCAGCATCTTTTCATGATGGACACAAGGAACTTTGGACCTCAGACATGTTAGCTTTGAGTCACTTTAACACCTCTGACTCCCCCTTCCTCCCTCGTCTGCTTAAAGACAGTGGGGGCAAAGTGGAAACCATGGTGACAGTTTTAGGACAACTGCAGCAGAAAAATGTCACCTCTGCCCAGAATCAAACCAGCGGCACCATTGTTGTTGCTTTATCCATGTCGCTGGGCATCATCTCCAACATTGTGGCTCTCGTCATCCTGGTTAATGCTTATTCTCTGCAGCGCAGGCGCTCCAAAGCTACATTCCTTCTGTTCGCCACTTCCCTGATGATTACAGACTTCTTTGGCCATGTGATTCCCGGCACTCTGGTTCTGCGACTTTACCTCATTGGAGGTGTGAGCCCTGAGGACTTTGACACCTCTGATGGTATGTGTCAGTTCCTGGGTGGCAGCATGGTGTTCTTTGGCCTGTGTCCACTCTTCATGGGCTGTGCCATGGCTGCAGAGCGATGCCTGGGTGTAACCAAACCTCTGCTGCACTCATCCCTGGTCACCAAAACACGCACAAAGATCTGCCTGACCATCATCTGGCTGGTGGCTCTGTGTGTGGCCTTGCTGCCCTGCTTTCAGCTGGGCTCATACACATATCAGGAACCAAAAACCTGGTGTTTCATCAACGTGATCAACGACACTAAGGAGGTGGATGTGGCCTTTGTGGCACTGTTCTCTGGACTTGGACTGACTTCTCTAGCGGTGGCGCTTGTGTGTAACACCATCAGTGGACTGACGCTAGTGCTGGCCCGGATCAGAAGGCAGCCCGGCTCCCATCACTCAGCCAGGTCTCATGACATAGAGATGGTGGTGCAGCTGGTTGGCATCATGGTCACCTCATGCATCTGCTGGAGCCCCCTGCTGGTGAGCACCGAAACTACAACAACAAGTCTGTGACAGATCTGGACTGTCAGCTCTATAAAGCAGGTTCAGTTAATAAAAATCAATAATAAAAACCCTAAAAAAACATAAAACAATAAGTTTTATAGGGCCCAGACAAATGTATGATACATATAATATATGTATTGTTTGTAGTTTGTTTGTAGTTTAGTCTTTCACTGTAGGAGACAGATAGCTATTATTCACCCATATGAGCTTTCAGTTATTTGAATCTGCTCCAGATCAGATATCAAAGTTCCTGAACAAGACAAAAACACTTAAAGGGCTCCTGTCAGCGATAGACAGAAAGGTATTTTATATATAGAATATAAAGTGCTGTGTGAATGAGGCTTTTACTGTAAAGTGCTTCTGAGTGGTCAACAAGAAAAAAGCATGTAAAAATAATCGGTTGGAAAACACCGACTTCAGGTGGACTTCATCAAAAATTCTTCTTCTTCTTCTTCTTCTTCTTATTATTATTATTACATGACTCGTGTTATTTAATGGGGAACATGTAGTGGTAGATTTTTACGTCTGTGTTTTTTATGAACTCAGTGAACTTAAACTGAAAACATGAAACTTGTTATTTGACACAATTCTAATATGTTTCAGTCTTAATTGACATCTTTAAATCTTTTGGGGGGTATCTCTGTTACAAATAAACCTCAGGGATATTTTAAGAACACTTAAATCTTGGTTTCACCTATTTAAATTTCAGAATGTTAGCAGTTTTTTATGCTTTTAAAATCACTAAAGCACGTGCTTCTTTCCTGCAGGTCTTTGCCCTGATGTCGGTGAATAAACCCTTAAATGTAAACCCAAGAAACTATGAAACCTTGATGCACATGGGAGTGAGGTTGGCCACGTGGAACCAGATCCTGGACCCATGGGTCTACATCCTGCTCCGTCGTACCGTGCTCCGTAAAATCTACCTCATTGTAAAGTGCCAGGCGGGCATGAGGGGGACTATAATTGGCCGCTGGGAGAAAAGCTCTTTCCCCAGCTTGGAACAGAAGGAAGTCAGTCAAGTCTGAGCAGAGAAAGCTGGACTCTGTGGATGTAATTTGTTACCAGATCCCTGCGGAACATAAAGAACCTGGTGCATGAAGAATTTAAGAACAAGAGACTCGGATGAGAGAAGGATCAAACTCTGTGAGGATGCAGCTTTCAAAGTTTGAATGTCATTCTGAGATGTGCATCATGGATTTTAATCAACGTATAATCATCATAATTTACCAACAGTTATATTGTCTGACCTGACAAATGAAAGCTAGCGAATTCTTTGATTTTGCACAAAATATTACAACACTTCAGCCTTTCGTTGCAATAGTGAACATTCCTTATTATTATGCAGTTTGTCGCAGCAAGCTGAAGGATCGCTGAGCTACTTGCTTTATGTTTCTTTGAGTTTATGACTCTATGGACTGTTACCTGACTCTTTACTGTCTGTCACTCTAGTGCCTGGATGGGAGCCTGGATAACTACATGCTGATAGCCTTAGTCAGCGTTATATCTAAAGTCCTTGAGAAGTTACTGCTTGATCGTCTGTGTCATTGTACAACAACAAATAATCTGTCTGGGAACAAACTCATGCATCTGTGGCCTGAAGGAGGCAGCACAGATGTTTTTAAAACTAAATGCCTCTGTGTTTATGGTGTTTATTGATGCATCCAAGACATTTGATACGGTCAATCACTTTACGCTTTTTCAGAAATGAAGTCAAAGAGGTGTTCCTGACAGCGCTGTAAGAATCTCTGCAGACTGGTGTTCTAATCAGAAAATGCAAGTTTAATGATAGAAAAAGTAAATATTTCAGTCATTTCACCACAGATCAGTTTTGTGATGATGATGATGATGATGATGATGATGATGATGATGATGATGATGATGATGATGATGATGATGATGATGATGATGATGATATGCATCAGCACTGTCGCGCTCTGTATGCCCAAGCTAATATTTTCGCTGGAAAATGTAAAAATCCAGCTGTTTAGCAGCTGTTGTTCACCTCTGTATGCAGCTCCACTGTGGTGTAAATATCAGAGAGCTCGTCTACTCAGCTAGCTTAAAGTTGCTTATGAGGCCTTGATGATTCTGCTCAAGAAGTCAAAGTCCACCAGTGCCAGTCGGCGTTTTCTCATGCTCATGTACTTTTCAGGCACTAATGATAAATACGATGTACGGATTTGAAAAATTCCGAGAACAACCTGGTCCTGATGTTGGTGAATCCCAGCTGCAGGGCAGTGTACTACCAGTCCTCTCTGTGGAAACACTGGCGTGAGAGTCTGTTATCTGTTTTTCATTGTTGATATTGTGTTTTGAGTTTGTTTTGGACATTGAGTGTATCAATAAAGATGATTAGATTCAAGTTATGTAAGGACAATAAAGAATCTCAATACAACGCTGAAAAACTAACATTTACAGTAAAGAAAAGACAGTGAGTTGTCTGGTTTTTCAGTCGAAATTAAATTCACCCGTGTTAAAGTGAAGAAAGGTTTCCACAGTCACTTGATTGTTCACAGTATTTGTGAGCTGTGGAAGAATTGGGCTGCGTTGGTACAACCATCAGAGGAAACTGCAGAACAAACCCTAAAACTTTATGAATGTTATGCTAATGCTAAGTACTCTGTTGAATGTAATTTATTAAGGATTGTCAATATTTTTTAATACTGAAAAGTTTGTGTATGTTCGTTTATTGTTTTCTGTGTTTACATATGTGAAATAATGTATGATTTTACAAATGAATACTTGAATGTTACCGTCAGTTTTCTGAGGATGTGTAAAGTGAATGTAAATAATAAAATCATGTGCTTTAAATCTAAAATTTAGCTTTTTTCTTTGCCCTTTTTTTAAGAAAGCATGCAAGTAGCTTGATTTAATCCAAATTAGTTTTGTTTTGTAAGATTAAAAACTTGTTTTTATTCCCTCTTTGCGCTACAACATCACCCTTTTCATCCAAGACTAATTTCTCCAATGAGAGAAAATAAAGCGACTCGACTTGGTTTGAAAGTTTCCTTTATGTTTCATCACGTAAGGTAAACAGTATGTACTTGTACTTGTTCATATTTCACTGAGTGCAGTAGGATCAGTAGCAGAGACATCCTGCTGAGTCACTTTGCACTTCACTTTCAATAAAATGACAAATCATAACATATTATTCACAAAGGTCTCATGGATTATTATTTAATAAAAGAACAGGAATGAAAATGTTTTGATTCGGCTCTGACTCACAGTGGATTTCCAGTCATCTGCATAATAAATGAAATAAACATCCACCTCTGTAGAAGGTTATAAATGAAGTATTTTGCCTCAATGAAATACTTTTGTTGTATTTTTCTCTTTCTCGGAAGGATTTATGACCACATTCAAGACGTCTTCAGCTGGAACTTTTTGCTCCTCTAATTCCAAAGATCTCCTCTGTTTCTGGCATTTAGACATTTTTACTTTCAAAGACTTTTACTTTTGGTCTTTGAATTCTAAAACAATCTCAAATATTTGTTAAATATTTGGTGTTATTTGTGGACTTCAGGAAGAACCCTCCCCACGCCCCCCCATTATCATACATAATAACACAGCTGTAACTACAGTGAACAGGTTCAGATTTCTGGGGACCACCATCAAACAGGACCTGAAATGGACTGTCAACATAGAAGCGGTCAATAAGAAGGTCCAGCAAAGGTTGAACTTCCTGCTGCAGCTCAAGAAGTTTAACCTACTATAGGAGCTGCTGGTGAACTTCTACAGAGCCGTCATCGAGTCTCTGCTGGTCCATCACAGTCTGGTTTGACTCAGAAACCAAGACCCAGCAAACTAGACAGAAACAATCTGCAAAGAACTATAAGGTCTGCTGATCTGCCCTCCATCCAGGATTTGAGCTCCTCCATCCAGGACCTGTCCTCCTCCTTCATCAACGACCTGGACTCATCCATCCAGGACCTGGAAGATCGAAGTAGGGAGACTGGCGGAATTTCCTCCGGAGCAGCAGGAGTCGCTGCGGAGCTGAAGTCAAACTGCTGTCGAGAAGGAAGAACCGAGGTTAGTGTCATACTGAACTGAGGGAAACTGTCGGTTGAGACATCTTTAATAAGAACTTTAAAAAGAGCGCCAACCTGATCATAAAACGCTACAGCTATTACATTTTTTTGAAAAGGTGAGCGATGGTGGTGCCAGTGAAACCCGCAAATGTTCAGAAATGCTACGTGTGGGCTAGCTATTAGCTAACGTTATGTATACGCTCAATGTTATCATTTACCTAATCCCGAATGAAGAATAATGGGATTATTAGTTCATGAAATCATGAATGTTTAGAATATAAAAAACCGAAGCATCTCTACACAGCTTTAAAATTTGCATCCACGTCTCTGTGTTTCCAAGTTCTTTGCCGTTAACGCTAACGTAGCATTGACTCCATGCAAAAGACGGACTCCTAATGGTTTGATTCAGTGTTCATTATTATTAACTAATCGATGCTTAAACGGTTATCACGTAATAAGGACGTTTTATTGAATACACAGGAGGCAGCCTCGGTTGTACGGTGGCAGAATGGCTGCAGCGACGATTTGGGACGAACAGCAGGCCTATGAAGAGCTGCTGTACTGGGACAGTCTGATCCAACAGGGCCACCGACTACTTCCTGGCGACTTTGACAGGTAATTTAAACCCAAGCTTGGAAAATAACTCTGTAGTGCTGTTTATAGTTCTTTATCCTCATGTAAACTGTTGCCCTTTATACCATTTATTACCTTTGTAAGATAAAGCATTTGAATCAAACTGAACCAGAGAATACAACTTCTGTTTATAAATCTGTTGGTGCCAAATTAGAAGGTTGTAAACTCTGAAAATGATAAAATATCAGAAAAAAAATTAAGAATATTATAAAAACGAGGAGAGTCCAGTCAGTTGGAATAACAGTAAAACTTGTTTGTAATACAGTCAGGTCTCAGTAAAACATTTAGACGTATTAACACTTTGTTTATTGAAACATGGTGCATATCTGTGTTCTTTAAAACTCATAAGGCTAATATGAAGGTGTTTATGTGACGTTCTGAGCTGAGAAAGACGTGACTGTTATAAAGTAAAAATGATTGGAGTTTGAAATGAGCTGCAGAGTGAGGTCAACAGGATATTTCTGTTTGCTCTGAAACTTGATGCTGTCATGAGGACGTTACATTTTTCACAGTAGTAAAATAAGACATACAAAGCGCGTGTCAGAGACACTTTAGGTTTATGAATTTAATCAAACATTTTGTAGTTGTTTTTATTTGTATTTTTTGTAATTTGCATTTAACAACAAACATCCATTGCAGTTGGAAGATTTTACTTAACAGGATCTTGAAAACTAGTATAAATGTCACTTTTTGAAGGTTCTTCTAAAATTTGGATTTCACTTTAACGTTTCCTCTTTTATTCCATCTTTTTAGATATGAGGAGTTGCGGTATTGGTACGACTGTCTGTGTTACGAGGAGGAGCTGAGACAGTATCACGACTACATCGCTTCTATTGAAAACGCTGAGGAAAGACGTTATGCTGAGGTTTTTACACATTGTTATCTTCACAACTATAAAAAGTTTTGACCCTCATTTCTTCTAATGTTTCTACCTTGGTGTTAAAATGTCTTATAATTTGTTTAAAATATGTTAGAAATTAGACTTTTAAAAAGTCTTTTGAAGTTTGTTTTTTTAATCACAAAATGTTTTTAAAGTCAATTTAAACTGTTGTTTCCCCTGTTAAAGTCTAACACTTGGCACACTGCAGTCAGGTATGAATCTCCTGGCAACTGCCAAACTCTGACTCCTCCATTAAATGCCCACTTTGTTTAATACCAGTAATAGTTAACTGGAATATTTAGTAGTAAATAGACTACTTATTCTGGTGGCATCCTACAACAGGACCACGGTGGAGGTCACTGAGCTCCTGATAGCGACTCGCTCTCTTTCATAAATGTTTAGAGAAGCAGTCTGGGTTTTATACACATGTAGTTTTGGAAGTGACTTGAATTAAATCAGTGATTTAAAGGAATGTCCCAATATATCTAGAATCTGACTGGTGCATCTCTGGTTTTATAATCAATATTTTTACCATTAAAATGAATGAAGGATTTATTATTTTTATTTGTCTTTCTTCAATCAAGGAGTCTGCAGCCCTTCAGAAGCACACGGGACCGCACGATCGCATCATAATGGCCAAACACTCTGAAATCTACCCGTCAGCAGAGGAGCTGGAGGCTGTGCAGACCATTGTTTCCCACGTGGAGTGTGCCCTCAAGATCGTGTCTGATGAGATAGATGCTCCAGAAGATGACAGTGGAAAGAGAAAAACAGGGAGGTAAGCAGGTTGAATTGCAAATAGAAAAAGCTGAACTTTACATTCCGACATTAAAGAATCGCTTTAACAAGAGGGACGTCTGAAAGATCGAGTGAAATCTTTCTCGCAACCAGATCTAAATCTTTTAAAAGTTTACGCAGAATTATGTGTTATTTTTAATGTTACTATTGTTTTTCAGCTGTTTGTTTGTGTATAAATTGCACAACCAGCTGTAAGTTCTGTTCTTCTCCTTTCATGTCGGTACGAGCAGTGAAGAACGCACTTTGTGTGGAGTTATGAGAGTCGGTCCAGTCGCCAAAGGATTACTACTGAAAGGAGACCAAGACCTGGATCTGGTGTTACTTTCTGCCAGCTGGCCCACGATCACTCTGCTTAATGAGGTGGCTGAAAAGTTAACAGTACAGCTAGAGGTAAAGATGAAGTCCTGCTACTGCCTTATAACACATTAAAGTGTTTTTTCCTTATAAATTCCTAATTTTTGTTAATTTTTTTAATAGGAAATTTCTGCTGAAACGTATACTGTAAATGCATGTCCCGAGGCTGCAGCTATTGTGATAAGGATGAAAGAGTCAGTCCCGTCTCTTACTATCCACCTGACATCACCTCGCGTCAGGACTGAGCAGATGAATAAAGGTGTGTATGTTGCTTCAGGTTTCAGTTGCAGCTCGACTGTTCGAGGCCTTGTGTCTTCTCAGTATGCTGTCACTGTGCTGCGCCACTGAACTGTAATTCTGCAGTAACACGGTAACATTTCACAGGTTGTGGCTCAGTGAAGTCTGATTAATCGTCTGTGCTGTTTCATGTCTCAGTAGGAAGGATTCCCACATAAAATATGCATGAACATATAAACTGATTGATCCTGTTATGGAAGGGGGGGTGGGTCGGTGCCCGTCTCCAGAAAGATAGGGTTCACCTTGAAAGGGCACCAATGCCACGTTGAGACGAACAGCCAGTAACACACTCACACCTCAGGCCAGTTTAGAGTCACCTGCATGTTTTTAGTCTGTAGGAGGAATCCAACACGGATTATCTCAGGTTCCTTTACCTTGACTGGTCAACTGTCACCTGCAGTCTTCCTCAGACGTGTCACCACGTCTTGATGTGACTTGTCTTTATCAGCTGTTTTTCTCTGATGGCGTGACCAACCTAGCAGATCTGTCAGCTCTGCCATGCTGGCCACGCCCACAGCTGCCCTGGTCTCTGGAGGAGGGAATCCCAGGTGTGAGACAGCTAGTAGGTCCCCTCGTCCTGGTTGATGGTCTCCTGGGTTTGTTTCCTGGTTATGATCGATTTTTTTATCCAGCGTTTGTACCTGTTGCTTGTTGTTTTGATGATTTTTCCATGTTCCCAGTTCATTGTGTGATTTAGTGTTTTGCGGTGATCTGTTCAGGGGACCTAAACTTAGAACTTAGTGAAAGTTGTATGAAGTTAGTGGTGCCACTGGTTCTGTTGGACCTGATGTCACCTTGTGGGAGCAGGTGGGGTTGGACAGGTAATCAGAGTGTGTGATTATGAAGACCTTCATACACAGAGCTCCTAACTCCTAACCAGATAAAACTCTCAGTGACTCATTGCCTAAAACACTGTATGATCATCTCCTGTGACCGTGTTCTCAGTTAATTTCTGTTTAATCTCATTACACTTCAGTGGTGTTTGTTCAGTGACGGTTTCAGACTGATTCCAACAAACAACTAGTTCAAACGTGAATCTTTGCTGCTTATTTGAAGCACAACTTTTCCTCTGAAGTTGTTGAAATATTCTGATCATGTTGCTAATGATTGTGTCTCTGTCAGAAAGAAGAATCAGTTTATGTTTGTAATCTTTCACGTTAAAGATCATGGCTCTTTTAAGAGTTACCAGTCAAAGCGCTCATTGCATGTCCTTGATGATGAACATGTACTGTTGAACCCTGCTGCTGCAAAACTGATTAGAATTAAAGGAACATTTTTGTGGCTTTTCATAGAAGGATCTTAATGTGAGGGAGAAAAAAAGTGATTTTAAAAGATGAAATGTTCTATTAAAGACTCTGAGTATTTGTTGAAGTAAAGTCCTAATATAAAACACTGAAGTTGCAGGAAGTTTGTGAGTCTCTTATACAGAACCAAACCAGACAGTTCTGTTTTAACTAATTCCCAAAACACTGAGGTTGCAGGTTCAAACCCTGAAAACTCACTGATTGTCACTGAAGGCCCTTGTAGTCGTACAAGCTCATGGCAGTTCTGATTGTTCAACCTGATTTCTATGATGCAGAAACTATAGACACAATTCACACACACACTCACACAAGTTTGTTTTGTTATCCTTATGGGGACCGTCCATTGACTTCCATTGATTTTAGTAACTAGATTTATACCTAACCCAAACCCTTTTGCTAACCTTAACCATTACTGATCTATAACTAACCCTAAGACTAACTAAAACTCTATTCACACCATACCTATAAACCTAACCCCTAACCCTAAAAAGGGGAGTCCCCCTTATGGGGACCAGGCTTCGGTCCTCACAAGAACCCTCGGACCCCAGAAAGATAGTAAAAGTCAGGAAACGGGTCCCCAGGAGGTCAGAAATACAAACACACACACACACACACACACACACACACTACAGTCAGCAAGGCAAAGCAGTAGCACGGGTCGTTTAGAACACTGTGCTAAGTTCAGAGCTCGACCGTGACTTTATGAACCAGGGCTGCAGTTTATCAGTCGTTCATAGAAATAAATTCCTAAATTCCATCTTGTGAATGAAATATAAAACGATTGTAAATACAAAAAAATCTGGATTTATCAAATTCCCACATGTTCTAAATCACCCGCCCACACCCGTTTATGGTCATTTGCATTCAGACACGCCCTCCATTGGCCATATTTGGTAACACTGTCTGCATCCTTTAAAATTGGGTTTCGGCACACAGATGAGACAGATGTGCTTCCGAGGAGGACAGACATCAACACGTGTTTCTAGCATTATTAGAACCTGGCTTTGTCTGGCATCAGTGTGCACAGAGACAACCTGGTCTCATCCACAGATCAGACAGAACTATCCAGTTCCCATAATAAAGGTCTTAAATAAAAGGTCCCAGATCAGGACATAAATCCAGAGGGATCTCAGGAACCGGTACCGGCTCAGAAGCCACTCTGAACTCTCACCGACCAGATCAGCTGCACATTTTTAATGACTGCGGTTATTAAAGGTGGGATCTTCACATTTCATGATTCTTTTTTCCAGTAACTCTATAATTTCACCCTTTTTAGGCGAATAAATATGTTCATAAAGTCAATGACAGAATTCAGACAAACAGAAAATCTGAATTCAGGATAATTAAATGAATTTCATGAGCAGCTGCGTATCGTTGAAAGTAATACTTAAATTTTCTCTTCCTGTTCTCATACGTTTGTGAAAAATTCCTCTCCAGTAAAATTAGAATTATTCATCAGTGCCCCGTGCTGCTTTTAGATACGTTTTCTTTTGTTTCAACTTTTTAATATTCTTTGATTTGTGCAATAATTAATAATATTAAATATAAATTAATGTGCGTTGCTCTTAACTTGTAGATAAATGAATTTGGCTTAGTAATAAAGATGAAGAGGCTCTAAGAGCGTCTCTCTGTGTTTCAGTCTGTGTTGAAGCCACTTTAAACAGGGTCCAATCAGTTTTGCTACAGTGTGGGACAGACGTAAGCTTCTTCTGAATGCTTGTGATTTCCAACTGATTACCTTATAGTTTAAGTTTTGTAGGAACGCTGGACCTTTGACCAACTGGACACTGTCTCAGGATGTGGGGGGAGCAGCACACCCAAGCTGTAGAGCTGAGGGAAGGGGAGTGCAGCACATTCACAACATGAATTCAAGTCTGTGACAATTTTGTAACTTTGACACACAGTAAAAACGTTAGCTGAGATCTTTGAGGTGTAACTTTCCCTTACTGAAAATCAAGACTCACACTTTAGTTTTTTGGCCACTCCCCTTCCCTCTTGCTGCTGCTGGTCTGGGAAAAGCTGCTACTCCCTGAGCTGCAAGACAGAACCAACCCCCTTGGTCAAACTGTACCTTTTCTTCTTATCCCACCTCGTCAGTTGAAACGCAAACAGTCAACGATCCGCCGGACGTTCTGGACAGGCAGAAATGCCTCTCTGCCTTGGCGTCTCTTCGCCACACAAAGTGGTTCCAGGTTTGCATCACGTCCTTATTTGTATATAAGGTTAAACTGTTTCCTTAAATTATCTCTGCTTTTTGTTTTCTGTCAGTTTAGTGACAGGTATTGGATTTTAAATGCAGTTTATAATCATAAGATGTCTTGAAAGATAGTCTTGATCAATACCAATGATGAATGTGGGTAAATCATTGGTATTGATACTGAGTTCTCCCAATCTGAAGTCCATCAATGCACAAAAATCTAAACTGTCCAACGTATCTGATGTAAAAAATGTAAACATTCAGTCTGTGCTGGCTTTGTTTTCTGAATTATTTCAGGAAACTGGGAGAGTACAGACGTAAGGTCGCATCAGAAACGACAGACGTGTAACTCAACTAGTTCTTATCTTGTTTCAGGCGAAAGTCAGTAATCAGAGTTCTCTGGTCATCCTGATCCGCATCATGAGGGACTTGTGTAACCGTGTCTCTGTCTGGATGCCCTTCTGTGGATGGGTGAGAACTGAATGGTCCATGTTCTTAGTATAAAAGAATATTAGATCTTTTTGTTTCTTTTTAGGAACCCAGCTGTGATATTTGGTAAAAACCAGATTCATTTCAGCTGCTCACTCTTTACACACTGTTTCAAACAGCATCTTAACCAGATTGTTTTTTCCCTCCCTGTAGCCACTTGAGCTGCTGGTAGAGAAAGCTGTTGGTACAGCTGAGAGACAAATGGGAGTGGGAGAATCGTTCCGCAGAGTTTTAGAGAGCATCGCCTCTGGAATCCTCTTAGAAAGTGAGATTTAATGAAACCAAAAGCAGATTCCAGTTTTCTCTTACATGAATGTAACAGATGTAACTGTGTGTTTTTGTTTGGCTCTTTAAAGATGGTCCTGGTATTAAAGATCCCTGTGAGAAGGAAGACGTTGATGCTACTGCAGGTTTATCTGTGCAGCAATGTGAAGACATCACAAAGAGTGCTCAGGTACGATCGTGCTGCAGGAGCATGCAAACTCAAATCAGTAAAATCCAACATAATGGATCTCTGTGTGTTTGTTTAGCTCGCCTTGAGGCTGTGTGCGTTCGGACAGATGCATAAGGTGCTGGGGATGGACAGCAAGCCTATAAAACCCAGGAAACATTTTGGAGTTGGCAGCAAAGTGGGCACAGGTAGATGACGACAGAGACTCCTCATGTGGATCCACCTTCATCAAAAGATTTGAATCTCTTAATTGTGTTGTTTCAAACAGCTCAGATTCTTCCTGCTTCTCAGTCCAACATCCCAGCAAAGAGATCTCTCTCTGAGATGGAGATAGCGCAGCGAGACTTCAACCGCAAAAGAAAAAACGAAAAAGCTCCTGAGCCAGAGGACAACCTGCCCAAGAAGTTATGTCAGTATTAAACCTGGAAGGCTTGTTATTGACCCATTGTTTTTAAAACAGGCCGTTTTAATGTCTGTAGACATGCTGGATTTTCACACGTTTCTCAGACGTGATTTTTATCTTTTATTAACCTGCTCTTTTTCTTTCAGTCACAGACGATCCAAACGTAAATGCTGTGATGCGTCTGAACCAGTACAATCCTCGTCTGGAGTATCGGCTCACAGCTCAAACCGGTCCCGTCCACGTGCCCGTCTTCACGATGTCCGTGGACGTTAACGGAAAGACCTACGAAGCATCAGGACCTTCCAAACGAGCCGCCAAACTTAACGTTGCAACCAAGGCAAGAATGAGGACTTTAATCTGACTCTCCTCTGGAACAGCTGTGTCTCCAGATGTGTGTACTAGAAAATTATGAACAGATGGAGTTCCCTTTTACTTTTCAAATTAAAACACAAACAGGTTAAATAGCATCAACATAATTCTAAGTAACTTCTAAAACAAGCTGGAATCATTATTTTATTGTTGAGTTTGACGTTGAGCTACGCATTAAGAGTTCATCTGGTGAATGTTGGTCATTTTTAGGTCCTGGAGGATCTTGGTCTTCCAACAGGCGCAAAACCTGCATCAGAGTCCGGTGATGATGCTGACGCTTCCCAGAAAACAGCTGACTCTTCAACCACATCTTCTAAAGAGGAGGCAAGAGACTGCCTTCCTTCTCAAGTGCTTAAATAAACTAGAGTTAATGTAGTTAAATATGATCTTAATGTATATGTTTTGCCTTGAACAGTGTGGTCAGGGTCACATCTTAACAAAAAATGGCAAGAATCCTGTGATGGAGCTGAACGAAAAGCGCCGCAGCCTGAAGTATGAAGTGACTGCCGAAAAAGGAAACTCTCGTGAAAAATGCTTTGTGATGGAAGTGAGTCGACTGTCACACACTATGGGATATGTAGTCAACACCGATGAGTAGAATTTATTATTTTAAAGCAGATTTGATTGTTTTATAAAGCAGAAATCATGGATGTGATTTTCTTTACGTTATATTGAGTTTAGACAAACTTCCAGCATAATTCTAAACAAATCTAACATTTGAGGTACTGACAGGTTTTTATAGATCTTACATACATTTTAATGACCTTAGTGGAACCACATACATCTCTATGAATCCTCTTACAGCAGAAGATGGTTTCAGCATGTTGTATCAGTTACTGTGGTTCCAGTTTCTCTCTGGAAGCTGCTGCTGACCTTCATGCAGTAAAAACCCTCCGTGTTCAGCTGATGTCCTCCTAAATGACCCGTCTGTCTTATAAGAACACCAGTTCATTTCTCCTGGTTCTGTTTCTCAGGTGGAAGTGGACGGGCAAAAGTTTCAAGGAAAGGGTACGAATAAGAAAGAAGCAAAGGCGTACGCTGCCCTCGCTGCTTTGGAGAAGCTTTTCCCAAATGATAATGCAGACAGCAACAAAAACGCTGCAAAGAAAAAGGTCACGTACACGGACATGGTACTTATCCCACATCTTTCCTAAAACATCCAGCTCAATCGGGTTTTACTTTCAGAGCAGTTTGAACTTTTTACCTGTCTCACAGCACATCCCAGGATTCGGCACCATCCGTGGGATTCCATCAGACTCTGGAACCCGTGGCTGGGGACCTAACAGAGGGGGCCGAGGCCGCGGTCGGGGCAAACCTTTTACGGCTGGACCCAGCTATAACATGAGTAAGGAATAATCAGGTGGAAGCTTGAAACAAAGGCTTCATGAAGAAATCAACTAAATCTCATTTCTCTTTTTAAAGCTAACTACAGCTACGATAGCAGCACCAGCTCGGGTTATCGTAAGTATCTGAACCTCCACGTCGACACTGTGGTGTTTTGTATTTTATGTTGTTACTAACTGACTGAATACAGTTACAGCCATCTATAACAGTAGAGCAGTTACTGATAAAAAATTCACACTTTTTCCAGAAAACATCCAGTTTTGTACATAAAGTGAAGTGAGAAAGTATTTTGTCCCCTTACCACATTTTTCAGATGTAGCTTTATGTCACACTAGATGGATGGATCCGTTGATTTTTTTTCCATCTATTCCATGAATTTTTGGGATGTAAAAAACAAACTGTACAGGAAGCAACAGTGAAAACAAAGCGCCCTCCATTGGCTGCATGCAGTACAGACTTTAAGCCCCGCCCGATCTCGTAAAAACGTTTTCCTGACTAGAAATAAAACCGTCAGATAGTTTTTCCAGGTGTTGAATTCTAGGAGATTCATGTTTCCATCAGGGTGTGTCTCTGTTGGCGAGGTAACTCAAACTTGTGGGTGGATTTTAATGAAACGTTCATTAAAGGTCAGAAATGGCCCAAAGAAGAAGTTGGTAGATTTTGGTGGTGATCTGGATCAAAGTCTGGATCCAGGAATGTTTTTAAGGATTCTTCATTATTATGAGATCAGGCGGTTTTTAACATCTGCATGGAACTCCACAATAGATACTTCGTAAAAATAATTGAGTTCCCAGTAGGTCCTACAAAGTTCTCAGGTTGTAAGAAAACAAGAATTAATTTATGACATTGAAGGTTTGTTGAAACTGTTTTTCAGATAAACTGTACGGTAACAACACTCCCAGCAATTTAGGAAAAAACATGGCCACCACTGGATCAGGCAGCAGTACCGGCTACGGCACGTTTTACCCTGAGAGCAACACCACCTTCTCCTCCCCGCCTGTGTCGAGCGCCAGCAACACAAAAGCAGAAAACTACCACTCGATGCCGCCTCCTGTTGATCAGCAGAGCCCGTACAGCTACGGCTACGGAGACGAGAAGAAGAAGATGTTGACCCAAAGTCAAAATCAGGGAGAGAATTACTCCTTGTACAGCACAGCTTATCCCAGTTCAGTCACAGGAGGACACACGTACAATAACTACGGTAAGAAGAGGTTGAGACTGTTTTTACAGCTGAGTTTCTGTCAAAGCAGATGAATAAAGTCTCCTGATATTTTTACACAGGCTGGGGCGAGCAGTCATCCTGGGACAATCAACAGGGCATGTATCAGGGCTTCGAAGGACAGAACCAGGCCACATATCCTGGATACAACAATACGACTTACTGATCCTCTCACACTAACGTTGTTCTGCTCTCTGTCTTCAGCCATGATGTGAATCCTCAAACCACTTCTGTAAACAAAAACCTGTTTTCTGTAAAACTGATTAGTTTTCTTCCTTTTGATTGTTGTGGTTTTCTGGTATCAGATAAAACGGTTTGCAGCAGTTCTTTGTTAACATCATTCTGTTCATTTCAAAATGAGTGTTACATTTGTTGTTTTTTTTTAAAAATAAACATTGATTCAGTAGCAGAATGTGATTCTGACTCAAAGCTGCTTTTAGTTTTCAATAAAGACTGTCAGTAAAAATAATTTAAAATGGTTTTGGATGTGAGTTAAACGTTCAGACCAGAAGTCTGTTGTTTTAGAGATGGAGTTTTAAGAAGTCATGTGACACCTGAGGTCATAAGATTATCAGATTTAAAAGTCTGAGGACATTCAGCTTTATCTTTCCTTTAAAACACGTATACGTGTCTCATATCTCTTATTTTTCTACATTTGCACGTAGTTCAGACACTCAGTCTAGTTCGACTCGGCTCATATGATCAGCAGAATGAAGATGAAAGAACGTGTTCTGGATCCTTGAGAGGAAATAAAAACTAAGATCACAGATCTGATTGAATGCTGATGATCAGTTTCAAATATAAAATGAGCTTTAATCTATCTAACTTTATGAAAGTGTTGAAACTAAATCATTTCAGGACAGAATAAATCATCCAGAACTTTCATAATGTCCATTCAGAGTTTGAATGATCAGGTTTAAGACTGAAACAAACAGAATTTAGAGAAGAAAAAGCTGGAACAGAGTGATTAACACTGAGGTGTTTGAAGTGGAGTCTAGACACATGCTATAATAAATACTGCAGCAGCGGTGAGTTGTTTGTCCCTGCGCTGAGTCAGAGTGGGAACAATGATCATGCGTCTGCAGCGTGTCGACCGGCTGCTCCTCCCGAGCCCTGTCCTCCTGCAGCCCTGATAAAAGAAGAGACAGAGCAGTGTGAAGACAGAGTCTTCGGGACGTCGTCCCAGGTTGTCAACCGTGAGTGTTTTGTTATTTTATCTTTGTGCACTGAGGCCCAACTTTCAAACATTCATGCTGCTTTTATCCTGTTCAGTTATAAATCTGCTGCTCTGGTTCATGAGAATCAGCTCATTGTGTTTCAGGTTGTTCTCAGACTTTAAACATTGACCTCTGACCCTTTCAACCACATTGATTGGCCTGTATTGACTCTAGCTGGAAACAGCCGGCTTCATGCTGCACCAATCAGCAGCTATAAAAACACAAAGTTGTTTAGTGTAAACCGAAACAAAGAAAGAGGAAGTGCAGGCGTGCGGTGAGCTGAGGTTGTTGCTCTGCTCTACTTGTTGTTGCACATTTTTTCCTTTGTCACACACATGAACAGAACACAGTTTTTTAACTTGAAGTCAGCTGATATTTGAGACTGTTGTTTGTGTTTTATAGATGGCTTTCACGCTTTTATCCATCCTAACTGCTGCCATCACCGTGACCTGCAGCTTTCCAACAGTCTTTCAGGACCTGGTGGACGCTGGTCGTGAGTATTACTCTACACAAGTCTTCAGTCTCAGTGTGAGCTCGTGGTTCTAGAGACCAGGATCTTTATTTGTGTTCTGAACCCTGACAGGAAACAGAACATCCATTAAGTTCCTGGCTGTAGGAGACTGGGGGGGAGTACCGTATCCCCCGTATGTGACCGCAGTGCAGAAGACTACAGCTCGAGAAATGAGTAAAGTAGCAGAGCAGATGGGAGCTGACTTTGTTCTGGCCCTTGGTGATAACTTCTACTACACTGGGGTGGAGAGTGTGGATTCTCCTCGATTTCAGGTCAGTGAAGTGTCTGGTGTGAGATGATAATGATGTGTGTGTGTGTGTGTGTGTGTGGGGGGGGGGGGGGGTGTTGTCTGTACTATGACTGTCTTTACTCTTTTTTGATTCTCCTCCATCAGGAAACCTTTGAGACCGTGTACACTGCAAAGTCCCTCAGAGTCCCCTGGTATGTTCTCGCTGGCAACCACGACCACGTAGGAAACGTCAAAGCTCAGATTGATTACTCTCATAAATCTGACAGATGGTAAGAAGCTCATGATGAATTTTCATAAACGAGCTCCGTCAGCTGAAGACTTAAAACTGATGGTTTCTCTTTCAGGAAATTCCCTTCATATTATTATGGGCTGAACTTTCACATCCCCAACACGGGGAAGACGCTGACCATCATCATGCTCGACACCATCATGCTGTGCGGTAACTCAGATGACTTTGTGGATGAAATACCTCGGGGTCCCCTGGTTGCAGAGGAAGCCAATCGTCAGCTCCTCTGGCTGCAGGATCAGCTGGCTCGGTCCAAAGCAGACTTCCTGTTGGTAGCAGGCCACTATCCTGTGTGGTCCGTGTCTGAGCACGGGCCCACCAAGTGTTTACTCCAGAGTCTACATCCTCTCCTCATCAAATACAACGTCACCGCTTACTTCTGCGGCCATGATCACAACCTGCAGGTAAGCTGAACAACTTTTTGCTAGTTTGTGACACGTGCACGCCCACCTTGCTCATAAAGTTTATTTTCCACAGTATCTTGAGGAATCTGGGGTTGGCTATGTCGTGAGTGGTGCTGGAAACTTCCTGGATCCTGACATTCGTCACTGGAACCATGTCCCTAAGGGTTCTTTAAAGTTTTTCACAGGCCAGGCTTCAACACTGGGAGGTTTCGTTCATGCAGAAGTGGCTGAGAACAAGATGACGCTGACGTTCTTCCAGGCTAAAGGAACGTCTCTGTACCGCACCGTCCTGTCCCAGAGGGAGTTTCACTAGACCTGCTCCAGCTCTCTGCTGCTAACAGGATTATTCACAAATCAATCATCCTGCTTTTAACTTCAGCTTGACAATCTCAAATTCTGACATTTTAAAACAGTTTTACCTGAATTCATTGTATGTAAAATAAATGTATTTTTTAATCAGATTTTAGTTTCCAGGGTTGTTTTGTCATGATTTATTTTATTCAGCTCAAAATATAACTGCTCTGTTTGAAGTAAACGTTTAATGTGTGAAAGCTGGATTCAGCATCATCATCAGCTGATCAATGAGTTGGACTTCATGCGTACAGCACTGTGACCTTTGACCTGTAGGTTTAGAACAACTGCATTTCACAGCAGATTGGGATTAGACCAAATTTTGAAAAAGACCTAAACATTTTTTGATTAAAGTTTATTTAAAATATTTTAATGACGCTCTTCTGAAACACGAGTCTGTGTTAATGCATGACTTCCTGTAGCTGTGACAGATCGAGTCAGTTCAGTCAGATTCAACCAAAACCTGCAAAAAATGTATTTTACTATAAACCTGATGAGCTGATGGAGCAAACCTGCAGCGTACTGCTCGATCACTCATAAATACATGATTTAAATAGTTCTCAAATTACGCAAAAGTTCATATTCTGAGTTTTTATGTGAATTAATCTGTGTTCAGGCAGGAGCAACACATTAAAGATGATCTGTCTCTGTTCATGTGAGGTCTACATGATGACATGGTTTGGTGCTGAAGGGCAGGAGAGGACAACACTTGCACAGTCAGCTCTTTTTATGGTCACAGAGAACAACCTCGCCTGCCAGGGGCGGATTAGCCAGAACGACAGCAGATTGGCAGCTGATGCGTTCACGATAAATTAAGCCAGCCAATGACGATCAGCCTGGTTTAAAAACACAAACCCCAGAATCAGCTGTTTTCTATCTGCTCACTCAACTGTTGATCATTTTAAAGATGTAAAATACATTTTCTTCTATTTAAGGGTTTAAAAGTTTCTCGTTTGCCCTCTGCCTCATGTCATCTGTTATCAGGTAGCATACTGCAGGTGAGGAGCATCCAGATCCAATTAGGATGAATTTCAGTCCGTTAGTGTAATGCACAGTTAGACTGACAGATCTCAGCCAATACTAAAGCAGTCGGCTGAGGTAATCTAAGGATAAAGACCAGATGACCAGATGAGGATCACTTAACCCTGATTTCTGTAAATCTGCTGTAGACCTGAAGAAGACCTCAACAGGTTGCTCATCGTGTTTCTTACAGCAGAGCAGAAACTACCTCAATTAAAGCTTCTTCACTGTAAGAGAGACTCATTCTAAACAAGTTCCTGACAGACAGACAGACAGTCGTTTCTCATGAACTTTGAGATTTAATTTTAGGACTCAGGTGGAATTTTTAGGTGTAAAATCAGACTAACACAGACACTTGTTCCTAATTTACAGGCTATTTTAGCTGATTTTCAGACATCAATCTTTATTTTTAACATTGTTTGCATAGAATTAATGTTGTTTTCACCAATTCCACCCTGATAATCTACTGCACACAACTTGCTCAGCAACAAAGAGTAAAAAAAACAAAAAACAACTCGACCCAAGATTTTACACCAAAAATAGAACTACAAGGGATTTACCAACCTGTTTTCATTCCCCAGATTCTGGACATCTGACAGGTAAATGTCAGGAATTTGTTAAGATAAATGTCTGCTGATGCTGACTCACCAGTCAGGTGATGTTAAAAACTGCTGCGCAACAAACACAACAATGTTACTCAAGGAGCTGAAACTCAACCAGGTGTAAAGATGTTGTATTAAGAGTTTTCTTTTAACCTTTTAAAAATGAAAATCTCTAATATTTTTACAGCTACGTTGTTAAGCTATAAAACGTTTTTAGGATAATTTCTAAAACCTTTCAGTCCGTCTTTGTGGAGTCTTTGATGACTCAGAGTTGTTTATTATCATGTGACTTTGTTATCTTGTGAGTTTAGATATAACAGGTTGAACTGTATCTGTAACAGAGTGATTTCATCCAGATCTGACTGAGTTTATCATTCTATAACAGTAAACAGTGTGATTATATTAAAACACCAGATTCAGCCTGTTTTCACCTGCTTCTTCTGATCTGTTTGCTGCTTCCAACGTTTTCAAATGCTGCTGCATTTTTTCAGCAATTTGTTTGACAAATTTAGTAACATGTCAAGACTTTGTTCAATATAAAACTTAAGATGTTTGGTAACTCCTCTAACTGCTGAAGCAATAAGGTTTATTCCAATACAGCCACATGCTTGTACGATGCATTACTGCACTGGACGTGGCTCCACTGGTGTCTTAAGAAAACCTTCTTTTTAAAAATATTTTGCCTCTGTCTTGTATTTTATTTCATCACCCAGTGAACAAGTATCACACTTGACATTCAAACCCACTCTCATCACTGTTCATCACAGATTTCCTACTTGACCTGACGCTCCCTCGGTTTTCTGTCCTGGTCTCATCTGCAGCTGAAGTAACTCATTAAGATTCTGAAGTTAATCCTCTCAGATTGGACATCGGCGGCCCAATCGTCTCATTCTACAGCTCTAAAGTAAAAACAGGTTGTTTCACATGTCGGGCTGTTTATCTAATCTTCTCACCCTAATCTTCATCCCTCACTAAACACAGGCACTCTGGTTTAAGCAGATGGCATGAGAAATGTCCACAACAATAATAATTAATCTTTAGTTCTGTGGAATCGAATCATAGATTGAGATGTGCGTAAATATGTTGATTATCAGCCACAATGTGCTTTAAAAGTCCCCAGATTTTTGCATCTCAGCCAAAATCCTGTTTAAACTGAACCCTGAAAGCTGGTATTTTGTGTTGTATAACACAGTTTATTTAACACTGACATGCAACAAAGAGTACTGCATGCGCAGTCAATTCCAACCAAAACCCTAAATCCCATTTCAGCTGATAAACGTCAGAATCAGATCTATTATCACCATCTTTCACTGCCAAATATTCCACATTTAAAATTATTTTACTGCATTCTGTTTAGTTTGACATTCTATTTTTGATGTTTAGATTATTTTACCTAATCTTTTGAGTCTTTATCACACAGTGAACTTAAAGTGCTCACCTAATTGAATTAACTTCGCCTCTGCGAGTAAGGCCGATCCTCTCAAGGCTTGGAGATATTTTTAGGGGGATATTTTTGCAGTACGTTATCTCAGACACCATCATTTACCTTTATTTATTAAAAAACTTCAACACCTCCCTCATGCAGGCTGCTTTTCCTCCTCATTTGCTCTGTTTTGGTTTTTATAGTCCCAAAATAAAATGTGACGTAGAAGAATTATTCAGTAAAAGCTTTGAGATGCGTCCTTAAGCCGACACCGTGTTAACTCAGGTCAGTGCTCCTGATAAAAGCCTCACATGAGCTAATTATACACAAGGATTTATTTACGGTTAATGTTTGTAGTTAGAAGTTACTCAAGCACAATTTCATTTAGTACATTAAAAATATCCCACATGCAGATACATGTTACAGTTCTGTAGATGTGGTTTGGCAGGTGAATGATGTCTTGGCACAAATCCACTGAGAAAACAACAGCTGAAGGCAGTCAGACCCATATATCTATATATATATATATATCTTCATTTGTTCACGGACGACGTGGTTCTGTTGGCGTCTTCAAGCCACAACCTTCAACACTGAGATGGTTAGAGCAGCTGAGTGTGGAGCTGCTGGGACGAGAGTCAGATCCTCAAAGTCTGAGGTCATGGTTCTCAGGATGGAGGTGGACCGACGGATTGGGTCTTCGTCCTCAGTGATGAAGACGCTGCTTCAGTCTGCTGTGGTGAAGAAGGAGCTGAGCTGAAAGGTAAAGCTCTGGATTCACTGGTCTGTCTAGATTCCAACCTTCAACTATAGTCATGAGATCTAGATCCTGACCCAAAGAACGAAATCCAGGATACGTGAGGCTAACTTGAGCTTCATCTGTAGGGGGGTCCGGTTCAACTTCAGAGATCAGGTGAGGAGCTCCATCAGGAGTTTGAAGTAGAGCCGCTGCTCCTCCTCATTGAAGGGAGTCAGCTGAGGCGGTTCAAGCATCTGGTTAGGATCCATCCTGGTCCTCTCCTCATCGAGGTTTTCTGAAGAAGAAGGATGTTTGATGATTTGTGTGAACGAGGGAAACAAACAATAAGTAATCCAAAGGAAGTAAATCCATGAATCATCTCTGTTTGTGTTTCCAGTGAGACGTGGAGAAGTAAGAATTGTTTACAGGTCAGATGGAGCATTTTTAAATCACATTTTTTAATCGTTGGTTCTTCCATTTGAAAACCGAGACAGTTCAGGAATGACGTTTCAGATGTATAAATAACCAACTGATGAAGCTCCATTATCACGTCATGCGTCACTCTCTTTTGGGAGGGGATGATTGTGGGGAGGGGTGCTCACACTGAGGGAGGTGGGGAAAAACGAAGGTATGTAGGGGATGACGGACATCAAAGGGCTGGCCAGTGGGCTCTCGTCTCTGGGTGTCATGGGTATGATGATGTCATCTTGGTCCCATACGTGGAAGGCATTCGGGTGGGAGTGGGTTAGAGCAGGTGGCATGTGAAGGGGGTTGACTCCCTCCATCTCCTTTTCCTTTTTCAGCTCCTCTTCAACTGGACCAAGCAAACAGTCTGCAGAGGAACAAAAGAATCAAAGATTAAAATACAAACTTTCTTTTTTGCACAATCCCAGTTAGTGTTAGCTTAGCTTATCCTGATCCATCCCTTTAGTTATGCTGCTTGAGGACATACTGATCATGTTTCTTCTCTCGTCTCTTTACTCTAGATGTTTGTATTTATTATTATTCATGTCATTAGCTGTAACTCTGTTTCTCTTTCCATAGACATGACGAGAGGTCCAACCTGTCTGTGTTTATCTCATTACTCTCAGACCCAGTGGGTCGAAGCAGAAGACTACTCGTCCTGGTTCTGGTTCTGCAGGAGGTTTCTTCCTGTTAAAAGGGAGTCATTCCTTTCCGGCGTCACCAATCTCTGCTGCTCAGGATGGAGGATTGTGTTGAATTGATGATTTCACAAACTGACATGTTTCTGTAAAGTACCTTCAAATTACCTTTTTTTATGATCTGGGGCTTTAAAAATAGAAATGAATTAAATTGAATTTAAACAGGCTGCAGCTGATTCAAGTGTCCTTGTTTTGATGAATGAGGCTGACACGCTCGCAGTCTCGTTTGATAGATCTTTAAAGAAATTAACCTCGAGCAGATTACATCACATAACATCATTCCATTCATTTTAATGTTTGAGAGCAAATAGCACAAAGTTAAAAGCCTGATTAGCTCACGGTCAAGAAGAATTATGCTTCCAGTTCACACGTTGTCTCTGACTCTATTACCTGTTATATCCAGCATGAGATCTTTGATGAGATGACCAACAATAGCATATGCCACAGCAACCACGACCAGGGCAGCCATGAGAAGGTACAGAACAGATTTGGGTAACTGGATGAGGTCCCTGGGTGGAGGCTTGTACTGCTTGTACAGAGGTTCCATATTTTGCACCAGATACTGGAACGACTGTCCCGTAGTGTCCGTGTAGTTAAAGCTGTCCATAATCTCAGAGTAGGAGCTTCTTTTGCAGATGAGGAACTTCTCCGGTGCATCCAGATGAAATTGTTTTCTTCTTGCAGATAAGCCTAAAATACAAAGATCATCTGTGAGAATACAACTTCAAAATTTGAATTAAAAACATTTAATGAGTTCACTCACCTATCCAAGGCCAGATTGTTCTGTCACTTCAAGCACACACCAACCCTCAGTGTAGACGTCTTCATTTCTACAACCAGATTCTTATTATCTTCATGGCAACATCCTGTAACGTGAAGAGGCACTCAGACATTTCCAACAGTCTTTGCTGCTGTTTCTTCCGTCCTGACATAATCCAGGCTGTGAGCAGTGACAGAGGGAGAGGAAGGGAGGGATTAAATGAAATCACTGCCGGGATCAATCAGCACCTCATCCCAATCCTCATCCCAGGAGAGTGGGAGAACATTTAATCCACAGCAATCTTGTGAGTGCTGTCTTCACTTTAACACTCCCCAAAAAACTGTAAAATGCTGAGTGATCTGATTCAGTTCTTGAGGGGAAGTTGAGTGTTGTAGGATCCAGACTGGGTTTTGATGTCCACACATCACTATGAGTTTTTCAGGCTGGTTTTCCTTTTTATTGCCAACGTTTCCAGGACTTACCTGTGATTTTGTTTTGGGGGTTTGTGTTGTTTTAGTTGGTGTTTCATTCTGTTTTTCTCACCTCATGTGTTTTTGTCTTCTTGTGGTTGTTTGTGTTTTCTCGCTCCTTCCTTTGTAATATTTTCTATTTCCTTGGTTTTGATTTGGTCTAACAGAGTTCTACGACCTGCGACTCTGGAGCCACACGTCGTTCTTCTCCTTGTGATTTTGACCAAAACCAACATGAACCTGAGTAACAGGAAATGGATCATGTTTGAGTGTGTGAATGGGTAAATGACATACTGTAGTGTAAAGCGCTTTGAGTCGTATGACTTAAGATAAATGTCTACAAGTACACACCATTTACCATTTTGTTGGACTTTCTGCAGCAGAATGACACTCATATCACAAACAGGTTGTTCAGTCTGTGTGAACTGGTTCCAGAACCAGAACTGAACAAACAGACTTGAATTTGATCACAATGTCTGTAAAATGCAGTCATCAGTTGAACTTTGTGTTTCTTAATCTTTCTGACTTCCAGTCTGACTCTCCTGATCCACAAACCAACATGTTACATCACATTGGAGATAAATTACATTAAAAACAGGAAATAAGTTTGCAAATATTTATTCAAATCTTTATTGGAATTTCAAAAAGTATTTTAAGTTATCAAAATAAGACCTTATTGTATTAAACAGTGAATAAAGTGATAAAAGACCTGAGACACTTTAACAAAGTAAAAGCTATTTATTTTTGTGGACATTAAAGTAATAAATGACAAGACTACATCCATCCAACTAGTTTTTATAACAGCTTGTTCCTGCAGGATCTTCGTTTGCTCACGCTGGATCTGTCAATTGTGTTAAGTATTTTATTTTTACTTGATACTTGAGTCCCGTGTCCTGCATGCATTTGGGTCCTCACACCACGACACAACATGTGCTTTTATTCTGAATGGCAGTTTAAGGCCAGTCAACAGCTCCCACGCGACCATCTGCTGTGCAGAATTACTCATCTTAACCGGTTATAAAACAATCAGTAGGTGCAGAAATTATTCAAGCAACAGCATTAAAAAGAAATCCTTAAATGAGTGAAGATGAGAAGATACGATGAAGAGTTTGACTGTAAGATAGTTTCCAGGAGCGATGGTCTTCTGTCTGAAACTCAAGGAGCTTGAGGAGCAGGTGGGAGATCCGGAGATATAAAACCAGGAGAGCACAAGCGGAACACATGATAACTACATCCAACCCTGACAGTTTGAGGTCCAACGGCCCAAGACAGGTCACTACATAACCGGTTCTGGTTCATTAGATCCGTCTGTAGAGCCTGGCTGGATCTTTAATAATTAGACAGACATCAGAGTAACACAGTGATACATTCAGTTCTGTAAACTGTTGGAAAACAATCATGTTGTATCTGACACATTTCACCTCTGAGTAAAAACCAACATAATCAACATGATCAGTATTAGTTACTGTATTCTTTCTTTTTTATGTCTGTAAATAAACGTTTCATTTTATTTTTAAATTGTTTTGACTCTGTTTATTCTGTTATCTTTATATAATTTGTTTTTAATAAAAACATTTCTTACATTTTATTTTGATTGTTATTTGACTCTGGTATCTTTATATGCCTGTTACTATTTACATTTTAAACTTCTGATCAAGATATGCAGGAACACTATATTACTAGACATTAAAATTATAAATCTTTTATAGCACTGGCTAATTTTAGTTAACGGCTTCAGAAAATAAACAAACAAATAAATAACAGCAAAACAAATAAACCAACAGAGCATGAATAATTAAATAATTAAATAATAAAATTCTTGTTAGAAATATTTATACATTCCAGTTTCAACTTTTCTGATTTAATTACGGATAAATTTGACGCTTAGAAATAAGAATAAAAGATAAGCGAGTTTCACAGGTGAAGCGGTAACATTAGCATCTTTACACCCGACAGGTGAGATCATCTTCATATTTTAAGCAAATAGCCACATACGACAACAGATAAAACACTAATATGAATTTTCTTGTAGTCTTTGAGTCGAAGTAGAAGGAATTTATTGATTAAATGTCATTTTTAGTTTTGCTATTTGCGCAATGGACGTTAGCAAGACGTTAGCATGTTGCGAACAAGCTAGTGAAATTTCCTGAAACAACTAAATAGTTTATATTTCTTGAAATGTTTGATTTTTGGCCATTTTTGACATATATAAAAGTTTAAACAGCAATATTTATTTTGTGTATTTTACTAAATGTAGGTTTTAATGGCATGTTGAGGGGTAAAGCCGTTAGCTTAGGCTAACTTGACAGCAGGTTCACAAACCTTTGATAAATCAACATGAGTATCAGTACTGTAGTTGAATGCTAGCTATAACCATTTTATTTTCGTACGCTTTTAACAAAGATTTTAACAGTTGTATCTTTTTTTACTTTTTAGTCTTTGAATTTATGTGATTATTGTTTATTATTGTTAATTTTCAGATTCACACCTAAGTAAATCAAATGGATTTCTTCTTTGAGGATCTACCTTCCACATCTCAGTCCACTCCTAAAAAAGGACGTGATGAATCACTGATGGTAACGATACATGAGAACAACTCATTTTAATTTGTTAGGTATTTAATAAATATAATTTACATTGCAGTTTTTAACTTCTCTGATATTAGTACTTATTTTCCTCACAGTACTTCAGATGTAAACAACCTGTGATGGAGACAGAGTCGGTCAGTGAGACAATGGTGAAATACTTATGTTTACTTTTTTCTTGATAGTCAGAAGAAATGGATTCATTGGGGGAGAAATCTTCAAGCGTGAGCATGACTGAGATTCAAGAACAAAACAGCAGGTGCAGAAACACCTTCTACAGAGGAGACATCAGCTAAATTCTTGGGGTCATTTTAAATTCAGCTTGTCTGATTACAGCTCAAGTATCGATGACATCAGCAGGAGAGCACAGGAAATGGTGGAAAAAATAAACCACAGTCGCACCAGGGACCAGAAAGTGATGGAGAGCTTCCAGGAGAAGTTAGTGGAGAAGGTATGAAGACCTTCAGGTTTGACTTGGTCTGCTGTCTGGTTCTGATTGGGTTGATGGTTTGGTCGTTTCCCTCCTGCAGGTGACGGAGATGTGCCAGCAGATGAAGGAGCACATGTACACAGTGTATGAGAAAAACAGCGATGAGATGCAGGTGAAGCTGCAGGAGCTGTCGGAGGTCCTGGAAAGCTGCAACAAGCTGAACCAGGAACTCCTGGAGGCCAGCCGAGCCCTTGCGTGTCTCAGGGAGGGTCTGGCTGTGACTCGGAGATCAGAACCATGAAGAACCAGTTATCAGCTGATGCACCAGCTAGGGTTGTTTGTCTTTTATACTGAAGCGGAGTTGAATGTTTTTAGACTGACATGTTGCATTTTTGTTGTTCCTTTTGGTTAGTTCTTCTGGGACTAAATTCTGCCTGTTTCAGGCCAGGCTTAAAGTTTAAACACACACGTTTGTGTCAAACAGATAGAAAACACCAATAAAACTTTTTTTATTCATCTTCTGTGATTATTTTATAAAATTGATAGTATAAGTGCTGTTCTGAGGTCTGTAGGTACATTTACTTTCTAACTGGCTGCAGTCTAGTGAAGGCTCGACCCAAGACATGAACGAGTTTTTTGTAACATAAAACAACACCAACAAGCTGTTTTAACTGAGTTTTTATCTGGTAAAAAAGTGTATTTTCAGGATTTGTAAAGATTTTGAGAAGTTGGTCAATCATTCAGCTGTGTAACACTGACCTCTGGTGTTGAAAGTGTGTAACTGCAGGTAAAATGAAGGCGCATCCAGTTTCTTATCACCCCTTCTTTGAGTTGAGATCTTTGGTCTTATGATTCTGATAAGAATACTAGCAGAAGAACATTGTTTTCTTATCAATGGTCAGCCATCTTGTTCTGACCTTTTCAACCCTGCAGATCTTCTGAGCTCAATGTTTGAGAGCATTAATTCTGAAGACTGAGATCACTGTCAAGACGGGAGAACAGGAGTCTGTAGTTCCTGAAGCTCCCCAGGCAACGCTGCACCTGATGTTATTCAGACAGTTAAAGGAACCCTGATGTCAAGTTTCATATATAAGAGTCACTTACACAAAGACCTGAAACACAAGACAGTATATTCAAACTGACAACTTCTATCTCGTTCATCAGGATCTTCTCGAGAAGAACTTGCCTTCAGTCTTGGATGTAGTAAATCTTATATCTCACACTTTAATTGAGCATTACAATAAAATCTTCTAATCTGTCTACACTTGGCTCCTCGACTGGATGGGCTGTGATTTATCTCATGCTGGTCTCACTGCTATGATTTGGATTCTGTCAAACCAACAGCAGCCAAGAAAAATCCCTCGAGCTCCAGAACAAAAAAACACTCATTAAAGACAGTTTATCTTCAGCTTGGCCTCAAATTATTGGAGAAAGATTTTAAACTCACCTAGTCCAAGCAGTTACTTCTATTGGGCCTTTGTGCTATAAGCAGAGACCAGATAGAGATCTTTGTTTTTCATTTTTGTTCCAAATAACAATTTTAAAATACTTTTTTCACTGTACAGTACAAGTAAATATATGACACCAGTGAAAGAATAAAACCCAGTGTTCACTATCAAAAGACTACAGATTAAAGGATTACAATCACTTTCAAATGTTTTTTTAATGAGCAAAACTTATTTCATGTAACTATTTCCATCTTTCCCTTCACGTCCAGGTGACAAAAATTGTAAGTCTCTCCACCTACATTATAAACAAACCTTACACATGACTACCATCTAATGGCGAAGGGCTGAAACAAAATGTGGGATTTATAGTGTAAAGGCTTGTCACAATTCTGCTACTTTGGTGCACAAAGGGTTAAATTGTATGAAATGTTCTCAGCCATTTCCTGCAATGTAAACAAAAAAGCTACTTATCTTCAAATCCATAAATAAACACAGACCGTCTCGGGTTCAATTCTCCATATTATTTGTATTTTGAACTGATTTTCAGTGATATTTTCAATCCTACTCCAACTTTTCCTGATTTGAAGCAGTAAATAATTAAAAATCGCTCTTGATTTAAGGTGAAAAATTAAGTAATGAGGAGAGAAAATACCAAACCATAGCTCGAACTCACTGCCTGAATTTTATAATGACTGGAATTGGCTCTCGGACTTTATCTTTGGAAACCCGATTACATTTCATACTTTTAAATTATTCATCCGTTTCCTGGCAGAGCTGCACATGACACTTTTGTGGCTCACTGTTTCAGTGAATTGACTTATGTAAAGACATGTGATAGTGTCTCACAAATTTGTATCTTTCCATTTTTTTTTTTTTATTTCTGCTCAAAGGTCACCGAGTTTCTCTTATATCAAAGAGTTTCTTCAGTGTTTTAGGAACAAGGAGCAACACAAGTTACACATGTTATCTGAAAAACATGTTTTTACACCTCTCTGGTTACGGACAGTATCAGTTTACTCATTTCTGACCTTTGTCTTCATTTAATGTGTAATTAAATCTTTTTTCAGACATATTGTGCTTTAGTGGTGAGAACTTCTCTTCTAATAGCAAAACGCTCACTATAAAGTGAGAATTTAAAGTTCACATTTGTTTTAGTTCTGGACACAAACAGAAATACATACTGAAAGATAAAAAAGTAAATGTAGTACCCTTTATGCTCGTTCAGTGCTAAAATAATATAAATTATCTAAAGATAAAAAACACATTTAAACATGACACTTCACTTATTAAACATGGATTCAAAAGGGTTTTTATTGTCTGCTCGGGTCAACCACGTGTTCTGACTATGAAACATGTGACAAACACATGTCAGTACATCATAATAACATTATACTTTAAATATTATGAGAAAGTAAACACAACATGACGATGGCAGTTTATGTAGTGATGCACCAGAGACCAGTGTGGAGTAAATAAACCAAAAATGCACATGTACGTGGAAGAGTTTGGAACAGCTTATCCCCGCAGGGACCTCTGAGCAGGAAAAGGTTAAAGGTCTTTAGGAGAAACGTGTTATTTTTAACACGTTTGTGGTGTTTATTATTATTATCATTATTATTATTATTACTTGACAGTTTTTTGTTTCATTTAAAAACTAGAAAGAAATGTTATCTCCAACTAAACGGTTTTGTCATGCAGTTTTTCCAAATAAGCCCATTAGAAACAATATTTTCACACCCTCACATTCCATTGCGGTAAAACGGGCTGGGCTCGTTTGCTGCCCTGTGATTGGCTGACTAAGCTGCCTGTTACCAGTCCTCCCTCTCTTATTGGCTGCTTCTGCTCTCAGTTAGGCTGGATTTCTCAGTGAACCTTTTCGGGTTGGGATGGTCTCTCGGCTCCGAGTCTGGTAGTCGCGCTCTGTTATTGATGTGTTTTACCTCCATATTTCCATGGTAACTGTTCTGTCTGAGGTCTGATCAGCAGGGAGAACCCGAGCAGAACCCGAGGATGGAGATGGAAGAGAAGAACCCAGATTCTAAATACGGTGAGAAAAGCTCCATGTCTCTGTTTTCTCCTCGATCTTTGATTTTTTTTTTCTCGAACGGAAAAAGAAACGGAAACAATGACTGCAATGGATGGATGGGTGTGGACCTCATGGGTCTTATGCAGATCGGGATGCCTCCTCATCCTCTTCCTCGGCAGCAATCTGGGCTTTTCCACATTATTTTCTCTAATATAAAACAGCAATTTTATAAATGATCTAAATAAACAACTGACTACAGTCACACCATTATTCTTTTGTGATTTAATGAGATTAGTAAAAGCTGATAATAAGAGCTAAAATCAGCAGTTTTAAACAAAGTTTCTGTATTTATTTTCCTTGTTATGTAAAACAAACATTGTGCAGGGAGTGATCACTGCGTTCCCCGGGGTTTGGAAACCATTTGCTGTGTAAGCTTTCAGCATGTGGTCGTTTCATTCTCAGATACACACAAACAGCAAAACACATGGACTAAACAGATGTTGATCACTTCTGTAAAACAAATTCTCTGTACGTGAACAGAAAAATGAAGAGCTTCAGACTGACGTGTGAGTCATGACAGAACTGTGTTTATGTCCCAGTATTTTCCTGTAACAGTGAGCTGCCCACAGCAGCGGGACCTAGTGTGCATGAGACTGTGTTCCACTGTTGAGTCACACAGCTTTAATAACCAGTCTTAGTCCTGCTGAAATCCTTCAAATCAATATTGTTGCATGAGAAGACAGAGAGTCAGAAAACACACCATAATCCTCCAGCTGGTATTTCACTGCCTTACTGTTAAATTCCACAATGCAAAGTTCACACGGAGAAAACAACAAGATTTTATTGATATCAGAGGAATGTTTGATTCTGCTTCTAACCCCTTGGTCTTTTCGACAGGCTTGTGATGGAAACAACTGTATCTATAAATTAGATTTTTCTGATTGTAATTGTACAAATAATTGTAAAACCAGAAAACATAAAATTGGAAAGTTATTTCCCAAATGCTTTTTAAATTTCAGTGTGTTGAGCATTTCCGTACAGACTTCCTGTCGCCATGTAATACCTTTTCCTTGAGTTCCCTTCCTAACAAAGGCCAAAAGGACAGAGTAATCTTGAGGTACAGCTCAGGTTTATCTGTTTTACGGCAGGTCTGTCTTTCTGCATGAAGACAGGCTGCAGCCTGCTCTGCCTGGACCGTGTTCAGCCTTGTCTGCTCGACCCACGCAGCAGACACCAGTCAAGACGCTTCCAGTCAATATTAAGGCAGCAAACACCCATGTATTGCTACACACACTGTCTGCATACTGTTTACACACAAATATGCTTCAGCTTTTTTGATTGTTGTTTGATTGTATTAGACAAAACCCTTTCCGGATCCAAACTGCGACTGTGATAAAGCTCCAGATAAAGAGGCCCTGTCACACACATTTCATGACTGTGTGGTTATTTCTGTAGTATTAACCTGTAATCTGAAATATTTTAAAAACATTAGAAACTAAAACTAATTTTCAGACTTTCAAACTCAGAGTAATCTGACTGCTTGAAAATTGACCTCGATTTGGGCTTTTACTCATTAATATCCATTATGCTAATTCACTGGACTTTGATTAGCTAACAAACTAGCTTATGAGCGCAAGGCTTCTTGCACCCTCTCATGCTGCGCATGTGCAACAGCGCAGAGTATCTCTCTGTTTGATACGTGGAGTTTATGCTAACAGCTGTTAGCCACCAAGCTGCGATGAGACAGAATGACGAGACAGCCTCACACAGCATCGGAGGATCACAAACATGAATCCAAAAGACTTTAAAATATTTTAGGACATGCAGAGTGACCGTCGGCGGGAGTTTTACAGACATGGATTATATTATGGGATAGATTATTGCACTGGAACACCCAGTGATGCGTGTCTTCAACATGTGAGCATTAAACACTGCTCCGTGTTAAAGCTGATGAATGCTAATGAGCAAAATCACTGTGACGTCACACTGATAGGATTTTCCAGGTGTTTCTGCCACCTGCCTTGTTTAAGTAATAAAAACAGAAAGAGAAGTTATTGTGTCATTTTGACACCCAGTAAGAACACCTGTGGGCCTAAAATATTCAACATAAAACTCAGAAAAAGACCCCTTTAAAAATCTGGGTCGATGAGCTGGATTTTGAGTTTTAGGCCACCTGGTGTGATTTAAAATGTACGTTGTTTAGAAGAACGGAGAGTTTTCGAAGTCTACGATTCTTAAAATAATTTAATCGTTAAAAAGAAGAAGAATGAATTGTAAGACATAAGAGTGCAGGAGAGTCTTATTCTCAGAAGATGCATAAACACAGATGTGCACAACCACAGTAGCCACTAACCCATTAGGTTAGGCAGGAAAAGGTTCATCCGATAACCCCTCCGAGCCCATTAGCAAATCGCATCAGCCATGACATCATCACACCTTTTAACACACACACACACTTACAGTACAGTCACTTCAACCCTACATATGTGATCAGCGCAGATGCTTTTTACAGTCTTTTCCTGTAGATGTAGACAAACGGCCGCCTGTTTGAAAAGTGGAAAAAAGAGCAGGTTTTCATTAAACTGTCCTCCAAACGAAAAGCTGATGGAAAAATAGATTTCAGTGTTTATCCTCCTCATTACAGAAAGGAAATGTTGGAGCACAAAGCAAATGAAGGAAAAGTACGAGCAAGCAGCAGGAACAAACTCGCTCAGCTAAAACATGTTTTATCTCAGCAGTCAGCTGTTTCTGCATATTTTCCATCAATATGCAGTTTTAAACTTCTCTGCTGAAGTTGAAAAGATACCAAACAAACATTTGATTTAATGCACCAATTTCTACTTTTAACCTGTAGATTTAAAAAATTCCATTACATTTCTATAACTGTTTCAGATTAAGAACATTTAACCTTGTGCTTTCATGTTAAATCCTACGGTGAACTTTGATCATTTGTTCATGCTTGGAACAAGATATATCTTCAAACATGAAGCTGTTTGTTGTCCAGGACTCATAAAGTTCTGATGCAGGTTTCAAAGCAGAGAAGCAGGATGACGAGACACGATTAAGTCCAATGAGATCAGTTTGTGTTTCACACTGTGGTCTCCTGTTTGTCTGTCACATGGCAGCAGAGGTGGACACACGTAGGACGCTCTTATCTCAGAGTTTACTGGGAATGTTCTGCGCAGTGCGTCAGAACTCATTGTTTTAACAACACGTGAAAACATTCGAAGAAGTCTTTGTCTTTTGTTTGCTATGAAAGAATTTAGCTGTGGGTTGCTGTCAACACTGTAAAAAGCTGAAAGATGCCATTTAACATCACAACAGGAAGCTGAAGAAACACTGGAAGTCATTCACAATCAATAAAAACTCAAACATCAGTGATTTTTTTATTTTTTTTTCAAAGCTCAAAATCAGGGTCACTGTATTGATGCACTTTTAGAAAACAGCTGGTATCAGATACAGTTTAAAACACTGATTCAGCAACATTTTCTGATGAGGAAACTAAAAACTGCTTTGGTTTTACAACGTGGCACCAACCGGCATTGCAGGGACTCCCAATGTCAGATTTAAAATAACCGTATTTTGGAGTCTGAAGACTGAATATATCCAGTTCTCATCACAAAAGCACCATACACACTGTTTCAGTTGTGTTAATGACTGAGAGACCAATGTGAGGCGTGAACGCCTGGCAGAGAGAACATCTTAAATACAGTGAAGAGAGGAAGTGAAGAAGTCACATGACACAGACCTCATAAGGGAAGGAAACTTTTAAAAAGAATAGACACAACGCAGGAAACAAACGAAACTAAACTCATTTTTACGAAAGAGTTTGAGAAACAGCAGCAGAATGACAGACTATAGGAAAATAGGTACTGTTTTTGGATTCCACATAATATGTTTATGAATATGTTGATGTGATTAATGTTTGTTAGTGCTAATCTGAACTGTAGTTTCTCTGTTTACAGTGAATCGTGTTCTGCTTTAAGTGTTGTATGAACACTTTCCTTTAGTTCTAAGATAGATATTTGAATTATTTCTGTTTTGGCAGGAAATGTTTGGGTTTCCTGTGTGTGTGTGAGGCAGTACCAGACCTATTGTTCGTATGCCATTACACCAGATAGCTTAGCCTTCCTCATTGTGTACATGTAGCCGAATGCCTGAAAAGTTATTTAATATTTGTAAGTTATTGTGACGGGGTGAGGGACTCTTATGATACAGGATGTGTACGTTTAGAAGATAATCTGACAGGATGATGTTGCTTGTCGCAGAAATCCTCAGTAGAACTCATTTCCTGTTAGTCAAGGGGGCTTTTGTGCTTGTTTAATAATGATGAATTTTCAGCTCCTGGTAACATCATTGTGTTCAGCACTGACTCAGTAGTTAAAATCATGTCTGAGGTGTTTCCATGGCGGTTGCTGAGATCCCCTCGGTGCTCCCTCCGTTGCCAGTGTCCATTTTGTGGGTTGCTAGGGGTGAGAGTGAAGCTGAAGAATCCTTCAGCTCTGCAGAAACCTTTTGTTAATGCAGGGATGTTCTGTGCACCGTTTCCTTCAATGCACATACATGTGGTGAGGAATTTAATGCATCATGCTGAACTGTATTTTCTTAAAATCAATGATTTTAAAATCATCCACTTTATTCTTTTTAGTTTTCTGAACAAAACTTCTGGATATAGAAGTTGAATAAACTCCAACTGAATAATGGTTTGTTTTGGAATTACAAAATAACTTCATGTTTCTAATGATATTTATCAACACGGTGCAGTTATTGTCATATTCATTTACACTCATATACTGAGTGGAGTTTACTCAGGAAGTGAGAGGAAAGAGAAGGACTGTACAAAATAAAAGCAGTTTCATCTGAGACAGTGTGCTCATTCACCTGGTCAGCAGACAGGTGAATTCTAAAACATGACCAGGTCTTGCATATTTTTTGTCCACCTTATTGAAGTTATTCAGATTCTGCTTTTTGTGACTTTCTGCTAGCTGCTGTGTTTTATATAAATTGTAATTCTGTGTAAATTATTTTGACTGTAAATAAATAAATAAACTTTCAGTCTCATCAGATTAAAGACAAAAACATTAACAAGCGTCTATATTTTTTCTTTAGGGGAGTCCAGGAAGTTTGACCCAAACTTCAAAGGACCGATACAGAAGAGGTAAAACGGAACCTTTTATTCATGTTCTTTCTGTTTTTAATGACAACAGTAATAATATTTTGTGTCTCTCTTCAGGGGTTGCACAGATATCTTCTGCTGTATTCTCTTTATTCTCGCCTTGCTTGGATACTTTGCTGTTGGGATCCTCGGTAAAACCTCTTTCGTCACTACAACATCAGTTTGTTTCTTGATAGATTCTTGAAGGATTCTACATCTTATAAAATGTTTTATTTTCCTGACAGCTTGGTCTCAGGGTGACCCCAAAAAGGTGATTTACCCCACAGACAGCAGGGGACAGTTCTGTGGACAGGCTGGAACACCTCTGGAGTAAGTCGCCTGAAAATGGGAAACTTTTGCATGATGAAGACAACATTTTAAAAAATGCAACTATTTATGATGCCTGAGAGATTGTGTTTCTTCATCCGACTACAGAAATAAGCCTCTTCTGTTCTACTTCAACATCCTGAAATGTGCCAGTCCTCTGGTGCTGCTGGAGTTCCAGTGCCCCACCCATCAGGTCGGTACTTACAGCCAGATGTTTTATGATCATTTTAGCAGATCTTTCCCACTAAAAAGTTTCATGTATGTTTTCTGTGTCCAGATATGTGTGGAGAAGTGTCCTGACAAGTACCTGACTCTGATTAAAGCCAAGTTAGGTACAAGTGAAGACCGTGAGTACTACTCCAGATACTGCAAAGAAGGAGTGAACTTCGCCAGTTTGGTATTTTTTATTAATAATGAGCTCAATTTAAACAGTTAAATATGGTAGAAGCTTTAATTAAAATGTGATTTTCCTGATTTCAGAGTCCTCCAGAGATCCTAAGGGATGGTCTGTGTCCCGCCATGTTGCTGCCCAGTAAAGCCTGTAAGTCACGTTTTATCTAATCACATTATTTTCTTCTGATTGTTCCTAGTAAAAATCACTGCGTATCATCCTTCCACAGTCACACGCCGCTGCCTCCCTGCCCTGGGAAAGATGAAAGGGGTCGTCGTGGTGGGAAACGAGACCACTTTTGTTGATGACGACAACAATAAGGTCAACGCATCCGAACTGCTGGAAGCATCAAAGTGAGTTCTACTGTGCAGTCGCTCACATCCAGTTCTATACAACATGTGGTTTGGCCGACATGCAGGAAAACACCAGAGAACATGTTCATTTAGGTTTTTAAATAACTTTTAATTTACATCCAAATTTTTGCTTTTATCTTTTTACTGAAAATAGAGGAAAGTGCAGTTTATGTGAATTAATTATATGAGTATAATATTAATATATATACATTTGTGCTCACAGACACAGTCACACAGTTTTAACACATATAAAATAAAAAAGATCTTTCTTACAAGATAAGTGATGGTAAATTGTTTTTAAGTTTAAATATCTCGTTAGAGATCTTTATTCTATTTGATAAACAGATTTTTGCCTCCACATGAAGCTTCGGACACTAGCGATTGTTTTTTTCTTGTTCATAGGAAGTCAAATATCGCCTTAGAGGCTCGTCAGGTGGCCATGAGAATCTTTGAGGACTACACTCAGTCTTGGCACTGGATTTTACTGTAAGTGGATATAAAAAAACTCCAAGATGAGACTGAACAACACGGTGAACAGATTCAGTCTGTTTGGATTTTCTTGGTTTTATATGTTAAAATCTGAATATATTTTGATACAGATTGATGTCATACAGTGTCTCTCCTGTCAGAGTGGATTCATTTGTCTTGTTTGTCCCTCCTCTGCAGCGGTCTGGTGATCGCCATGGTCGTCAGCTTGATTTTTATTGTCTTGCTGCGCTTCCTGGCGGGTGTCATGGTCTGGGTCATGATTGTTCTGGTTATTCTCGTCATCGGATATGGTAAAAAGTTGGATTGAAAGTTGTGATTTGAGGTTACTTTTATTAATCTAACCAACTTGTTTGATTGGTTTCAGGTATTTTCCACTGCTACATGGAGTTTGACAGTCTGAAAGGAGAACCCGGCGCCAACGTCACCATCCGTGATCTGGGCCTGCAGACAGATTTCTCCATCTACCTGCAGATCAGACAGACCTGGCTCGCCTTCAGTAAGAACAATCACATTTTTATATTTTAATTTTTTATACCATTATTCACATCAATTTACTTTGTTGCAGTGATCATTCTGGCTATTGTGGAGTTCATCATCATCCTACTGCTCATCTTCCTTAGGAAAAGAATCCTGATCGCCATCGCACTCATCAAAGAGGCCAGCAGGTCAGTCTGAACTGGTCTCAGATCTGATTTCTGCTGAATCTGTTTACTCATAACAGACAAAAAAAGATTCAGTTTTAACCTTCAAATAAAAAATAGTTATGCATGAAAGTTGAAGTCTAAAGGGAAAGTTTAAGCCCCGCCCCTTCTGTGTAAACATACTGGACTTTTTATGACTAAAGATGATTTTAAAAAAAACCTCTAAGGTAGTGTTTTCTCTTGTTTATTCATGTTGTTGTTTTTTTGCTGCTGTATGTTCAATTATTCATTTTTCAATCAGGTTTAGTTGTAATTAGTTATTTGATGCTTGAAAGCACCATGAGGAGGCGGGACTTTCCCAAAGAGATGTTTTATATAGTCACTATAATTTCTTATTTTTATATTTACACAGTGGATTAAAAAAAACTAAATATTTGTACTTTTTTAAATGAGCTGTTTTTCTTTGTCAGAGCTGTTGGTCATGTGATGTCGGCGCTGTTCTACCCTCTGCTGACCTTTGCCCTTCTGGCCGTGGTGATCGCTTACTGGGCCATTACCGCTGTGTATCCTTCAGCGATAACCTGAATGTGACTCTATGTAATGACTTCCTGCCTCTGTCACTGCTACTGACTTGTGAAACTGCTCAGTTTGTCACCTTGACGGCTCTGGACAGGTTCTTATCTACATCTAATGAGCAGATATACAAAGTGTTCAACAACTCCGACTGTCCGTACGCTCGAGAAACCTGCGACCCCAAGGTGCATCTCCACATGTTGCTTTTACATCAGATAGACTTTTAGATTTTTTCAGAAAGGCCATCCAAAAATCACTTGTCATTTTGTCAGTAACTAACCTGACAGAGAAATAAAGCAAAGTTTAGGTTTTGTTTTTTATTGAGGAAACAATCTGTTTCTCTGCAGACATTCAACACTTCAAACGTTTCGGCTCAGTGTCCAGATGCAGAGTGCCTGTTTGCTTTTTATGGCGGTGAGACCGTCTACCACAAATACCTCATCCTGTTTCAGTTCTACAACGTCTTCCTCTTCTTCTGGTGTGCAAACTTTGTGACAGCGCTGGGCCAGGTTACTCTGTCAGGGGCGTTTGCTTCATATTACTGGGCCTTTAAAAAGCCGGATGATATCCCTGCGTACCCCATCTTCTCCTCTTTGGGACGGGCCCTCAGGTTCGAAGAGAAAACACTTAATTCTGACTTTTTAAAATGAGAAATTTTACACTGAATGAAATTTGGCAGGATTTTAAGAGATGGAAACTTAATCTCTCCAGATGTTCACATGTGGCTTATATCTTCTCTACCTGTGCAGGTACCACACAGGGTCTCTGGCGTTTGGCTCTCTGATCCTGTCTTTAGTCCAGGTTATCAGGGTCATTCTGGAGTATCTGGATCACAAGCTCAAAGGTTGAGTTGCATTATGTTTATCTGGTGATACACACTAAGAATATTCTGATTCTGGATTATAAAGTTTTAGAGATTTAGATGACAGGACACTCAATTTTCATTATTTATACTTGTTTTTATCCTGGTTCTTGATATTTCAGCACTCTCCATTAAAAATACATTCTGGATTGATATTATTGTAAAAAAAAAAAAAATTACATACAGGTCTTCTCATTTAGTTTTCATTCAATGCCAAAAAAACCAATACATTATTTATTTTTAAATTACTGGTTTTAATGTAAATTTAATTGTCATTTTCGCCCATCTTGGCACAGTTTTCAAATTATTAGAAATCAATTAAAAAGAAGTATTTAACATTTTTTATTAACTAGTTAAATCAGTGATAATTTCTCAAGATTTATTAGTGTTGACATTAGCAAAATATTTCATTAAAACATAAATGAATTGTTAAATAAATCTGTTAAAGAGCAAATACTCTGCAGATCATCATACAGTATCACTTTAACTACAACTTATTCTAATAATAAACACATTTCCTGCATTTTCACGTGTATCTTTCAGGGGCTCAGAATAAGTTTGCTAAATTTCTGCTGAGCTGCTTGAAGTGCTGCTTCTGGTGTCTGGAGAAATGTATTAAATTCCTGAACCGGAACGCCTATATCATGGTGAGCGCTCGTTACTGGATGACTGTGAAGTCTCGTTTCCAAGATGCGTTAATGTTTCTGTGTTGTCGTTTACAGATTGCGATCTATGGAAAAAACTTCTGCACCTCAGCTCGAGACGCCTTCTTCCTCCTCATGAGAAATATCGTTCGGTGTGTTTTCATGATAAAGATTCAGCTGTAGTTTGTTTTTAACGGTCGGTAACGTGGGATTCTGTTTCTTTCTCACAGGGTGGCTGTTTTAGATAAAGTGACTGATTTCCTGCTGTTTCTTGGAAAGCTTCTCATTGTTGGCATCGTGGGTTAGTGGAGCTTTATTTATAGATCTGAACGCTTGGGAGAGATCCGTGTGCTAGTTTAGATCAATAAATATGCATTTTATCTGTGTGCAGGAATTTTCTCTTTCTTCTTCTTCTCTGGAAGAATTAAAGCTGTAGAAGATGCTGCACCGTCCCTCAACTACTACTGGGTGCCGATTCTGGTGAGAACAGTAAAATCTGTGAGCTGATCCTGAATGTAGAGCTCAGTTTTTACTTTTTGAGACATTGTTTTTCAGACGGTGGTGGTTGGAGCTTATCTGATTGCTCATGGCTTCTTCAGCGTATACGCCATGTGTGTGGACACGCTGTTCCTGTGTTTCTGTGAGTATTTAATTTTTTATTTGTACTAATCAGATCTTATTTTCCTGTTCGCTGTGTGAATCTGAGCTGCTGGTTTCCTGTTCTTCCTGCTGAAGTTCTGACTTCTCTTCTCTTTGTCTCCTTCGTCCCATTAACTTCACTTTTATTTTCACACATCCCCTTTGCTTTGCCCATCTTCTTCCATTAACCCGTTCAAAAACATCGCACACACTCGTGTAAAGGTGAAGACTTGGAGAGAAACGACGGCTCGTGTGAGAGACCTTACTTCATGTCTCCCGAGCTGCACGAGATCCTCTCCAAAACAAAGACGGTGGAGGAAGTGTGTGATGGAACTGAGCAGGCCGATGCTTCCAAACAGGAGGATGAAGTAAAGTTAGAGGAGGAAACACCTCTTCAGCAGCAGGACGGAGAAGTCCAGCTGAAACAGGAGACGGTGCTCCAACAAGGCAATGAGGAGAAGCAGCCACTGCAGTCCAAGACAAATGATGAAGAGCCAAAAGAGGAGAAGAAGGAGGAGGTCAGTCAGGCAGAGGAGACTGAGAAGAAAGAAGAGCCTGATATGAAGGAAGCAGCAGAGAAGCAGGACCAGAAAGTGGAGGAAAAGATAGAGGAGGTGTCAGCTTTAGCTGTGGAGGCTGAGAACGAGAAGACGAGTGAAAAGAAAGAAGAAAAACAGGAATCTAAAGATGAGAATCCTCAATCTGCTCCTCCACATGAGTAGGAGGCACGGTAAACCTCTTAAAGAATGAAAGATGTGTACTTACAGCTTTGTGATATGGACCTATTAAATGTAAAACATCAAGCTAAAGTTTCAGGTGGCTTTGCAGTGTGAGTGGACAGACGTCCACAGAGAGAAGGTCACTTTCAGAATCCGGTTTGAAGCAGGTCTAAAGCCCAGTGCAGTTTTGTAGCTTGAAAAAAAAAACAACTAAAAAAAAAAACAAAAAATGCTCCGTTGTGTTGGTTTTGAAGCAGTGTTGGTTTTTTATATTGTGAAGATCTGTAAACCATAGTGAGTGCTGAACTTGTGCCTGATTACTGTCGGTGTTTGTTGTCTTAATCTCACTACCGGATGCACTACAGAACAAATCTGTGTTTACAGTCAGAACAAACGATGGTGAATCTCCTTCACTGTTTACAGAAATACCAGCTGACGCCAAAACATTTCCAACATGTTTGATACACTCGATGAAACTGGATCTTTCTTTTTCATAAGAAACTTGTGTATATAACGTCTGTTTATTACATATTTCTTGGCTTCGGTCTTGTTGAGATCCTCACCAAGATGTGAGTCCACGTATTGTATTGCCACCTACTTGCCTTGGTATTTGGCGTAAGTGCTGTGATTGTGTGGCCATGATGCAGATATCATGACCTCTTGGACTCTGCAGACCCCCAACCCGTCCCAACACCTCCGCTTATTTACAGACTCCACTTGCCTTGCTTTTGCCCCCCCTCGAATCTTTCTTTCCCTCTAAGTGCTGCATGGTATTGACATGGCCTTCTGAATGCTCGCATCATACGTGTCTGGATGCTTTTGTACTTCTTCTCGTCTGTCACGCTGTGAAAGATTTTTTTTTTTCCACTGAAATTACTGACAACATTCCATATTTATTGGATGTAAATCTTGATTACAAGTATATTTATTCATTGTACTTCTGTTATGGATAAAGTATCAGAGACAGTTTAGTGTTTAGAAACAGGTAAGTTCAGATCAAAGTGGAGAAAAAATGATTGTCATTGAAGGAAACTCCAACAGTTTTATGTGTCTAAGTTAATTTTACTTGTATAATTGTCACTTTTGGCTGGTGATCTTCTTCAAATGAAGTGTATAAGCTCTGAACTTTGTGTGGATGTAATTTGTCAACATTTCAAAGTAAAAGATAATTGAAGAAAAAATTGAGAAAAGTGAGACTAAATAAACAATTATTTGCAATTACATGTTGCACATCTTTCCTTTTTTTTTTTTTTTACCAAGCTGTGACCTTACAGAAATCAAAAAGATGATGCATATCTAAATAAATTATGTAGGTTAATATCAGTATGGGAGAAACTGTTGAACGCTGCTGGGAAAAAAAGTTCCTCAAATTTGTATTTGTTCGTGTCACAGTGGAGGATCTGGAGCGCAACGACGGATCAAATGAGAGGCCGTATTTCATGTCACAGGACCTGCTCACACTCATGAAGAAGTCCAACGAAGAATATAAATCTGTGGACTAAACCTCTGTGTGTGTGTGTGTGTGTGTGTGTGTGTGTGTGTGCGTGGGTGAGTGTGTGAGAAAATTATGACAGGAGGAATTGCTGTGCCATTCATTTTGATGTACAATATTTTTGTGTCTTTCTGTGTTCATTTAACACGCTACGCACTCCTGCATGTTGCAGAAAACCTTCCTGACAACTTTATTAACAGAATAATTATATGACATGATGCTTGTAGATAATTTAAGAAACAATTTGCCTTAATTTGACTTCATATTTCATGTTATATATTAAATTTGATATGTATTTTATGTGATTCTTATCTAAACAGTATGGAAGGTTTCCATAAGTCAGACAGAAAAAACTTTTAAATTATCAAATTAACTTGCCAAAGTTGTACAAACTCATAAGATTAGAGGTTAATGTTCTTTTTTTTTTTTTTTTTAATAATTTCACTTTTATTTGCTTTATTTTTTATTAAAGGAGCAAACATATTTTCTTTAAAACATTTTAAGTTTCTGTAACATTTATTTTGTGTTTTATGTTGTTGTAAACAAATAAAAATTAGTTCTTGTGGTTTGTGATGAAAAGATTTTAGTGTACATGTTGCTAGGCAACGATGAAGCTCTTTACTGTAGGGCTCATGTTTGACTGAGGTGGAGTCACTTTGCTAGTTGTGCTCAACAAAATGGCTTTAAGTGCGAACAAAAGTAAATCAGCCCAACACGACAGAGTAACGGAGCTTCAACGTAAAATCAACGTTCTCGGTAAGTTTGTGTTAGTGCTTAAATTGTAAATCAAAAGTTACCGGAACGCAAATAGAGCTATGAGACCAGAATTCACTGAGGCCAAACTGATACCGGAACGCACACATAATACACAACCGTCGGACCAGACCAAGCGCTGGGTGTAAATTGTCAAGCAGGATTAGAGAAAGTGATGATAAGAAGTAGTAGCCCAGAAGTAGTAAGTTATACTGCCTTTTTGGCATTTTGATGCCGCTGTTATTTAGCCCCACTGGCGCCGTTAAAGCTGATATACTCGATTTCAAATTGCCTAGCTTAGAATATTATCAAATGTAAACAAAGTCACGGAACTCTCACCCCTCCCGTCGGGTAGAAGTCTTAAGCCACGCCCCCAAGGTTTGGAATCCTCAGACAACGAAAGAGTGATCCTAACAGTTACCGGAACACACCCTTTCAAAATAAGACAGTTCCCGGATCTTGTTTCGACAGGATCTGGCTCAAATTAAGCCCTGCATTCCGGTTTCAGCGTTGGTTTGAGTATAAGATATGGAAAGCGCAGACGTGTCTTTGTTTCTCTGTGAGCTAAAACTTCCTGGTTTTTGTAGTTGCGATGATTAATTGTTTCCGCTAGAGGGCGACAGAACTGCATATTATGAGCGTTCTCAGTCCACCATTAAGAAGAACCAGGAGACCATCCGACAGTTGAGGCAGGAGAACAAGAGTTTGTACAAAAAACTGGCAGAAGCTAATGCAGTAAGTAATTCCCACTAATTCCACCTTTGGTCCCATTTCATCACAACGTTCCACAGAAAAGTCACTTTTGTCTTGACCATGTGTTTCTCAGTGAGATGTTTCCTCCCTCAGGGTGATGAGTGCATCATCAGAGTGGCTTTCCAAAACAGAAACACGGAGAAGGAGGCTTTCCGTAACATGTCAGGAAAGGTGAGCTATAGGGTCACGGTGGGATTAATTAAAAATGTACTACTTTCAAAAATTTAGGAGTTTTTCAGTTCCATGTGTGTTTGGTCTTATCTTCTCAGGATGCCCTCTCAACAGTAGACCAAAAGGTGTTGTTTAAAGCAAAACGTCTTAATGCTCTAAAACACATCACACAAACTCACCTGCAGCATCTTAACGAGCTGAAGATGGAATATAAGAGACTGAAAACAGAAGGCAGCAGTGCAGCGATGTCAGCTGATGCTCGTGCTCGTAAAAAAGAGGAAGATGCCATGGTAGTTGCTCTGACCTCCAAAAATATATTTGTGTTCCAGTGTTTTTACAAGTTCTCTTTACTTAGATCTACAAATATATAAAACTGAGTGTAAATAGAAACCAGAATAGAAGTAAAGTCAAGTGAGTCTGGCAGATAAATGAAAATAAAAGTTACTTTTTGATGCTCAGAAACTTCGGTCGTTGGAGAACCGCCTGGAGAAAACCCAGTTCAAGGTCAAGGAGGCTGAAAACATCATGACTTACTACCTGAAACTCAAAAGACATTTGCAGGTTGGTACATTGTGCAGGTTTCTTTTGTAGGATGCATAAAAAATAATATTTATTAAAATCTTTTTTTGCATGTATTATTTTTTTCTTTCTTTTACCTCTGTCTCTTTCAAGGAGGCCATATATTCATTGGTGTTAATTTATTATTTACTTACTCGTTAGTAAAATAACTCGATGTGAACGTGGATGAAATTTGCAGGAAGTTTGGAAAAATGGAAACATCAAGTTCTCATTAGGTTCATGCAGGTTTGTTTGCTCCATGTGTTGACAGTGAGTTTATACTATGTCAGTCTTGCTGACTTCATTCTGCATCACAACAAAATCCCTTTTGAGAGTTGGTGCCATGACAACGGGCTACACCTTGAACATAAAGCTGCGTTGCTGTTGTGAACGTCACTTGATATGTCCATTGTCGTACAGATTTTCAGCCCTACGTGAACTTCACATTCAACTCTGGTTGATTTTTAGAAACCCATTGTTACCTGAGTACTGTAAATAATACCACCAACGCTCCCGGAGCTGCTTTGTTAGAAATACAGTCAAGAAACTCGTGATCTGTTTGTTTCCATAGCAACCAAACAAAGTCATGCTGCAGGTATTTGGGGCAGAAATGGCGGACGCTTTATCTAAAAGTGAAAACTATTGATGCTGACACATTTCATGACAGTTTGTTTTAACAATCTGAAGGAAGAGTAACTTTAGTTGCTCTGTGAGAGAGATAGCTGCGGGATGTCCTGCAACTCAAATTTTTGAGGCCCCGTTTATCAAAGATCTAAAGTGTTAAAACATATAAAAGATTAAAGGACGCCAGTTAGCACCTAAACCTCCTCATGATGACAGCGTCATGTATCTAGAATGTGGTTTGACATCTTCAAGCCTGTAACAGAGATAATCTGGATGTTGCTCATCGTACAGCAATTTAACCAAAGATACCTGCACAGATGATAAAGACTTTTGATTTGATTCTTCATATTTAGCCTGGTGTCTTCTGAGGTCAATTTATCCAAAAGAAATATTAACTTTTGATTCTTCTGATCACTCTTCTTCTCTCTAAATCTTGATATGACACGATTTCCTTCATAGTGTAAGTTTGGAAATGTCTTTTTTAAATAGTCAGAGGTGAAACCCGACGGATGTTTACAACTTTTATGCTTAATCATGTTGCTCATCTGTCCCATTAACTTCATTAGTCATGAGATGTTCAAACATGTTCATTCAACATTTTACAACCTCTCTGGTTTTTATGTTCTCTTTCCTTCATGTACAGAGTTGTATGTAAAGTTCAGGTTAAGTTGACGACAGCTTCCTCCTTCTGTTCCTTCAGGATGAGAGTCTGACTTTCCAGGGGCAGATGGACAGCCTGGAGGCAGAAATCCTGAAGCATCAAGAGGAGCTTCACAACTTGCAGATCATGAATAATGATGCTCAGCTCTCCAGAGAAACAGCTAAGGTACATTTTTACAACAAATGTGTTTCTGGTGAACAGGCTGAAGGGCAGATGATTCACTTACTGACGTCTAGCTCAAACAGTTTGTTCCAAGTTGAGATGAATAGCGACTTTTTGTCCTCCTGCACAATGTTTCTGCATCTATTCTTTGTATTTTTTTTTTGTGAGTGAACGTGTTGGAGTGATGTTCCCTCCTGGATGTAAACTGCTGTCACACTCGTGTATTCTTTGTGTCCCCCCCCTCAGGCTGAGTTACAGCAACAGGAGGACCTGCTGTCCAAACAGCGTAAGGAGAGGGAGCACATTATAGAGCGTTATAGGAAGAAGGTTGAAGAGCTCAAGGCCCAGGCTGAAAAAACTGATAGAAAGGTGAGATGGCTGTAGAGACTCTCACTGAAACACTTAGTAAAAACGAGTAATTAACATTTAAAGCTGTCTGGAAACATTTCAACCAGCAGGTTCAGAGAACGACCATGCAGCCCGACGAGCTGAGCAGTGAGGCCCAGTGCAGCACCACCAGGATCACAGCTGAAGAGGAGAAAGTCATTTCCACCTTCGAGGAGGCCTTCAAACGCATCAAGGAGGCTACCGGGGTCACGGACATACAGGTAGGGAACAGATTTCACCTCGTCTCATGCAACACCACTGAAGCTTTTCACTGTTTCTCTCTAAATCTGTGCAGGAGATAGTGGAACGTTTCATCTCACAAAAGGAGACGCATCAGCATCTGGAGAAGCTGAAGAGGGAGAATGAGGAGTCCCTGCAGCAGCTGAAGGAGCAGAAGGAGCTTCTTAACCAACAGTTTGATGAAATAAAGTATTCTGGAGAGTCTAAACTGTCGAGGTGAGACTGTTGATGTGAATAAAATCTAAATGTTGTGACTCCGCCGATGTCAACTTTTTAAAAGCATGAGAAAAATCCATGACTGAACTTGAATCAGAAAGGAAATAAATAGCAGGAAGCACCTGGGAACATTTCTCTAAGGTGTAATTTTACTTTTAAGTCAGGAAAACGTCCCACTCGTTTACAGAGAGGGCGGGACTTAACACCTATACTGCAGGGGCTCTTGTTCCCTCTTTAGCTCCAACATATGTTCCTGTCCTGATATTATGTTGATGTGTGAGACTCACATCAATCTACAGCTGCGATCCGTGTTTTTATCTAAACGTTCTTTCAGTTCTTTCAGCCGTAGTGTGTTTCTTTGTGGTTTTATTAGTGAGCAGGAGATGCTGGAGGAACGTGACCGTCAGCTACAGGCTCAGAAGCAGAGATGTGATGCAACCAAAGAGCATCTGGACGGGCTCATAAAAACTTTAAGTACAGTCAGAGCTGGAGTCGAGCAGCTGGCAGAGAAGCTGCAGCACATTAAACTGGTATAACAAACACACACCATCCACTGCTGGGTTTAAATATCATGTTCCTCAACATTTCTGCTGATGTTCAGACATCTTTCATCTGTTATGTTTCTTCTTCCAGAGTGAGGACAGAGTCGTTGAAGTGAATCCAGATTCAGATGAGTTTGTGTTGGAGCTTTTGAGCCAGTGTGAGTTAAAGTTACAGGTATTACAGAAGGAGTTTGAGGGGAAGGATCTGACTGCAGTTATGAAGGAGATGGAAGAAGACGAGGTGAGAAAAAGTGTTAGTGTTAGTTAACTGACAGAACATCAACAAATAGTGACTCTTAAAGAGGTCCTTCCATTAAAAACTGTTTTTCTGAGGTTTCTGTTGAATATTTTAGCTCCACAGGTGTTCTTATCTTCATAGTGGGTGTGAAAACAGGTCAACAACTTCTCTTTCAGTTTTTATCTCTCAAACTACGCAGGTAGCGATAAAACCCGAGTTCTCCAGAGTTCGAACAGCCTGTATTTGTTTCGTCACAACTCCTTCGTTCGTTAGTTTTCGGCAGCTCCTGCAGTTGAAACCACACCTAGCATGCTGCTGGCTAAAAGCTGTAGCATAAGGTAGCAAACAGGAAGACACAACGTCTGCTGTTGCCATGCGCAGCGGGGCAGGAAACAGTATACCTTGCTCTAATAGGCTAGTTGGTTAGCCAATCAGAGTTCAGCAAATTCGAATAATGAATATGAACGAGTTGCTGCTCGAGGCCTGATTACGGAAACATAGTACTGCCAGAGCTGAGAAATAAATTTAGAAGCATCATCTCATTATAACGAGAAAGTTTCTCGTTTTTACAAAATGCCAAAACTTTTACTTTTTGAAGTGTCAGTTGGGGTGTGGTGGCAGGAAGATGCAAATTTAAGAATGTTTCGGCTCTAATATAATCATCATAAAGGTCGGACAGGAAGTTTGATGAAGATCAGCAGACACAAACATCTAATATTACGAAAGTAACAATTATTAGATTTATGTGTAAAATTAAGTGTCAATAAAACTGGAAAAAAAATGTTACTGAAAATACATTTTCACATATGATTTGAGTCAATCTCACTTGGGCTTGAAATTATAAATTTCTTGTAGAAAATGTTTAAATTTTTGTCTGACTGATTGAACCGTGTGGCTCTTTGTTGTTGTGAGCAGTTTTATGTCAGGATTGAAGGGAAGCTGCCCGAGTACAACACCAGAGTCAAACTCCTGGAAGACCAAATACCAGAACTCTTCGATGATGGTGAGAGGCAGGAACACACACACACACACACACACACACACACACACACACACACACACACACAGTCTAAATCTGTCTTTGTGTTACTGTTTATATCACAGAGGAAAAGAGCGATGAAGACGAGGGTGGCGTCCTCTCACGTGAGGCCCTGAAGCGTGAGTCTCAGCTGATCGTTGACTCCAGCTTCAAGAAGAAGCCTTGGAAAAAGAAAAAGGACAAGTTCGGATCTAATGTCAGTCTCTAGAATCAGGAACGCTCATCAGAAAGATAAATATAAACCAAATCATTAACGACATCCTAAGATTTATTTTAATTAGAATCAGTCATGTCTGAATTCACCTGAATTAAAAAACTGCAAAAATGCGCAGAAAATGTATCTGTGGGATTTGTAGAAATGTGAGGACATTAAATTTGTTTAGCAGCTGTTATATAATAGTCATGAACTGATGTATTTGTGTTTTAACCTCTTGTCTCGGGTTTGTTTTGACAACAATAATGTTCTGCATCACGCGACGCATCAACACGGGTTTTGTCACCTTTTTTTTCTCAGCTGACGTTTCATCGTCATGGGAGCTAATAAAACTGATCAGAAAACTGTTCCAACTTTTTGATCCTTAATATGAAGATTCATTGTTTCAGAGAGAATCGAGTGACTTCTCCCTGAAGGTTTTTACTGTTGTGTTGCTGAGCGAAACCAATTCATTGAAAGAACTGAGGGTTTCATCTTACAGACATGACGATCTGAAACACTCAGTGTACTGAAAGACAACTCCTGTGACATATTCAGCCTTTATTTGTGATTAAAATACAACAAAAGTACAGAATCACTGTTTTTCACTGTGTGAAGCTGCAAACAGAATCTACCTTTTGAGCCTCATCGGCTAATTTTAGGCACCTAAAATGCTATTCTGGTGTTTGGTGAAACACTTGTTGCTGCTGCTAGTTCAGACATTTGATTTTCAGTGATTTTCATTGTTCCATGACCACAAAAATTCCCTGAAGACAGTCCCTGCTCAGAGGGAATGTCCGTCTTTACTCATCAAACAGACTCCTTTCGTCACTCGGCAGCAGCAGTGATTGGAGGTCTTGCACAATGTAACCAGACTGATAGCTTTTAACCGTGAACAAAAGCTTTGATCCGTTTAGTGAAACAGGTATTAGCTTTTCTTTGTGTGAGTGTGTGCGTTTGTTCCTGGAAGGTTAGAATAATGTCAAACCCAGAGGGACTCGTGTTCTGTTCTTTTTCATGTTACAGAATGTCTGTACCTTTTCTGAGCAGCTTGACCTGAATAATGCTATTTTAAAGGTAAATTTATGTTTTAAAAGCCCCAAAAACTTGAATCTGGATGTATTTTTATCACTTTTAACGAAACACTTAGTTGTTCATGGTTTTAATTCTGTGTTAATTGTTACAAATTAAAGGAATTTCATATTTGAGCCCATTTTTTTCCCCACTGCCTGAAAACTTTATTAGCAAAGTTGTCCACTCTCACCATCTCTGTTTGATGTGTTTACTGAACCATCAGTGGCCTGAAGTCAACAGAACAACATTATCAGATCTGACACATAAAATTAAATGCTGATAAAATATTTCTCTTCCTCAAATATCCACCTGATAACAAGTTCTCATCTATTTCTGATAATCTGTCAACTGGAGCAAGTCAAACATCTTCCCAGTGACCTCAAGCATTCAGATCAGTTCAACTTCTCCCAAAATTTGGAAACCTTAAACACCTCAGCACCAATATTTCCACCCAGCACATTTGCTTGGTGGAAACATCTTAAAACCGGAAGGTCTTTGTTTTTCCCATGTGGACTCACCTCATCTGGATCCTGAAATCCTGCAAAATAAAAAAGGGACAAGTCACTTAAAACATACTTTTCTGGAGAATCATTTTATACCATTATTCATTAACAGTATGGGACAGACAAAACTATATTTAAACTAGATTTTTATCAGGGTATATGATAAATTAACATTTTGCATTGTCGTGTTAGTGGAAAGTGCTGGAACTTTAGATGAAGTGATAATTTATTCTTGATCTCAGACACAAGGGAATGAAACAAGCATCTTCTGTAGGGTGAAGAAGATTTAGATATAAGAAGAGCTCCATCATCCAGGAGGAGACGCTACTCCTCTGCATTGAAAGGAGTCAGCTGAGGTGGTTCAAACAGCTGGTTAGGATGTTTCCTGGTCACCTTCCTGGAGGTTTTCCAGGCACACTGGGCTCGTTCCTTCAGTTAACTTCAGTCTGAGTAAATGAGGATCATGCTGCAATAAAACTGTCAACAGAGACAAAAATAACTATAAAAAGAAGGTCTAATTGATCAAGTAATAATAAGAAGTAGAACAACCAATCATTCAAGGAATTAAAAAATTATATTTTCCACTTTTGACATTGACTATGTCTGTCCTCATGTCACTGATTCCACAGAGTGAAAATCCTGCTGCAGCTTTTGAAGCAGCTCACTGCAGCGTGTTTAGTTTTAATATTCTAATATCTAATATATTAATATCTATTTAAGTTCTTCTAAGTTTTGTTCTACAAATATTTCTTAGTATTTGTTTATTTTTGTTTAAAGGAAATACATTTAGGCAAAAACGATACGGATCTGTGATATATTGATCAGCAACTGTCGTGATTTCGAAAGACTGAACGACCGTGGATCGATACGTCATCCGTTTTTGATCAGCCAATCAGTGATCAGGTGATTCTGATCTACCTGCTGGACAGTTTGAACCGCAAACAGCTGCAGTTTGTATGTTTCTGTAAAATCACCTGTGAAACAGACTCAAACATGTTTCAGTGTCACCGGAAACGTTCCGACTGTATCCGTCCATTCTAATTAACGCGCTGTCATTTACCCCCAGGTAAGAGATTTACCAGCTGACCGCAGGCTCTCGTGCTTCTCTTGACATGCTTGTTTAAAACAAACGATTCTTTTAGGATTGTGTGCATTTTATCCAAATCGAAGCGTCCACACTCACAGCTCGTGTTTTTACGCACGGGCCAAAGTGGAATCAGGTCACAGAGTTTGTGTTTTGTTTCATAGAGCAAATCAGTCATCTGGAATAATGAGATTTTTTTAAATTAAATGGGCCGTGATTTTACATATTACGGCCAAACAAGGAGGAGGCAGTTCCCACATAAACACACTCATGCAGGGCATCAGAGAGAGAGACCCACACTCTGGGAGGGAGGGAGAGAGAGAGTCTTCTGAGATAAATGCCAGATTGTCTCCCTCCAAGCTTCACTCTGCCTCTACAGGAAGACTCAGCAGAGCGGATGGAGCCTTGAAGATCTGGATTCATGAGACGAGAAATCAAGAGAAACAAGATTACAGTTAAGATGCTGCACGTTTTCTGTATGTAGTTTTTATATGCAACAGATTTTTGGATATTTGCACCATTTTAGATATCCTACGTATTAATGACTTGCACTGAAGTCAGTGTCTAATTTTAATTTTTATTGGCATTAATTTGTGATTATTATATAATGTATTTATGCTGATTCATCAATTGTTTGAGGTTGTATTTGACTGGCTTCACTTCAGCACAAGTGCCTGTTATTTAGAGATGAAGTACATGTAAAAACCTTAGAATTATGAAATGCATTTTAAATAGTTTAAACAGTTTAGAACATGGTATTTTTTATTCATTTCAAGCAACATTTATCTAATAACCCTTGTGATAATCATTAAACCAGCTAATTTAAGGATTTTGTTTTAACTCTTTATGGCTGTGATCATCCTGATCGTGTTTTATTTTCTCCTTGTGGATGAAGATGAGGCAGCAGGTGTGGGGGAGCTCTGATGAGGTGTGTGTGGGCTCATAGCGTGACCGACTCAGAGCTGGAGATGAGGACTGTTCTTCCTTTGTGCGGAGGTGAAGAGGAACCCCGGAGTCGTCATCGCAGCAGGGTGGGCTGGATGAAGAGGCTGCTGTGGATCAGGTCCAGTCACTGTGTGGGTGTCCACATGGACACAGAGCCTGGCGTGTGGCTGAGGAGCTTCCAGTTGTTGAACACTGATGAACAACATGAGGTGAAATTCTACATCTTGCTAATAGACAGAAATCAAAAATCCAGTTGGTTGTATTTTACAACTTTATTTCTGGATATTTTTCTGTTTTCCAAATATTCTGCTTATACAAAACTCATAGCAACACTATATTTGAAGAGATGTCTGCGTTTATTATCAAACTGGCAATTAGAGAGGCAGAAGAACTAACCAGACTCTTGGTTATTTAAGTTTCTCATTGAGTTCATTTTAAAGCATTTAAAGAGTTTGTGTTGTTTAAAATAAGACCTTTTATTTCATGCAGGATATTTTAACGCTGAGACACTGAGAAAGAATAACAGCGTAAAAGATTTTCCATGAAGTTCCTCATATGTCTTTGTTTTTCCTCACTAAAATAATTTTTAAATGAAATATCTGTCATAGTGTGACATCATCTTGCCGTCATGCTTTGATTTGTCTGCCTGCCACCTCGTCATCATTCATGTGTCTAATTCCGAATAATTGAGGTCTCTTGTTCCGCTCTCTCTTTTTTGTTTGGCTTCAGGGAACTGCTGTGTTGCTTTGTAAAAACATAAGAGACAGAAACAAAAAGTTCCTTCTTCCCTTTGGGTTTAACGAGCTGATTGAAAATGTCAGCAATTTGTTTTGAAGAGGAGTTTTTTTTTTCATTATTACAGAAAATTGTAGATTCAAACTTTCTGTCCCTGCGTTGGCCTTTGACATCCTTTAGAATCAGGATGAACGTGTTTTACGTGGTTTTTCATCCTGAGGCCAAGGCGCCGGAACGTAAACTAATAAGGCTGAGAAAAAAAGCCCCATCCTGATGTCACAGTGTTGTTCAGTTCTCCAGGGAATCATGTTTGTAAAATCAGTCAATAAAAATGAAATACAACCACAAAACTGTAGCTTTTAGTGATTTATGCACACAGTTTACAGTCAGACAAGTTTATAGATGCATCAAAGGAAAATGATTTAAAACTTAATGTTTAAGCTTGTTGAACATCAAACTTCCCGTTTTCACTGGGAGGATAAATTATTATTTAACACCGTGTTGTTTTCTGCTCGCAGATTTAATAAATCTGATGACCAGAAATATTATAAGAAGACCTGAAAGAAAAGATTGAGTTAGAAGCTTTTTAGGAGAACTGGTGTAAGAAACTTTACAATCTCAAACTTCATATTTTCTTCCCTTTTCATGTTTGAATATAAAAGAAAGTAATCCTCCATCCACTGACCGTACACATCACTGGATGATCTAATAATCAAATATTTAACCTTTATAATATGTCAACTGAACTGATTGTTGTGAAGTTCTGTCAGTACATTAAGCTGAAACTGAGAATCTCTTTGATTTCCTAAATAATGGTATTTAAAATCCTCTTGTATATCTAAAAGCATTTTTTTTTTGTTTAATTTGGAGATTTATGGAACACATTACACTTTGCTTTACTAAAATAAGGATTTGTAATATTTGAAACATTGTTAAAGATTTTGGATAAAACTTCTTGTAATTTTCAGTCTGGATTTAAAACTGTAAATAGTTATTTTCAATATTAACAACATTTGGTCCATTTTTAAACCTTTTTTTTTTTTTTAACATCACGTCTGCGCTTATTTGCTCCCCGAAATTGATTGGTCAGAAATCTTAACCCTGCCCACAACTGCTTGTTGACCACACCCACCCACTTTCCTGCCTGCTAAAGGCTTCAGCTCAGCCTCAGTCACAGATTTTCGCATCGAAACACGTTCACGTTAGTTTCGCAACAGAAAAATGCAAGTTTTAGGTTTATTGTCTCTCAGCTGATGGAGGAAGCAGCTATTTATTTACATTTCCTGCGTCATTATTTGTAACTTTGTCACAAGAGGATTTAAATACCTAATAAGATGAAAAACATGGGAAAGTGGCACTTATCGATGGTAGGTTCCCTTAACTATCACATAATTTTCTGTTAATACTTCTGTACGATCAGAAAATAATTGATTATTTCTATTCGCTCCTCTGATAATCCGCTCATTCAGCAGTGTGTAAAAGCGCAGATTGTGTGAAACTCACTGGTTTCTTCTGTCTTGTGACATCAGCTGTTCTGCAACAAGTTTCTCACCATGCAGATACTAAACTTATTATAACAAGTCTTACTCTTCTAACATTTAACTTGTGTTTACTGCACAGTCTGTCACCATCTATAATTTCAATTTTCTTTAACTTGTAGAGTTTTCTTCTGTCATTGCAACTCAACATAATGTTTTAGATCATTGTATCAATGTAAAAAGTTAAAAAAAAAAACTGTTTAGGTTTATTATATCAAATTCTCAATTCACGTCTTGATTAATTTGTCATAATTTCACATTTGATTCATTTCTAAAGTCTTTAAAAGTCAAAGAACTTTGCCATGCAGTTTATAGCTTACTACATCAATGATGTTTGTGTTAATCTGCTTAAATAAACTTTTACATTTTTGCAATTTTTCTGATTTGGCTTTTTACATTCCATCTGCTGCTGAGTTGTAGTTTGTAATAAGATTCGACCATTAATAAGAAAATGAAAGTTCTATGAATCTGTTAAATCTTGAAGGTGTTAATTTAGTATTGGTAAGAAAATGTATGTAGAATCTTTATTTTAAAAAACACAAAGGGAGCAGATGTTTCAATAATTATTTATAGTGTCTTCTGGTCATTTTTGTTCTTGTCCTTTAAAACAAGCCAGATCTTAAAGATGCAGCGTTGTCACATTGGGATGGAAAACGTCCTTGTGTAATTGTGTTCAACTTCCTCACAGCTCATTTAATTTTCCCCAAGTTTGAGAACATAAACAATCACGTCACTAAATGCTTCTTAATCCAGTCACCAGTTTCTTCGTCAGGTGTCTATTTTTGTTCTTTTAGAGCGCCGAGTCATGGTATGTCAGGTATGAGAGCCGCGCATGTTCCGTTTCACTCGTTTGTTTTGGTTATTAAGAGTGCAGGGATTTATATTTAAGGCTTGTTTTAATGTTGGAGAGATTTAATCTTATGAATTTTATTGAACTGTTTCTCCACAATCACAAACAGAATCAGAAGCAAATCCCAGTCAGTCCCCATGTTGACTTTGAATTCTGTCCCTGCAGGATCCGGTGCAGGAGTGGGGCGAGGAGGAGGAGGACGGAGCCGTGTTTGGGATCACCCTGCGCAGAGAACCCGTCCTCCAGAATTCAGACTCCACGGATCTCTCGCTGGTATACGGCTGCGTCCAGTACCACACGGTGAAGGTGCGCAGGATGAAGGCGGGCAACTTGGAGCACCTGATCTCTCACCTGCTCAACCCTGAACGCAGAGAGCCCGACTTCATCCATGTGTTCCTCACTACGTACCGGGCCTTCACCTCCAGCAGCACCTTCATGGAGCTTCTGTTTAATAGGTGAGAGAACTTGAGCTTCATTTGAACCGTATTTCCAGATGAGGGCAGTCTGCTGATTATCCAGTTTAACACAAAACATTAAAGCAACTTGGGATGTAGTTTGTGCAAGTCACGCTGCGTGTTTGGTGTTTTTTTTATTCTACTCGTTTCAAAGAAAGTCAGACCAGCAGATCCTTGTTTTCAGTCTTCAGGCTAATTCACTCAGCTTTGTTCCTTTTTAATGATCACTGCATCATGTTTTACTGACTAAACCCACTGTGTTATTTCTCTCTTTTATTGTAAAATAAGTTAAATAAACCTCAGCAGTATTTGCTCTTATCAGAAACCAGACACAGATCTGCAGGCTTCAGTATTTGCTTCTAAAATATTTTGACACTGATTAGTTATTTTGACATGTCTTACTTTTTTTAAAAAGTCGTCACTGCCTTCAAATGAAGGGAGCGCTCATGCGTCAGCAGGTTTTATGACAGATGCACAAATCAACTTTTATCTGAGGTGGTGTTTTAACGTCCTTATGTCGCATCAGCTGTTCGCAGGACAGACCTCTGCTGACGCCTGCCAGGTTTCTATGGCAGGCGATTTATTGTCACAAGCTAAACAAAGCAGTCTCAAGCTTTGTTCCTTTCTAAGTCACGCCCACCACACCCAGCTGTGGCGCTTTTACACGTACCTGATTTAAGTCTGCTCAGGAATTCCCTGCAGGAATGTTCTAAGGTTACAGAACACCTAATTGTTCCTCTTTTAAGAGTTTAAAGTTGTAAATTCAAAGAAAATATTTTTATAAGAGATAAACAAGGCTTTGCAGGAATTAAAAGAAATTTGTCAGTTCGTTACAGCTGACTCGTTTTTGCTGGATGGGCTGCAAATCACTTCCTGTGTGAATCAGTAAACTGATGTATTATTTGTCAAACAGCTGCCCTCATACGAGCTGTGATGGTAGCAGCAGGTTTCCTTCAGGCTTTAATGGACCGAACTGGGAAATGAGTTCTCCCTCCTGCCCTACAGGATTTAGCACAGGATGTTCTGTTTTATTGATGTCATCAGATTATAAACTGGAGGGATGTTATTTTTTGTAATTGGTTTCAATTAGTTTCCCCAAACTCATCTTTTCACAGTGGATGTGAGATCCTGTTGTGAAATAAAGACCAGGATCCTGTTGTAAAACTGTAACCAGGTTTCTGTAAATTAGACAACATATTGCCGTGTCTCACTTTTACTGCATGTACGTTTTATGATGTCATTAATCACCCCAGAGGAGCGTGTTTCTGTGTTTACACGCTTCACCAAGGCCACTGTATCTGCAGGGATTCAGAGTGTTGCAGGACATTTCCACAGGATAAGCAGTTGGGATGCTCCGCTCTGGGTTCTCTGCTGTTTACAGGATGTGTTCTGTCATCATTTTGGGTCCATGTTGCTCGTTTTTAATACGTCTGGATTTACCGTTTAGCTGACGTGTGTCTGTGTTTTCCTTTTCCTCCACAGAGATGAATCACTCACCAACCTGGATAACGCCGTCAGCCCTCGCAGGTGAGCTGAGCCCAGCTGTGTTTGCTTTGACGGGTTCAATCAGAACTTTTCCTGTTCTCTTTATTTCACCGGTATGATCCATGCAACCTGTTTATATCCTCTGCTGTCTCCCTTCAGTCCCTTGCTCCCTGTGGTCCGGCTGTGGCTGGAGGAATACAGCGAGGACTTCCAAGAGCCCCCTCAGTACCCGACCCTGCGGCACTTGTGTGCCCACCTGCGACGACGCCTCTGCTTCAGGCGTTTGGCTCAGACTGCTGAATCTTTGCTGAAGAGGCTCCAGGAACAAGGTACAGCAGGAACAAAACCAAATCACAATTTGGTGATTGGAACTGGAGTGTGAGACGTGCTGCTGTTTCTCTACGTCTGAATTCTGTTGAAGGTAACTGAGTAATGTTCTGGTATCATTTGTCTTGATTTGACAGAGTGCAGCCAGCCTGCCTCGGAGCACCACGGTGAATCCCTGCAGGGCAGCGATCAGGTGGACGAAGGAGAAATCTCCACTAAACCCGACAAATTCAACTTCATGGACTTCTCAGTGAGAGAAGTGGCGGAGCAGCTGACCAGACTGGATGCTGTAAGTTGCATTCAGATTCAGTGAAACTGTTATTTTTTTTTTTTATTAGTTTTTAATGACTTTTTCCTCCTTTTTCCCTTCAGGAACTGTTTGTCAAAGTGGTGCCCTTCGACTGCCTCGGCTGCATCTGGTCCCAGCGTGACAAGAAGGAAAACCGAAACCTGGCACCAACAGTCCGAGCCACCATTTCCCAGTTTAACGCAGTCACCAACCGTGTAATCACCTCACTCCTCTGCCCATCTTCACCCAACCCTCCCACTTCCTCACCCATCTCGTCACCCTGCTCGACCTCCACCTTCCTGTACCCCTCATCTGCTCCGGGTTCTCCTCGCTGCTCGCACACCAGCCCAGTTCACAGAGCAGGCATCATTGAGAGATGGATTGCCATCGCACAGGTCTGAACAATAAAATAAATGAAATGTAGAATGCAACAGAACTTCAGAGAGCATAATATAACAGCTGTGTGTGTCACCACAGGAGTGCAGACAGCTGAAGAACTTCTCGTCTTTAAGAGCCATCCTTTCAGCTCTGCAGTCCAACGCCGTGTATCGTCTCAAGAGGACCTGGTCGGCTGTGAGCAGGTCGGAAAACGTTTTCCTTTTGGTTATTTTTTTCAAAACTAATTTACAAATAAATAAAAAAATAAAAATGTATTTCTGTGGTTTATAAAGGAGTAAAACAGTCCGGATATGTTGATGTTTTTTGTTTCAGAGAAAGCATGAACACCTTTGACCATCTGTGGGAGACGTTTCCTGATGAGAACTGTGTTCTAACCAGCAGAGAGATTTTAATGGAGGTAACTACAGAGTTATAGAAGTTTCTGGTATAACGCCACCTACTTTCAGGGTGCATGAAAGGGAGAGATTATCCAAAAACTATAAAGGCTCCAGTGGCACCCATTGTATAAGGAGGAGTCTCCTTGTTTAGTAAATAAACTTAGTCATTTTACCTTCACAGTTATGTAAGAAAGATGTTTAATTTAGTTTGTATCTGACTGCATCAAAGAACACACTTTGCCCTATGTTTATGTCTAAAATACTATTAGCAGAGATATTAAATGTTTCGGAGCCATATGAAGGAAACACTTTATGTTCTAATAACAGAGTAAATATCTGTAGAAAAATAACATATCTTTTATTTACAAATGACTGTAGACTGTCTGAAGTGGGACTCGTGCCACAGCCGAGTGTTCAGCTGATTATTTGGATTGGACATTTGACTTTTTGGGTCATTTTTATTTATCTGAGCAGGAAAAGAGATTCAAACATTTCTAATAAGAGCAGTGAAAGAAACCTAAAGCAACAGGAGAGGGAAATTTAAAATAAAATGTCTTCCGCATGCAGCGAGTGCCTCCATTCAACAAGCAGCTTCTTCCCTCAGAAAATGTGTTATTTCTGCAAACACAGACGTCCTTAAGATATTGTTTCCATGTACGGGAAGAGCACCAACGCTAACCAGTGTTTGTTTTTAGAAAGCTGCGTGTTCTGTTACATCTCTGTAACACCAATCCTCTCTTTTTTTTTTTTTTTTGAGAGCAGCTGCTTCTCACGCAAGTGTTTATCTTTGTCTTCCTGCAAAACAATGATCATTCTTACTGGGTCAGATTTCACCTGTTTAAATGTATTTTGGATCCTTTACATTCCTTGTTGAGAGTAACTCGTGGGTTCCCCTTGAGCAGGTAGTTAGTTACAGTTCAGACAGACGCTGCACTTCCAGCAGAACCTGCTTCAGGAACCATCTGCCTCAGCTGGTTTGGGAGGGCAGCAGCAACACAAAGAGTATCGAGAACATTATCTTAACAAGCGTAACTGGTCTCAGGGATGAATTAGGTTAAAACATAATAATTTCAGGAGTTCCATATGTCCATATATACTGTATCTGTGCCAAGAGTGTAACAAACATCTGGTTACCTAATAGATTCTGGTAAATTGAGCCTTGTTTGGCTTTAATACAGGTGTATCCTCCATAGAACTTGTTTATCTATACTACACGACTCTGTGTGGGTAAAACAGAACAAACTGCCATTTCCCTGAACTAAACGCATGTTATTGTGGCTTCTTCACAAAGCCACAAGAAATCACTAATTATCATTCTGACTAATGATACTTCTAATTGTTTTCAGGATATTTTACAAGAGTGAGCGACTTCTCATTGTCCAGATAAACTTCCGCTCTGTGTTTTCTCTTCTAAAAGTTTTTTTCTCTGAGACCAGCAAACTGAAAAAAAATCTATATTTCATGAAAATGTGCAGTTTCTGTGAAAGAAAGAAGCACATTGTTGTTGGTCACTAACATCACAACAGCAAACTTCTGGGAATGTTGCTTTTCTAGTGACTGAGCCCAACCCTGCAGAAAATCCTTATATAACTCTGCTGCTTGTTGTTGTCTGACTTTAACACCCAGAATTTGATTTGTTACGTTCCATCGGTGTTGACCTGACTGTTGTTCTCTGTGCAGGATGGGAGTCACCCTGAGAGCAGCGCCACACAGAGCTATAAGTCAACACGACTCTGCTCAGAGTCCAGACACACGGTGAGCAGAAACTTGTTTGGAAATTCAGTTTCACTTCCTTTAATTGACCACTAAAATCAAACGTGTCAGCTGGTAGAAAATGAAAGGCAGAAATCTGCTTTTATCTGCCCGCATCATCATTTCAACTTCTTTTAAGTTGATTTTCATGATGAACTAATTTGTGAAGTTTCCCCATCAGACATGTTGGAAAATCTTTAAGTTTCCAGGAAACCGGATCATTCTCTTCTTTAAAATAAAACTCATACATGTTCTTCCAGCAGTTTGTTTGTGTTCTCAGGACACGTTCATGATGCGTGAAATAATTTATAACACTGTATTTAATGGTTTTTAGGGAATATATTAATATATGTTTACAGTTAAATGCATTTGTTTAAAAAACATATACAAACACACTTTACACACGTTAGAAACTCTGTTCAGTAATGTTTAAGTTTCTTGTGAAGTTCACGGTTAGTAAAGAACAGAATGTTTTTATTATTATTTATTATTTTATTTAGTTTTTGTCATTGAAGCTAACTGGTTTGATTTTTCTCTGCAGAGCTTCAGCAGTGGCGTTGTGCCGTACCTGGGCACCTACCTGACAGTCCTCACCATGCTGGATACAGCTCTGACCGACACTGTGGAGGTTCGTCTTTATTTGATCCTCTTTATGACATCTGAGTAGATTTTTCATCCTTTTTTATTGTTTTGATATTTATTTTTTTCCCCTGACAGGGAGGTCTTATCAACTTTGAGAAACGCAGACGGGTAGGTGCCATCTAGTGGTTCCTCATGTGGATAACTACTGTTTATCTTTATTCTTTCCTGTTTATTGATCAGTCTTTTGTTCCATGTGCAGGAGTATGAGATCCTCTCTCAGATTCGACAGCTTCAGACCTTTTGTTCTCATTACAACCTTCCTGTTAGCGCTCACGTCACGGTCTGGCTGCAGGCTCACACTCTGCTCACAGACCAGGAGAGGTAAACTACATGAAACAAACCCAAAACAATCAGGACGTTTAGTTAAAGCTTTTACTGTAACCTCTACTTGTTTTTGCCTTTTACAGCTACGAGCTCTCTCGTGAATTGGAACCTCCGGTTGATCCCTGCCCCTCTCCCAACTCGTGGAGCAGTCGTCTCCTCGCCAAGAAACTCGCTGCGTAAGTTTTGAAAAGATAAAAATAACCTGCCGATACTGAAAATACAGCAGCAACAATTCAGAATCAATTAAAAACAGCATTGATTTATTTTGTTCTATTGGTCATTGGGAGGAAAATCTGAATTCAAATTGTACACGCAGGCTGCGAACGTCCCACGGTGATCAGATCAGCGTGTCGTCTTCTGGCTCCAGCAGTTCAGACATGGAGGACATCTCTGTCCCTCAGCCCTCTCCTCTCAGACTTAAACTCAAGGTACCAGAAGTCTCCAGCCTCCTCCTCGTCTTTCAGATTGTGTTAGGACACTCATTTAATTCTCTCTCTTTCCTTCAGTCTCTCCCAGGTTCTCTTCACAACGTCGCAGAGGACTTCTCCACGTCCTCTTCTTCATCACCGAGCCTCTCGAGGTCATCCTGCAGCTCCTCGCATCCAGACCTCAGCTCCTCGTCTCTGGGACTGAGCCCAGAGTCTTCATCGTCTTTGACACAAACCAGCTGCTCGCCTCAGACCGCGCTGCCCGTCTACAACAAGCAGATCGCAGACTCGTGCATCATCCGGGTCAGTGTGGAGTGTGTCAATAATGGAAACGTCTACAAGAGCATATTGGTACGTTCTCCACTCTGCAGTACATGCACTTCAAAGCCTGTTGGGTGGCTGAGTTCATGTTAATTTAACTCAAAACCTGCTTTGAAGAAAATAAAATGTGCAAGAAGGTTTTTGCTGTTTTTTTTTTTTTTTTACATGTTTGTTAAGAAAAAAGTTCATTAATAAGTTGAAGTTGAATGTGTTCTCTTTGATTGGAGCTTGATGAGTGTGTTTTTGTCTCCAGCTGACCAGCCAGGACCACACCCCTCAGGTGATCCAAAGAGCTCTGGAAAAGCACAACATGGAGGATTTCAGCTGCAGCGACTTCGGTCTCTACCAGATTCTCAATCACAGAAAAGGTGAACATGTTTATCTCTGTCAAGTTCAAGAAAACTGAATATTTCTGAATGTAAAAGAAGATTTCTGCTCTGAGCATCTAAACAGTTGGACTTTCATCTCAGATACACTGTATGATGTTTTCTTTTTATTTTATAGCTTTTTCAAGCTTGATGCAGATTTTCTTAAAAAACAAAAGTTAGATAAATACAGTGTTTTTAGATGTATTTATTGTTAGCTATGTCTTACACTGGGCAACACTAGAACAATGTGCTTTTCTCTTCTTCAGAGCTTCAGATTCCAGATAAAGCCAATGTGTTTTATGCCATGTGCACCTCCGCTAACTATGACTTTGTGCTGCGTCAGCGCTGGAGGAGCCACGGGACCCATCTGGGCTCAGTCTCCAGTCCTGGGCCTCAGCACAGGGGCCGACACAGCAAATGAACAAAACTTCTTTTGTGGTTTAATAACTAAAAATCTAGAAGTTGGAACGTCACCTCATCCAGCGACACAGACCTCTTCATCTCTACTCATCATCATGAGACTGTAGACGTGCAGCAGAACCATCTCTGACTGAAAGTCAACATGAAGGAGTTCTAATTTTATCAAGAGTAGAACATATTGACTTGAGAACCGTTCTGTGCTTCCCAGAGGAGAACCTGTAACTGCAGATGAACATGCTCATTTACCCCCGTGGATCATGATGAGCCATGAATCCTGGAACCTGGAGGAACCGTGGTCCGATGTTCTGACCCATCAGTGAAAACTGCAAAACGTTTCGACATGGATAAGAATACGTTAATTTTACATCCACGACATTACAGCAGCCTCACTTTTCCTGGTTATTTAAACAATTATGTCTGACTCTATTGAGGAACAGTCAAATTTAAACATCATATTGTCCTCAATACAGAAACATTGTCATTTATTATAATATATTCTTGTCTTTTAGTTAAAGATTGATACATTTTAAATAAGATTATATAGTTTTATAAATTATTTAATGCACTTCAGTATTCAGATCTCAGAGCAAAGATGTTTGTTTCTCCCTAAAGAAGAAGCTGCTCTGGGGATCTTCTAATGATTGCTGCAAATATCAGCTGTAAAATTTAAACCCTAACATTTAAACGTGTCTGTGAAATCCTTAGATTTCAATGTGATACTTGTGTTTTCCTTGTAATGTTGTCAAATGACAAAATCAAGCACTTTTACCGCTTAAACTGATCCAGAAATTTCGAGCCATTGTAAAGTTACCTGCTACTTTCTCACTCCGTATTGGTTCAGCTCAAAAAATCAGTGTGAAGGAGAAGGTGAAACATCTGGTGGATTATTTAAAATTCTATCCTTTTTTCTGGCAGAAAGCTAAAACTTGATTTGATTCTCAGAAGTTTAACCCAAGTTTGTGTCAGTCTAGATGAAGAAAGCTGTTTTTTCTGCTGCTGTGACTAAATGAAGGACGTTTATGGAGATTATGTTTGTTTATTTTCCATGGCTTTGCCTGAATTGTGTAATTTGTTTACAAGCGTTTACAATCAATTGCCCTTCAAAAACTGTCTTTCAGGTGATGCAGCTGGTCACAAATCAAAGAAAACTATATTTTTTCTCTCTGAGTAGTTTACAGCTCCCCCAACTGCTTCAGCGTGATGAAACGTGGTTCATGTATGTAAGAAAATGTGTCAGAGCATGTGAGCTTTACTGTGATGTAAAATCCCTCCCAAAACCTCCAGTTTTTTACATAAACAGTTTCTTACTTGAAATTAATTTGAAAACCTTTTTTCTTTTTCTGAAGTCTGTGTTTTGTGCAGGATTTTGCATCACAGTGTTTTTGGTTTATGAGATGAAGGATGATAATTAAAGGGTTTGCAGGAGCAGAAGGATTTCTTCTGTTGTGTCTCCATTCAGTATTATTACTTGTTGAAATAATTGCAGCATAAAAATGTTTTTAAGGTTTTGTTTTATTTATTATAAGCACTTCCTGTATATATTTACTTTCAAATATTCACTAATAAAGCAACTCTACCATTTTATAAATTGTTCATATTTACTTTAAGTTAAAAAGTCAGTTTCACATCGCACGGACATTCTAACAGAAATGGTATGACATTCCTGTCAGAAGAGCTGCAGGGCATACAGGAAGTGTTTATTTGTAAATGGCTTTCACAAAGTGCTTCATGCTACAAATTGTCAGTTGTGCTAAACTACATAACCACAGCTGAAGCAGGCTGATAGAAACAATCCTGTCATTGCACAGCTGCCACCAAACCTTCTAACCACCACTAAACAAGGAAGACAGGTGAAGTGTCTAAACCAGGGGTTTTAGACTCCAGTCCTCGTGAGCTGCTGTCCTTCTTCTTCTTCTTTTGACTTTTTATGGCGGTTGGCAAACAACTTTACAGGTGCATTACCGCCACCCACTGGTAAGGAGTGTGGACCAGGACTACACTATCCTACTATTTCATTAAGAAAAAAAAAAAAGAAATACCCCTGATTATTATATCTATATCCTTGAACTTAAACCAGTACATTTAATAAATCTCAAAATTATTGGGTAACAATTACTTTCCCTCAGTATCTCTGCTATTTTACATCTTACTTTAAAGGGACATAAGGCAAGATTTGTGAAAAACTACACATGCATTTCCAGTTTATTCAATGCTAATGGGTCATGAAGCATTAAAAACCCAAAATAACGAGGCCATCCGCATATATGTCTGTTGCCTTGGAAACGCTGTGTGCCACATAATGCGCTGCAGTTCGACGTCCGAATTTCCTGCGCAGTTGTAGGGATGTGACGTAAATTGACGCTGCATGCGCGTTTCCGACAGCTCTTGAACAGGAAGTACATGGCCGCCGTGGACTTGGATTCAAACACTGAAGGTATACTTATGGATGTTTCTGCAGCCATCAAACGACCTGCATCCACTCTCACCCCCCAAAAAAGTGGCACCACGAAGAAAAAAAAGACTTTATCAGCGGCATCTCGTGAGTCTAAAAGAAAATATGACCGAAGCCGGGCAGGCACCCGCATAAATATTGGATATGCGTTCGGTTCATGGAGTGAACTTCAGCTGCATTTGGGAGTGAAAACGGATGCTGACATGGCTCATTTCCTTGTGACCAGGTGAGAAAACATTATAGGTCGTGTTTAGAGCCTGATACAGTATGAAAATGATGAGATCAAATCAAATAACAGAGTGGAGAGACCTGACGTGAAGTATGTTAGCCTCCCCGGTGCAGTGCTGTGAAGACGAACAGTCTGTAAAGTGTCTGTGCGCGCTCCCGTGGCGGCTTGGCTGGTGGCTGCAGTTAGCCACAGCGCCTGTCGCGGCAGCACTGAGTCAGATTTTGTAAAGCTGCCCTAAGTTCCTTTAATTTCTTCTAGATTTTGTGCCATAACCCTTCTTTCCAATGTATATTTCTCGCAATTAATTATAACATGTTCAATTGTCTCTTTCTGATTACAATAACTACAATTCCCATCAACATGCTTTCCAATTTTGACTAATGAACTATTTAACTCAGTATGTCCTACTCTTAATCTTGATAATATTATATCATTTTTTCTGTTTAACCCACCTTCCCTCATCCTACCAACCTTTCTTTGTATTTTATAATGCCATCTTCCTTTTTTCCCTTCCTCCCATTCTTTCTGAGCTGCTGTCCTTCATGTTGTAGATGTTTTTCTACTCCAACACACCTGAATGAAATTATTTAATTACTTCATGTCAACAAATTCTACTGACCTGCTCATGCAAACCAGGCGTGTCGAAGCCAAGGAACATCTAGTGATTCTATTCCTTTTGCAGGTGAGTTGTGTTCAACAGGTTCAGCACCTAGTGTTTGTCTTCAAATCAAAATAGCTGTAACAGAAGTTTTCCTGTTTAACACAAAATCTGTGTTTGTGCATTGGTTCTTACTACTATATGAATTTGTAATATAATATGTTTGAGAAAGGAGAAAGTTCTAAATATTGTCTCTAAAGAATTAGAATTCAATGGATTGTCTTTATTTTCATTCTTATTAAAAATGTGTTGTCATTGTTCTGATTTGAAAGTTAAGTTTCAAGTTTATTTATTTATAAAGAGCCAGTTCATGACAAAGTAATTTCAAGGCATTTTACAGAAAAATCAACCCATTAATAATAAAACATAACACCTAGGTTATTCACCTTCTTCATGGAGGCCAAATTAATGCCATCCAGCATAGAGCAATCTGAAATCTTTCTGTTAAATATGATTGCAACCAGTTTAATGCAGTTCCCTGAATTCCAATATCATATTCAAGCCTCTTCAATAGGATCTTATGATCTATAGTATCAAACGCAGCACTGAGATCTAACAGGACAAGCACAGACACAAGTCCACTGTCTGAGGACATGAGAATATCATTAGAAACTTTCACTAGTGCTGTTTCAGTGCTATGATGAGCTCTAAATCCTGACTGGAACTCTTTAAAAAGATTATTACTGTGTAAATGATCACATAACTGGTTTGAAACTATCTTTTCTAGAATTTTTGAGGTGAAGGGTAAATTGGAAATAAGTTGATAATTACCTGGAGATCCTGGATCAAGATCAGATTAAAGGTTTAATAACAGCCACCTTAAAGGCCTTAGGCACATATCCATTCATTAAAGACATATTGATCATGTCCATGTGTTAATCAACTGGAAAACCTCTTTAAAGAGTCTGGTTGGAACAGGATCCAACATACATGTAGATGGTTTAGAAGAAGCTATAATTTGTGTTAAATCATTAATGAAATGAAATGAAAAATACTTTATTTATCCCAGAAGGGAAATTCAACGTTGTAGTAGTTTTTGTTTTTTTTTGTCCAACAATAAAAACAATAATAAGCTCAGCTGGACAGAAATTATTCAGATTTTAAAGCTGCTTCACTGGACAATGAACCAGAGACAATAGTGGGAAGGACATTATATATTTTTTCTCTAATTTAATCTATTTTATTAGTAAATTACTGAGGGTTACAGGGATACACGGTTCAAAAGAAGTTGGGTTAACCTGTTTTTTCTTTGTGTCTAGTGCCACCTACTGGTTACACAACCAGTTTATGACGTAATAAAACTTTCAGCACGGAGATTTTTACAGGAATTAAAAGCAAAATTTTTACTTATTCAAAAAAGTATGTAAAATTTATCAATACAGTACTGATCACAATTCACTCATCTATATCACAATAAATAAATAAAAGAAAGAACATTAGAATATTAAACAGACATAAAAAATGTAGAGAATGTTTTAAAACAAATGGTCAGATTTTAGTAAAATATGAAAGTTTGTCATAATAAAAAAAGGCTTCTTTTAAAGGACATTAGGTGGTGTCCCGATAACAACGTGGGCTTCATTGACAATTGGTAGACGTTTTGGGGAAAACCTGGACTTTATAAATAAATAAACTTGAGGTTCTGTTGCTAGTTCTTAAAAACTTTGTTGTTCTTCAATGAACAAGACTTTGGTCTTATCTACCTTTTCAAGGTATTTATTTTGTGTATGTGTTGTGATAGAAGCAGAGTTACACCTTTGAGTTTTTTCTCCTCACGTCCCTTTTACAAAATATTTGCTTGAAATTGATTCGGCATTCATTTATAGAAAATCTGAACTGAAAGTACTGAATCAATTTGCATTTTCAAAAATGCCATTTATTTTGTTCAGTTTTCTATTTGTTTTAAGTTTTAAAAGGATTGTAACAGAACAAAACTAAACACTACTACTAAATTTGTTAAAAATAAATTGAAAAATTTGTTGACATTTCACCATATTGAAAATGTCATGAAACTTGTTTTCAGAACCAGCGCGATTCGTAAATACAACACAGTGTTCTCAGTAAAAGTTTGATTTTACATCAGGAAAGTCTCTGAACACGTTTCTCACAAACGTAGTTGACAAACACATTTTATGTAATTTTAAATGTCAGGTTTTGTTTTGATAGATTTAGGGGTTTTTTGTAAAATGTCAGAGAAACAAGCTTTTAAAATGCTTCTGTTTTTCTGTCGGGGTTATTTTCAGATTTTTGTCTTTTGTACCTCCACGCAGCAGGATTTTTATGTCACATCCTTGAGAGCCACAGAATTTGTGATGAAACACGTATTATTGAACAAACGCAGCTGTTGTTGTCCGTCATTGACTTTAATGACACTAAAAACTGCAGCAGCTTGAGCACCACTCTAGGTTCCTACACTCTCAGAAATAGAGGTACGAGACAAGGACATTTTTGTACCTATAGGTAAATTGTTTTAAAATGTCCCCTTAAAAGTACAATATTGGTCTTTAAAAGACCAGAAATGCCCCTTAGAGTGTTCAAATTGATATAAAGTACAAATTTGTACCATTTCAACTGCACCTGCAACCCTGGTCAAGGCTGGTTAATCTCCATTTTATTAAGTTTCTTCCATCATTTTCAATATTATGTTTCAGAGTGTTGGTTTAAGACTTCAAAATGTGGCATAATTTTACTGTTTTAGTGGAAAAACTTCATAAGGTACAAAAATGGACCTGGACTACAGGGTACACCCCCAGTGACAAGAAGGGTACAAATTCTTGTATGGGTGTGATTATAAACATGTTATCAAAGTTATGTCATACAATATATAATCCTGCTAACAGAGTGTTTGTGGTGTGGTGATTACTGCCGCTCTGAATGTCACTCAGCTGAATGTGAACGTGAGGACAGCCACGCACTGAGCTCTGAGAGGGGAGAGAATAGTTGCCATTACTATCCGGGAATATCACAAAAATTAACTGTGCTGCTTTTTTGAAAACTAAAGAGGACAAATTTATTGGGAGCACAAAAAAAAAGAGGAAGAAAACAGATGATGATAAAGGCAACAAGGTAATGTTTACTTTGACTTTGGTTTGGTGGCGACCGTAGCTTAATGGGAAGGAGGTCGCCCTTTGATTGGGAGGTTGGGGGTTTGATCCCCAGTCCCAACAGACTACATGTCAAAGTGTCCTTGGGCAAGACACTGAATCCTGCACCTGCCCCTCGGACCCCATACAACACGTGTCAAACTCCAGGCCTCGGGGGCCATTATCCTGCATGTTTTAGACGTTTCCTTGCTTCAACACACAACCTTGAACACCTTGTGAGAAAACGTCACTCCTCTAAAGGAAATACAAATTTATTTTACCTGTGTGTGGCAGCGACACCCCATCTGATGTGAAAAAGACAATCCATCAAAGAAAGTGTTTTGGAAGCCATTATGAGTAAGGCAATGTGCAAAGCAGCTCACACTTTAACAAAGTCTGCATTGCGGTCGCAAAAGTTTGGATAGAGAGAAATGACCCGGGCTCACCACATATTTCATCTCAGCCAGAGATATTCATTTCAGGTTCTGAGTCAGATCAAGTCAGCGAACCTTACCTAGATTCCTCAGATGTGGGGTTCCCATGTGGATCAACCGGAGGGTGTCACCAAAATACGTCTATTAGTGTCAAAGACACTTTTCTTTTCTCATATTGTTTCTGCTATTTTCTCTCGACCTTTTGGGGCTGCTCTTTTTTGTTTTATGGGTTTTTATTTGGACATGACTGAGCACACTGGTTTTAGCACAATTTTTACAGCCACGTGATCAATGACATCATCGTACTGACAACTTTGTTACTGACAACCCAGTTTAAAAATTCAATATGCACCCCTGAGTTGATGTGCAGCATTTTACATGAGATTTTTATTGCTGCATATAATTTACTTGTAGAAGTATTCATACTGTCTCACACCCAAGAAGCACTCCCAGCATGTTTTGCTTTTTTGTATCAGTAAAATATTCTGTCCGGGTTAAATGTGGTGACACTGTATTTTCAAGTAATTTTATCAACTACTGTATTACCTCACAGCAACTTATTATTATTTATTTAAAGTTTTTTATTTGTAAATACAAATATTTTTAGCGGTTTGATCTGATTTGTTATTTGAGATATTGTATTAATCAGGCTACAGAAAAAATCCTTTTAATAATAGAAGAAACAAAATAAAACAAAAACTTTGGTTTTATTTTTGTACCCTGAGGCCTTTTTAGTAATTGAACATGTTTGATCTAGACTAGATCAAAAATGATTTTCAAATTAATTCAGCTTTCTTCAGTAATGTGAAAAACATGTAACATTTTATTGAACATGCAGCGTCAGCCTCACCCATGACCACATGAGGGCGATGTTTGCATGGACAAATAATTACAAGCTTTTGTTTCTGTGTAGTTGATAGTTTAATTAACTAAATTTAATCAAGAAATTTAGATTTCAAACAATGTTTTATATGAATAAATGACTTGGTCAGGTCATCTTATTTATGTTCACTGTAATTTAATTTTGAATATTCTTTTAAATCTTAATTTTATGTTAAAATATTCATGGATACAATTTATATTTGATTTTTTAGTGTTTTCATCATCAAAACATGTTCAGATCAATCCAATAAAATCTTCCACACAGTGGAATACTTACACATATCTAATCTAAAGTCTGTTCTGTTGAAGCCCTGCGTCACTAACTTCATCTGATTGTGGCAGTAAATGTAAACAAGTTTCATGTCAATTGTTCTCAGCTGATATTTAATCATTAACTAATGACAGATTATTGTTTGTGCGTTATTATCATACATAACATAAGCAGGTGTTTGCTGATCACAAGTGGACTTTTTTGTACAGTAAGTAAATGGGAAAGGATTTGCTCATGTAAACATGAGTGTGTCCATAAAGCCTCTTTTGTTGTGCTGCATGTTAGTCTGTGTGCATCCTGTGGTGCTTGTGTTGTAGTAAATCTGTGGTGCACCAGCAGACAGATGGGAGAAATGGCAGGGACTAATCTAAAGAGGTTAATCCATTTAATAACCACCACAAACGCCTGCAGGTTATTTCTCTGACCGAGATGTTTTTACACACCACCACAGCAGCTCCATTGCAGTTAACTGAAGAAACAGGACGTTGTCAGGTGGAATAAAAACGGCTTAAAGAAATATTGGTAATCAGATGAACAACTTTCCATGTGATCTATGAACGTGTTTACAGATCCACCTGGAAGCACAAGATATTTATGGATTAATGGACACAAACAAATCTGAATGTGAGAAAGGTGGAAAAGCCAGAAACGCAGCAGTAGTCAGGTGATACAGAACGAGTTATGGTGCCATTAACCAGAAGTACTCCCGTCCTAACGTGACGCAACAAACTTGTGCAACTAAACCAGACTTGTTGTAGAGGTTATCAGTACGGATACACAGCTCAATGTGAAGGACGTTGCATAACATCCATTTCTTTGGATGGACATTTTTGCTTGCAGAAAAGTGAGAGATTGAGCTGCAGTAACGCTAACAGAAGCTTCAGCACTTCAGACCACAATCTGTTTTAAAAACAAATTTAATTGACTAATATTGATCACGAATTTACAATGTTATTAAACACTGAAAACTAACAGAATCCTTATCACCAGCCAAACAAATGGAACAAAACATTCAAAAACCAGTAACACAATTATCGGTGGTGTATTAAATCAGATGTTTTGAGTATTTTGGAGACCCAGTTTGCTCTTGATTGTGCTCATCTTTTTTTTAGGTCTTTGAAAAATAGGTTTTATCTAAAATAATGTGTTTTTGACCAGTTTAGGTGTTTTAATGATATAAATTGGATTTATTTATTACAGAATATCTAGCAAACTTTGTAAAATATAAAGAAAAAAAAACATTTTACTTGCAGGTTAGACTCTCATTAAAAATGACCTGGTTCCTTAAGAAGTCTTTCCAGTTTGTCTCAGGATCAGTTTCAAGATGGATTCTATATTACAGAACAGGGTGTAAAATTATTTTCCAGTTTTAAAGAATGAAAACTTTTTACAGTAAACAAGGATCTTGTGGTTGTTGTTTTTTACCTTCATTTTAACTCAACATTTTCTGAATGTAATCACCTTGTTTAAACCATCAACAAGGACATTAGAGAGTTAAATGTCCTGGTTCAATCAGAGCCCTCCTCCTCATGTTGATCACATTTTAACATCATGAGACAAAGACCAACCTAAAACCTGATCAATAGGACCTTATCGAGTGAGGCTTCAAACAGGATGTTCTCAGATGGAAGTGTCCACTGAGTTTAGAGTGTCACAGTGTCATCAGCAGGTTGCGGTCACGTCCCACACTGATGACACCTCCTGCAGAACCAGATGATGAATGACACTCAACTCCAGGAACATTTAAGAGAGCTGAGAGGCACCAAATGCCACATCAGACCATTTGAAACACTTTACATCAGTGTGGACTGCGTGTTAGACAACCTGCAAGTAACCTGAACACACCATCAGGTGTAGACGTCATCGTCTTCCATGGACCAGGAAGTATTTAGGCCGGATGAGGGTCCAGTGGTAAATGTTCTTTGATGAAAGCTGATTCATGCAAAGCAGAAATGATGGACGCCATTGATGTTGGAGACATCAAGGAGAGTGTGATGCATCAGACACACTGATGTCACCAGATGAGCCTTTGGTTGTAGACAGGTGTGGTGGCAGGTGTGTCGAGTCAATCCAGAACTGTCCTACACCTTGTGATGGTACAGTGACAAGCCTGAATAACATCATTAATCCAGTCATTGTGCATCAACAACACGGGCTTAATTTCATGGAAGTCACACCATTCTGGAACAGCTGGAGACTGTGATACCTCGAATGGAGTAACCTGCACTTTCTCCAGACCCGAATCCCATAGAAAACCTCCTGGATCAGCTGAGTCTCCGTGTAGAGACATCATCGTCAAGCTGTTATTGATGCTGAAGGTCACATGACACGTTACTAAGACATTTACATTTGTTGTTATGGTAAACTTACAAACGTGTTGGATTCTGTTGCAATAACTTGTCTAGAATGAGGAAATCTCCATTACATAACATATTACTGTAGTGTGAACTTTTTGCGCCCAGAAGTCAAATATCCATGAATGTTTGTAAACTTAAGTACGATGTCCATAACTTACTAACATACTAACCTCCAAAAAGGAATCTCCTTCTTTATATGCTGTTTCAGCTGAAAGACTGTTTTTATTTATGTATTTTTATGGCCTGTTGCAGATCATTAAACTTATATAGACTCCTAAAGGATGAAGCAGTTTTCTAAGTATAAAACAGGAAGCAGTCTGAGGTTGTCTGCTTCTTTTCTGTTTAATTAACATTATTGATCAGTGATGTTCTATTTAAATATTAATGGCACATTATAAAAGCTTTGATTCAGTGCAAACACTTGGGAGCCGTTAGAGTACCTATTTTATCTGCAAAGTATTTGTTCTCGCCACATACGGGACTCAAATATGAATGTTTTCACATGAAGGCAAGAAGCAGGTATTAATGGACACTGAGTAAGAGCTCTTAGCTTTCCGACGAAGACGTGGGAAACTTGTAGTGTTTCCCATATGGCTGCTATCTGAGCTGAGTCAGTGGTTGAATTTTTATTTTTTATAATGAAAGTATTTTAAATTGGTGCCAAGTTAAAATAGTCTTAGTGCAGAAGATGTGATAATGTTGTTCTCCTGGTTTTGATAATCAAGATTTTACTTGTACAGCTGGATCAAAGCTGTACAGACAGTTTTCAGGTGTGTAACTTAGAATGAAGGTGAGCCTCATTCCAAGGTTTATGTGCTCCAGTTAATGTGGTCCAACAAGTTCCTGCCTTCCTAAGAAGAGCAGTGACGGATGGCCTTCAGTCACATCTAAAACTGTGAAAACATCAAGTCTTTGAATCTTTTACACTTTTTTTTACACATTTACTGTTGTTGTGAACATCCTCCTGAAATAAAACATAAACTTTTCAATCTTTTTAAACTCTTTGTAACTGTGTTTAAAAATGCTTTATAAGTTAAATAAATCTTTTCAAAGTAAAACCCATATAAATACAAGTAATACTGTCAGATTGTAGATGGTTTCCATTGCAGTGAATGTTTATGATGATAAAACACACAAACATTCCAAAAAATAACTGAAAACAGATATTTATTCGGCTTTAAACGGCTTCCCTCGACTCGTCATGAACAAGTTTATCAACTGAATCTTACTGAAAGGGTTTTCATAAACTTCTTCTTTTATAATGTCTTAGAGAGAAAAAAGATTTATTTTAGAGATGATAAATATTACAGCTACAGTATGTAAGAATTAAAGCTTGTTGGCAAATCCGAGTCCTGCAGTTCATGTAGAAAAACGAACCGTCCGCTCTCAGCCACTCCCCCCTGATTTTTCTGCAGGGTTGCCAGTTCCAAAGTTGATCCTCATTTTGTTTCTCTTGTATTTGTTCAATTTTTGGGAATGACTGAAGGCCTATTTTTTTCAGTGTTGAGTTTTCCTAAGTGTGTTTGAACGCCCCATCACATGAATTATGGGTCACAGCTCGGCTGCTAAGTTGGAAGGATGTGGTGGTTTATTACTCTTTACTGCTGCTCGTTGTGGAATTACAGCTACTTGTGTTGAAGACTTGGCGATCTTGCAGACTCACATGTGATTCGTTATGGAACCAGGAAGTCTGGACGTGTAAATAATGAGTCCGGGCCAGACCAGCATTGTTAAAGTGACAGAAACTAGCGACCACCCAGCCGGCTGAGATCAAGATCTGTTACAATGAGACTTTACTTTCAACCTTGGTGGGACGTTAGACTGTTGTGTGAAAATTCTTACATATTGTATCTTTACTTATATACTACTATACTTATATGATAATCAGATTCATTCAAATCTGACAAAATATCACATTTTAAAGCCACTCTTCTGCAGTTACTGTCACTAATTTGTTTGCTTTTGGCTGTGAAATGAAACTCTTTGAGCATTTATTTAGTTTGAATTTGACTCAATACCTTTTCCTTTATTTGATAACAGAAAATCTGTGCAGGGTTCATTTGCAGTGGCTCGTACCTTCACTCACCAGCACCTGAAGCCACTCTTCATGTTCACTTCTGATATTCAGGTAATTCATCCAAATACAGATTAAAACAAAGGCTGGTTGTCAAGAAGGTATATTAAAAAGTATATTAGGTTAAATCTCATGTATATATTTATTTTCTATCACTTCTCTAAAAAGCACCAAACTCCCAGCTTCTGGACAAGAGGCCAAATTATCTCAGGTAACATTTCGGATCTTAGAGCTCATCTTCCTCAGCTCAGCTCTGACGTTTCCTCCAACTAACTCATGCTAACTCGTCTTGTCATTGTTTCATTTGGACTTGTGCAAATGAATTCTGTAGCCGAACACTGCAACAGTCAGTCAGTCATTCTGCCTGATGGATCCACCCACTCCAAAAATCTACGTATGTACATTAAAACCTGAAGTATTGCCATGCACAGCGGGGCAGGAAACAGCCTGATGGAAGGAGCCGGAACCAGCCGAATTTTAACGCAGACAGATTAAAAGGTCTGTTAATCAGTGTTTCCTGACAGTTTTTAGATATAAAATGTTTCATATTACTGTTTAATACTTAAGAAATAACCACAAAGTCCTGAAATGTGTATGAAATTGCCTCTTTAAACAACGGGTAGATTAATAAAATCAGAACATAAGCCCATACCTGCAGGCTACTTCTTTTACCACAAGGGAACAAGATGTGACAACAAGAGTCATGAGTGGTTTAGCATTGCATAACATAAAGCTGATTCATCTCTCACATGCAGTTATTCCTGGTGGCCTACTTTCATTTCAGAAGCACACAACTTCCTTGTGACCCATTTTAACACTTTGATACAAATGTAGTGTGTATTGTGTGTGTGTGTGTATGTGAAGCTGGCAGTACTCTGCACGCACATCTGTAAAATTACACACACACACACACACACACACTGACTGACCTATTTTACAGTAATGTGTTGGATAGAGACTGAATGGGTCGATGCAGGCAACATAACTCCCTCCTGAACTTCAGCCAGCCGAGCGTGTTCAACAGAGGAGTCGTTTTTCTCCGTCGCTCACTCCCTGTTTAGTCTCCCTGACTTCCAACAAGCATGTGCCAAATTTAATCCCTGTTTCCTAGAAACTGATCTTTCTACTGATAATTAACTTGTTGGTTTAGTTTCAGTGGAGATTGTAAAAGTTGCGTTTTCACAAATCCAAATATAAAAACTGGGCAAAAACAGATGTTTCACTGAATCATTCAGTCATCATCACAGGATTGATTCATACCCACAGGTAAATTGGACAACACGTAGATGTAATCATACATACTTTTCATCTGGATCAAACAATACTCTGTAAGGAAACTTCAGTTTATGTGTCACATCAGCCTGAAACGTATTCAATAATTGATTAACTGCATGTCAAAGTATTTATCCTCTCAAAGAGTCTTCTGTTGAAAATCTAGCCACGTTTATTCTATTTTTTTCCAACAAAAACAACCTAAATAAATAAGTCTAGACTTTAATTCTTGTTCAAGTTTAATCCAAACAATCTTACTTTGTTTTGAAGATGTTTAAAATCAAAACCAGAAGACACAAAACATTGTGAATCATTTTGTGAGGACTGGAATGTGACAAACAAATGTTGCTCAGGTTAATAATTAAATGTGGTTAAGTTTGGCTTCATTGCATAACGAGCTTGCTGCATCCTTTCCTGTGATGATCCGCCGCTCCCCTCCTTGATCCAGATTTCAGGTCATTAAGCAGAGATTTCAGCAGTGAATGATGGTATCTGACATCTGCTTGATGTGATTTAAGCTGCACATCGTCTGTGTGAGGACATTCTAACATGTTCTCCTCAGCTCCATCCTCCTTACCCCATTCCTGCCTCTCCCTGTGCTGCTGACCTACATACTGCAGCATCCTGGTTACATAACAGTGCTGTTGATCACCGCAGGCAGCTCAAGGCTGACTCCCACCCTCCCTCTCTGACTTTTACAAACACACTCAAACTAACTTTCATAAAGTTCTTCATATCGCAGGTTGTTTCCATCCAGAGTCGAGTCCCCCTGTACCCGAGAGGCGGATTGATTTAAAGTGTTTATGAGACTTCAAGTCAAATGAGGTCAAAGCGAATTAATCAGTTTGATACGTTTCATGAATCACTGCTCTAATTCTGCTTCAAGGTTTTTTGTTTCTACACTATCGTTAAATCCCTTTAACCAGAGTTTAGTGATCAGTTTTGTGTTGATGTTCATTAAATGAAGCATTTCAGTATGAAAGGATTTTAGATCTGAGGTGAAAAATAGTCTTTGTATGCTGCTGACCTGTTCCCTGAAGCAAAAAGAACTTTTTCTGAGAGGTTTGTTCTAGTCTACTCAGTGGGGGGATGTGATGTAACACCCCCCCCCCTCCCCATTTCTCATTCTCTCCACTCTGAATAACCTCGCTTTCTCTATCGCTGCTCTCCCCTCTCCTCTATCCTTTCCGATCCCTCCTCGCTGACCTACTTTTACTCTCCCGTTTTCACGAGCCTCCACTCAACACAAAGCGGCTTGTACAGAACGAGACGGGCTGAAGACACACACACACAAAAAAACAGGGTTATGAAAAAGAAACAGGAGGGGACACTGTTGTGAGGGGGAAAAACGTATCAGAGAGGGAAATAGGATGGTGCAGCTGAAAGCACTGCGGTTTTTGCAGGAATGTCACCTTGTTTTGCTGGCTGCTGAGTGGCAGAAGTGAAAACACGAAAGAGTTTCATATTACTGATGAGAAACAGGTCTGTCTGTGGTCAGCTGCTACTTCATACACACATCCTTCATCCAGTTTACATCACAGAAGTTACTCAATGTGAAGCGTCTGAGGATGAAAACATGTTCTGAAGGTATTTATATTTCAGGTGGAGGTTACTTGTTTACATATTTAAACCAAAGCTGTTCTGATTAAATTCTTTAGAAAATGAGGTGTACTCAAGAAATTGCAACATGTCTGGCATTTACAGGCTCTCCTCCCTCCTTCCCATCATGTCTCTTATGTAACTCTGCAGTGACATGCTCTGCTCATATAACCTGCTGCTTCTTACAGCAGTTGTTCCTTTACCAGCTGGGTCAAATAAGGATCCTTCAGCATGTACGGATGCATTTCTTCTCTTGTATAACGTGTTTTTGCTTGTTATGTTTTTCTCTTTGCACTTATTTGACTAAAACACCCCTTGAAGCTCTGGATTATGAAGTTGTGCAATTCTGGACAACACTAAAGCTAATATTTGTCATTATGCTGCAACACTTGGGTTTGAACTTTTTTTGGTTGAGTAATTTTAAAACAAGTAAAAAACAAAGATCTTGGACCAGAAGGTTTTGTATGGTCTCTGTTAGACATTCATCTCCTCTAACAACAACAGATTTAGTTTATCTGTTAAAACAAAAAAAAAAAATACAAATGAATCTGGGTGGAAACCAGAAACAAAGTCAAAATAAATAATTTTGGAGGTCAACACTGACAATTTGAGGCCAGAAGAGTTAGTAAAGTGTGAGGTAGCCAGACTCAGGAAATATTAACAAAAAATTATTATTTATCATTTCAACTGAGAATCTGAATATTCTGTCACGAGCTTCAGTTTGTTTTTCAGTCTGTAATTAGGGATTTTTATTTAAACATAATTTCCTGAAGTGAAATCTTGCTGATAGTCTTGACTGAGACTCTTTTGTAAAAGAGGTTGTTGAAGAGAAGTGAAGTTGAATTGAAGGAAAAACATCTGAGAAAAACAACTTTCAACTCACACCTGATGTAAATCTTTTAAAGAAATATAACTAAAATGTGTTACATATCTGGTTTGTTTTATAATTTGGCTTTGAGTTGATTTTTTTTTTTAGTAACAAATATTTAGAAGAATTTTGTAGCGTAAATGTTCCTATTAGGTTTATTTCATTCAAGGATATAATTTTATCTTTTCTCTTGAAATCATTCTGAGTGCGTGTGCTACATTTGTTTGTGCATTTATTTCAAGAAATGACTCCAAAGTCCAAAAGAGACATTTTTAAAATCCAACAACCTTTAATTCCCCCCCTCCCCAATTTCAAATCTTTCACAATTAAAATTGTTTTATCTTACATCCTTTTGCATGTCAACATGAACTTTAGCAACACATGATCACTTCTAGACAAACTGTTTTTACTTTTTTTTTTTCATTTTCAGAAAGCCTTTCGGCAAAAGACAAGATTTATACAATAACACGAAATACAAATGGTAACTGCGGTAAAAGGGTAAAATGGGTAAATACACAGCACAACAAGGAAGAACATTGAGCATAATGAAACAAGTCAGTGGCAAAAAATATACACAAAACTGAATATAATAGAAAATAACAATATTGATGACATAATAATAATAATAATATAATGACAGCAGTATACAAGAGATAAAGACTTTACATTTATACATAGTGGCCAGAGGCAGGCACCAGGAAGTCAAACAGTTTACTGCAGCTACTGTTGCTAAAACAAATCAGTGAGTGGGAACGGCGAGACGCTGGCCAACGTGGGGACGAAGAACAACACAAGAAAGAGGCACCTTATAAAAAGGGAGCAGCTTTGCTGGTTGTAAATAGAGACGCTCTGTCTTTAAATTCAGATGTTTATATTTTTGTCGGATGACCGGCGAGAGAGGCTCGTGCTTGTCATGTGACTGCGTCACCTTGTCTGATATGTGCACAACTGACCTTGACTGTTAAATGTCAGAAATGATCTCAGTCTGAACCAGTGACGTAAGAAGACGTTTCCTTTTTTTTTATACAATTAGTGACTCACAGTTTTAGTGAAAGAACTTTGAGGCATTTTCTAAACAAGAAACTGTACAAGGTGTTTAAAAAAAAACACTCATCACTTGTTAGTCTACAACTTTCACATCCCAGTGCTTCATTTTTTATGGTTTTTGCCACATTTTTTTCTTAAAATATATATATTCAATATATGCAAATTTATATGTCACAGTATTATACAATCTAAGTGCTTTGGGAGTGAAGGGAACTAGTTAACAGAGTGGATGGTGGACAGAAGTGGAAGAATAACTACCAAAAAGGGAAATGGTAGATGAAATATGTGTCTTTGGTAAAAGGAAGGATCCCATAATGCCACAATACAGACTGGCCAGACACTAAGGCAGTTTATATTAATGAATAATTTAATTTTTATTTCAGGAAATATCCCAAACTCTGGAGTTAAACGCATCACTCATTAATCTATTCTTTATTAGTTGCAGGAATCAGTGGGAGGTAGGAGAGAGTGATAAAAGAGTGAATGTTGATGTTGAAATCTGAGTGAAAACGTGCTCAGAAGCATGACATCCCCTGTCTGCTGATAGAAACACAACATGTTCAGGAAGACACGTGCTCTGCTGTATCTGACGGAAAATGTCCGATAACCGTTGCAACGCTCTGATCTGATTAGTGCAGACGTTCCTGCTTTTAACAGCAAAGAAACTCAGATTAGGAGTTTTCCCATTCTAAATACAGCAGAACAGGTGGATCCAAGATTTCACACATCTGGACACTCTGGACACTGTTTTTATGCTTTGATAGACAAACCTCACACAAATAACTGAATTCTGCATTCTGCAAGGTGCCACAGTGAGTTGTAGCCATTTCTCTTTAACAGGTGACAAACTGGTGACAGGAAAATGCTCAAGCTGCTCTGATTTGTCCTTAATCTCGTCTTTTATTGCGTCCACCCCTCCCGCTAATGGATCCTTTCTTTGCTCCGTCCTTTTTAGCCTCCTTCACCTGAGGATTGACTTCTTCCACAAACTCAGTCTGAAGCTCTTTGCTCTCTCCGTTGGCCTGGCTGCTGTGAGGGTTGCTGGGCAGAGCCAAGTACGGGTGCTGGGGCAGAGTGGGTGAAGGGGACATGGAGCTGCTCACCAGTCCTTCCACCTGAGCTCCAGCCACTCCATTGGACAGAGCTCTGTACTTGAGGCGGAGCTTGTGGGGCAGCGCAGTGGTTTTGACCTCAACTTGAAAGTCTCCATGCAAACCAGCAGCTCTCTCTGTCTTCTGGTGGTAGCTGATGTCTGAGGAGGATGAGGAGGGTGATTCATCATCTGTGGAGCCCTCTTTATCAGAGCTCCGAGGGTCTCCATCACTTGAGGAGGTGTCTTTAGTGGAAGAGTTCTCTTGATAGAAACCATCAGCTCGTGAACCTCCTTCATAGGTGAGCACTGGTGGCTCTTCATCCAGTGTGTTGAGGTATCTGTTGTGCTGTATGAAGGACTTGCCCTCCTCACTATGGATAAGGTCAGGGGCAAAAGAGTTCTGGTGGTTCTCAGTGTGCTGAAGATCGTTCTCCTGAGCCTGATAGCTGCAGCAGAGGAGGTTCTCGTGGGACTTTTGGGAGTTGTGACTGTACCGTTGCCGCAGCTCCTCTGAGGACTCACCAGGACCGTTGGTGTACTCGTACTGCGGAGAGTCGGCGGTCTTTGTCCTCTCTAGCCTCTCGGCAACCTCAGTGATGGCCACTGAGCAGTCAGAAAACTTGGAGAGTAAAACTTGCTGATGTTGTCTGCCCTGCTGGGACTGCTGGTCCTCTGACCTTTGGCTCTCCATGGGATAACAGCCGCTGCTGGAACGGTACAAAATGACGCTCCTCTGTGCAGAGGTGGCCTGAGGAGTAGGACTGGAATTCTCCATGTGACACTGCTGCTGCTGATGCTGGTAGTCCCTGGCACTTTCAGCCAGTGGGCTGTGTTGCTGGTGAGGGGAAACCAGAGTGGTGTGGCTGCCATGGTAAGCACTACATGGCATTCCGTTGGAAATCCCATTATGAATTCCTTTGGGAATCATGTTGCTTTCCAGTCCAGCCATCTCCATGCTTGAGGGTTCCTTTTTAATGTTGTAGCCGATGGGCTCTGGGCTGTCTCTGGAAGAGCCGTCAGACATGTCGGAAACTGAGCCCAGTGGTGAGTACTTGTGAAGCGCGGTGTGGCATTCACCCCGGCTGGACTGCTCGGTTTCAGAGGAATCAGAATTCAGCATCACCTGGGACGCGCTGGAGTAACCGCTGCTCGAGAGGTAGGTGTTACTGCCATTTGTGCTCCCATTGCTACCAGCGTTGTCCTCGGCAGCGCTGTTGGAGATCTGCTGGCTCTTCTCCATGTAAGAGGACGCACTGATGAGACCAAAGCGCAACTTGAGATTGAGGAGCTCCGTCTTAAGACGAACATTCTCCTCATTCAGCGCCATGACCCGGTTTTCCAACACCATATCATTGAGGCGACGCTTTTCTCTTGAACGCTTGGCTGCTTCATTGTTCTTCCTCCGTTTCTCCCAATAAGAAGCATCTTTCTTCTCATCAGAAATGAACTCTCGCTTGCGACGGGATGTAACAGTGGGTTTGGTGCCTTTAGCCTGGCGGCTGATCCGTCCTCCGCCTTCAGGGACAGGGGAAGGAAGGCTACCATTGTAGGGGGAATAAGCATCAACTTCCATGGTACTTTTGTTGGTGGATGGGATGTGTAGACTGAGACTTTCCATTTTCTTCCCGGCTGGGGGCCAAAGAATGACCCTAGCAAAGGGCAAAGGGGGAGGGAAAAGATGTAAAGCTACGAGGCTGCTGCTTTAGTGCTAAGATGTTGGATTTATGTTGCGGGATCAGCAAAAACTTCTTGATGAGGTATTTGTGCTCCTTGAAGGGATCGCCTCATTGATTTTTCTTCTCAACTTACAGGGTTAAAAAATTCAAGTGTCCAAATTAGCCAGAAAGATTAAAAAGAGGTGAAACTCCACAAAAACCTCGGACATTGAAATAGTTTTCTGGGGTAAAAAAGAGGGAAAAAAAAAAGAAATGAGTTTGTATTCTGAGTAAAGGGTCTGAGAGTTGCTTCTGAAAATGATTCAAAGCTCGCTGGAGTCTTGCAGGAGGTGACTCTGAGTTTATCGGTGTCTTTGTCGATCTTTTGCAGAGCTGTGATGCTCGTCAAGTCGCTGCTGTGATTCTCACTGTGTTTTACACAAGATGTAGGTCAGTGTGTCTGTCAGGCTTCCTTGAAGATTCAGCTTCTGTGTTTGATGACCACTAACTGGGTTACTGAGACAGAGAGGGAGACAAGGGAACAAAGTGTTAGATGGTGCTGCAGCTTACAGTGACATTTATTTGCAGTTGCATTATATATCTGATGCGAAACAGTTAAAGAAAAAAATCTGTGAAAACAGTTCGTTGGCCAGTTTAGAAATCGGAAGAAAGTAAATGCAGAATGTGAGACTAAACACATGCTGCTGCAGGGCGCTGGTGTAAAACAGACTGTCACATGATGAAGAGTGAAAGTCCTGCAGAGAACAACAAACAACGAGCAGAGGGAGGAACTACTGTATGTTGTAGTAAAGATATAGAAAAAAAAAGCCATGACGTGTAATTCTAATTTCTCCTTTTTGGGGTGGTGGGTGGAGGTGGGGGGTGGGGTTGTCACAACAAGAGCATCTCGATTTCTCCGATATCAATCACATGGTCTAAAATTACACAACACCGCAAGCTGCTGGGCTTCCTTGAGTGTCAACATTGCAGCTAAACAGGAAACCTTTCCCCACCCATCTTGTGTTGCATAATAAAATTAAAAACAATGCACCACATAAGGATGTTGACAGCAGCGCCGGGTTATGTAACAACGAGATCTGCTCATGTTTTTCAGACCTGCTCCTCATTGCACAACGGTGCATGGTTTATATGCAGTAATTAATAACACATCGTGGCACTAAGCCCTGGGGAGCTCTAAAAACATGAAAACATCTTTTCATTACAGACACGCAGAGAGTGAATGTAATCATCTGGGTGGGTCACTGTGCCTGTGATCACAACGACTTGATTTTTTTTAACACACTGGAGCTGAAATGGAGCAGAAGATCATTTATCGCTCCTTACGATTTTGCCAAAACTGATTGCTGGAATCTTTCACCGCACGCAGTTCTGAACACTGAAACCTGGATCCAGTAAAACCTGCTTCCAGCTTAACAAACAGGAAAAAAACCCACATGGAGCACATGTTTAAGATGTTTAATCTGCAGAAACTGGAGAGTAACTTAGAATAAATATTTCTGCTTTCTATCTTTTATCGCAGTAAGGTTAGGTATGAAAAGATGGTCCTTCCAGTCCCTGGGAAATGAAACAAGATGCAGAGCTGAACAAAGAATCTCAGAACACTCCTGGTTTTCAGACATCTGAAACTAAAGTTCTCCTGTAGAATCAAAGTGATCTCAGCTGCTATGATCTGAAACACTGAAGTAATACCACATAAGTGTTAACACGAGTGAACATTTTCCAGACTGTTTACCATGTTCTCCGCTTCCCCCAGGGTCAATGACCCTGTTACATAACTGCTCATTAAACCCCCCACACAGTGACCTTGAAGAGTCTGAAAGCAACTCAGAACAACAAACTGTTTATTCAATCATACCTGTTACGTTGTAACTCGGATTAAGTCAGGAAATACTGCAAGCTATCTCCTTCAGCATGTATTCTTTTGAACCCTCCTGTGCAAAAGCTGCGTGGAACACAAAGAGATCTGAGCCCAGTCGCCAAAAGACGTGGAAAAAAATGTAGGCTTGAATCCTCCACCCCCCTTCCCATCTAATGCCGTTGGATAATTTTCATTAAGACACGCCGGGGGAAAGGGAGCTCGAAACAAAGGAGGGTGGGAAGGAAGCATGCACACGTCTGCACTGTCCCACTGACCTAGAAACGACGCAAAGCCGTAAACACTCCTCCTGCCTTTGACGGTGCGCCGCTAAATAGGTCAGTGGGACTGCAAGGGAGGGCGGGCAGGAGAAACAAGAGAGTATTAGAGTGTACGCTAAAAATAGAGAAAGAGTCGAGGGAGGGTGGGAGGAGGTAGGGACGGATTTGGTGACAGAAGGAATTCAGTTGGTGGACATGAGAGGAATTTTAGAGTCTGCTGCAGGAGGAATGAAATGGGAACACCTGAACACACCATTTGCCTGAACATGAGATTATGAAAGCTCAGGCAATTGGTTTTTTTTTTACACAACTTTAGCTCCTCCTCTCTGCAAAGACCTCATGACACCTTTTGCGGCACATTACAACACGAATCAGTGGCAGATGGGAAATAATAGTGAGAGATAGGGCAAAGGGATTGACGTCATGGCACACACCCATCTCTGCAGCCAAATTCACGAACAGACTCTCTCAGGACTGCATGGGGAGGGGCTGCTGTTGTTGCTCGTAGTCTACGTGCTCTGAATTTCTCGTTTGCGGAGCAAAGCTTGTGTAACACGTACATATCACATAGCAGCAGATGCTACAGGTTACTGGCTGCGACTGCCCTCCAATCTCCATTTTAACAAACCCCTCAGCGCTCTGAATAAAAGCCATGACTGCTAGATAAGAGGCATGATGCATTGTGTAATTGGCTCCTTGTGCAATAACTGCCACTTAAAATAATGATTCATGACACATACTGTAAGCAGTGCTTTTCCCAGAAAAACAAGGTAGTTTGCAGGCACTTGCTGCTCTGGGAGGTATGCTTCACCTCTGACCCCCTCGGCTTGGAGGCAAGTGTGAGTAAAACGCCTGACATCCTCTTCCCCCTCCTAAGTCTTTAAAATGATCCAACGCCACACACGTGGAGGGGCCCCATTTAGGAGCCTCCATTTTAACCCCACGGCTTTGTGTCAGACTAAACTCAAATGCAGGAATCCAGACATTCCCTGTCAACAGCACACAACAAGGTGTTGGTTCACACCTACCCAGAGATACGTGACTGAAAACATGTGCTCGTAAGCTGAAGGTTGTGGATGCTGAAAACAAATATTTGCATTTTCTCTTTCAGTTATGCCAAAGTTATGTAAGTTGTGGAAATTTCAAAAGTTAAATAGCTAAAACTAACAAAAAGAAGTAAGAAAGGAACATGGGGTGAGACGGTTTATTTTACAGGCTCGGATCAGTTAAAGTAGTCCACCTCTTGCTCTGTAGACCTCATGTGTCTCCTCACCCAGATTCAAGTCTGACCTACATTCTGAAAGCTGGCTGGGACAGAGCAGTGCAGACTGTTAAAACTAGACGGACTCACCCGAACTCTGCTTGCTGTTACCACACTAGAGTTTCCATCACAGTCTCCACACACAAACTTCACAGCAAAGTCCCACCCAAACCTCAGTGAAGAATCCCAGTTAAACTGCAGATCTGCTTTAGAAATAAAAAAAATGTAATGTTAATGTAAATATGAATAATGATCTGGGTGTGAGCGGGAATCAATTACTGACTCCTGAGTCCCAGGAGGGAGCTGCTGTTTATTGCTTTTTCCCTGCTGGTTATGTCATACCCTCTAACTCCCTGAAAGCAAAGCAGTGTGCTTTAATTAACACACTTAAAAAAAGAGGAAATCCTCCTGTAATCCATAATCTATAAACAAAAATCCATGATTTCTCTTCACTAAAACTGGTCCATATTAAAGATCAATGATTTCCACTCATTAAATTAAATTTAAAATGAACATTTATCTTTAATAAAAATTCTCAACAAATAGCAACAACCCTTTTCTCTTTTTGCTGGTGATACATCGAACCATTTGACAGGATTTGAACCTTTAAAAAGCCTAAATTCACCTCTGTGGCTTCACCAGTGAACCCAAATGGTGAACAAAACCATGTGAAGAGCCGCGTGTCATTTGAGCTGCAGCTCCCTAGAAAACACCATCCCCTCGTACTGACACCGATAACATGTGTGTCCACATGTTCAAACCTCGGCTTTCATTCCAAATCCAAACATTTAACAACAGAGTACGATCTGTCGTGTGTTACGTGACGGGAAAGAGGCTGAAAGTCACGCACTGACGCGGGATCAGCCGGAGCGCACCATGTGAACAATAACCCGGCCGTGGGCATCATGCCCTTGTCGTTTAAACGCATATTTATTGAGGCATAACAAAAGAAAATCAGCGCAGGTAGTCAGAAGTAAAAGCAGAAACGACAAAGCAGCTGCGGCTCAGTCCAAACATACCTTTCAGCGTCCTGGAGGAGGAAGAGGAGGAGGAGGAAGAAAAAGCCAGGCTTCCCGACACAAAAGCTGTCTCGTCCCCGTTTCCTCCTTTCCGTGTGCCTTCAGAGGAAACCTCCAGAAAGGAAAAAAACGGGCTGAAAACTTTCTGCCTCTCCTAGTCGAAGCTCGGATGAGTCACTGTGTCGGCTGGATGCAGTTTCTGTCTTTTGGCTCGCGCTGCGTCGCGTGTTCGCTGCCGGACACTTTGCTCCAGTTTCTCCGGCTCTCCTTCTACAGATATGTGTTAGTAGGTCAGCGGTTGCATAACAGCTCTTCAGGCTGCCGAGTCACGTTTTTGTCCCTCGTCTCTCTCCATCAGTGTTATGAACCTTGTGCAGATGATTTGCGACGTGCAGCCCGCCTCCGGTTCACTCCCGCACCGCATGATGTGCGGGAGCGACTCATTTCATCACTGAACAATGACTTAACACGATCCCAATCTTTCACTTTTTACACATTCTCTCCCTCTTTATCAGACACTCATTTAGGAGGACAAACTCTGATGTGACCAGGGAGAAACATTTAATTCAGTTAAAGATGTTTTTATTCCGACTGAGAAACAGAAATGGGACCGACAGGATCAAAACCGATCGTTAGTTCTTTTGTAACGTCCTAATAATATTCATCCATCCTGTGATGAAATGAGGGGAGACCAAAAACCACCATAAGCCAAATTATGTTTAGTTTATGTTGGTTGAATTAAATTTTATTACATAATGGAGCACATTTTTTGGAGGATTATGTCTTTTGAGTAAGTTGCAGAGGTTAAATAAAGGTATAAAGAATTAAAATGGAATCACATTTAATAACTGTCAAACATGTTTAGATGCATCAATCTAATTTTATTTTACCTATTTATGTGAAATGCTTAAATAATTTTAGATTTACTTATTGCATGAAGTGATGAACAAAGACAATTCCCTCATAAAATGGTTGAGCACATTTATCGTTTTGTTAGGAATTAATGTGCAACTTACAATTTCAAGTCTTCACTTCCTTTTGTCCACAGTGAGGTCAATGTTTCACTCAGTCCTGGGACTGTAAAAATGTAGCCTAAATGTTGCATCTTGTTCCTTATTGCCATGTTTTTTCTTTCTTTTATGAGTTTTGTGTAAATATTCGTCCCTATTATGTTCTGTGAATCTGCTCAGTTTTAACCTTGTACCTCCTGCTTCATTTCAAATAGAAAGTTAATTTTAGTCTTTTTAACAATTCACAAGTGGAAGAATGTGAAATTCAACACTTAAATTTGAAACTGAAACAGCTAAATTATTGTGTTTTGTGAAAATATATTACTTTTAACTGCAAAACTCAGATATGCTTTTTTTTATTGTTCCCGAAGCTCACAATTAATCTGGTTTTGCTGCAGCAGCTGCTGAGATACACGAACATCTGGATTAAAAACATACAAATGTCTTTCTTTTCAACAGAATCTGTATTTCTACTGCAGATGTAGATTCAATAAAAAGTGGCAGATTTTCTGGGTTAAAGATAAATTATATATTATATATATTATATCATACCTGAATATAAACGTGCAGATATTCTGTATTTCTGATGATTTCTGGATGAAGTCGAACATGTTAAAATACATGCCGACACTGAGATGAAATGTATTTACTGTGATGTTGCTTCCCTCTTCGTACATTATCCACATGATCCTAATCTTTTAGTTCTAATGATGTTTTTTTTTTTTTTTTCCAGATTCACTGATGATCTTTGTCAGAAACAAACAATGGAATAATTGATTAGTCAAACATGAGTTAAATACATGAAATCTGCAATAGATATGCATTTTTTCATAATGTTTTTTGTTTATCAATATCAAATCTACTTAAGAGATTTTCCATCATCCCACAAAGCCGGTTGTTCTCAGCATGTTCATGTTCCACATTTCATCTGCAGTTAAATCAGTCTGCCTCAGATTCGTCCCTTCCCCCCACTCCGTCTGATACCACACACGTGCACCAGACCAACACACACACGCACACTACTGCCACCATTATTACCATGTTGGGAAGCTGCGGCCTTGAACTTGTCTGGCTCCTCCCCCCTTCAGTCAGAACCACCAACCCCCAACACACTCCACCATTTTTTCCAGCTGCTCCTGCATGCAGGCATTCCCTTGGCAACACTGGTGTGGTGTCTGCTTAGCAACCAGAAAGCTTTCACTCCCTTTTTATATTTATTGGGGGCAGGTTATCAGACCTGGTTGGATCACATACAAAAGATCCGTGAGTAGAAGCAACAGAGCTGCGTCCCTGCAGCTGCACAACAAACATCAGGACTTAAAATAAACTGCATTCATTGATTTTATTATTTACTATCTTTGGCAGGTTTTTATTGTGTTTTGTGGGTGAAGCTCCTTTCACAAATGCCTCTTGCTGCATGTGCAGTATGTGGTAGTAAACACAAAAGAAGAGGTGAGCTCTTTCTTGAGTGAATGAATGATTCAAAAATCCACACAGACAGCGCCCTCTAGTGGTGTTAAACACTAAAGCCTGAACAAAATGACCTAGAACTGTGTTATCAATCGAAATCTAACAGAAACTTAAATGCTAATGAATGTGATTTGTTATCAGAGTGTATATTAATCCCCACCACACCTGCTGCTTTGATCTTCCTGCATCCTGTATGGGGAAAAACAGCTTTCATCTCTGCTGCTTTAAAGCTAAAAATAACTTTTTTTAACAGCTGACGTGATGGATGACTCACTTCTTTCCCTGCTTTACCCCCCTTCATTCAGTCACTGTAGCTCCATCCAACTGAACCAACACACTAATGTGACACTACAGTTTTATTTACGGAACGAAAACCCAAAAGAAATGTGAGAAGTAAAAGACACAGAGTTTCCTGTGAAGTGCAGTTTCTCTTCTTCAGCATCTTCTTCATTCATTCAGATGCAGCTGAACTGTGTTCATCCCATTGCATCACATGACCTTCAGAATAAAGCTGCAAATGTTTCTAAAATGTCTTTTGACACAAACAGCTGGAGGAGTAGAGCAGTTAATTCTCAAAAAGCATCTTCACAAGGTTTGTGTTCTCAGCAGCAGGTTTAACAACCTTCATGATGCATTTTACACTTTATTTCTGTGAAATCATGTAGATATTTATGCAAACCTGTTTTAAATCTGCCTGCAGATATTGTATTTATTTATTGTACTCCAAGATTATGGTAAAACAACTACCCTTTATTTTTGTCACTGAATTTCAGAAGAATCCACATTATTTTTCATTTTTTATTTCTGTATATCCTTTTTATTTCTATTCATTCTTCAGATAGGCTCTTGAAAAGTGATTCAGACTGTGGAAATTTTTGAAATTACAGACACATAAAATAAACAACAACAATCCTGCTTTACAGTCCAAGATTTTTCAGTTAAAAAATGATCTAAAAGTCACCGTCAGGTTTAAACATCTTGTTGTTGTCTTCTGGCTTTGTGATAAATAGAGTTGAGCCATTTTACAGAGATAAAAGAGCAGCTTATGAGGCTGGTTTGAGATGATTATTTGTCTGGATTTGGGTTTTTAAAGGTTTTTAGAGGGAAGCTGTTGAGAGAGGAGCTTTTTTAACTGAGCCACTTCCTGAGATAAACAGCTGATTTGTGTTCTCAGACTGACTTCGTCTGTCGAACATCTGCCGTTTGAGTTCTGTGGAAACGAGGAGGCGTAGAATCCACAGGAATCCTGAATCTGCTGCCCAAACACACCACAGGTCTCCTCCCTGGAATACAAAGGCTGAGCATCCGCCTGACCGTCCCACCCCACATGCTGCAGGTTTTTCACCTGGATGTTGGGCTCCATCATGGCTGCAGGTGGACCGACGTGTCTGCTGTCAGGAGACGGAGGCGTCTCTCCTGCAGATGGACTTTTGAAGCGCAGCTTGTATGGGAGGTTCTTTAAACCCTCAGTTGAGTCTTGTTTGTTTAGATGATGATTCTCACTGACCTCTTCACAGGTGAGGAGGGAACCAAACCCCTGTCGTTCTGGAGAAGGTCTGTCACACTCATCAAAACACACAGTGCCGCTCACTTTGGAGCAACATGAAGGGGGGGCGCTGGAGTCTGGACATGCAGTGTGAGTAGACTCGGCTGCCATGTGCCCACAGACAGCGTGGTGTTGCAGATGTTGGGGATGGGCCTGTTTGGAGCTGGTGTTGGACTGCATGCTGACGTAAGAGGGACCATCAACATTAGTCTGGTAGTTTTGTGTCAGACTGGGTCTTAAACGAGTGCACGAGGATGCAGTTAGTGACAGAATGGACGCTTCAGATGGATCCTTGACCAGACCGAAGCGAAACCTGAGGGCCAACAACTCGGCCTTCAGGCGAGCGTTCTCCTCCAGCAGACCCAGAACCCGTCTCTCCAGAACCAGGTCATTTGCTCGTCGCTTCTCTCTGGATCGTTTGGCTGCTTCATTGTTTTTCTTTCTCTTATCCCAATAGCTCTCGTCTTTTTTCTCCCTGGGGGTGAATTCTCGTTTTCGACGTACGTTGTTGCTGTTGTCTTCATCGCAGCTGCTGCCAGTTTTGGCTTCGGTACTGATGAGGCTCTCAAAGAGGTGAGAATGAAGCGCCTGGGAGTTCAAGATGGAAGTTGCTTCATCAGTAAAAGAACCAGAACTTCCCAGAGGCCTGGACTCTACACCCAGCAGAGAGGAGGGGTCCTGGATGACGGACCCTGTTGTCTGATCCATCTCACACTCTGGGAGACTCTTACTGCAGAATAAAAACAGTTATGATGCAGTGAGGTGAGACTTTCAACAAAACATCAAAGCTTTAAAATACCGCAAAAAAAAATTATATTTTGCATTAAATATGATCAAATTATTGCAAATGCTGCCATAAAACAAATAATTAAATAACAACGTAAATCAAATTTCAGAACATAAATCCCAAATTCTACACAGACAAACGGTTATCTTTGTGTTTGCACTGATTTAAAATATTTTCATTTGAATCCTCAAATTATTCTATCCATACTAATTAAAATGTACAAGAGAAATAAAAATCAATTATGTCCTGCAAAAACAATTTAACTTACAGCTTTTGGAAACTTACCTGAATGTTCTGGATCTTTCAGAAGAACCTTGAAGCTTCGCAGCTCGTATGGATGTTTGTGCTTCTCTGCATTTCGGTCATCTCTCTCTGCAGCTCTCTGGTTCAGCTGGGGGCAGAACGTCACCCTAAATGACCCCCAACACTCCTCCTCTTCCTGGTGGGAAGCCAGTTTGACCAAAAAGAGCCAATTCAGGCCGGTCAGTGCTTCAACTTACACATAACAGTCTAAATCCTTAATAAGGGACTTTAACATAGATATGATTTTCACATGATGATATTTATATAAAAAAATACTAACTGAAAATTGAGCAGCAGACCCTGATTTATGTCTAAACAATGTTAATGATGGTAGTTCAGATATTTTCCTCAGTCAGTCTCTCAGCTCCGAAATTAGTTTTGTCTCGTGTTTTTGTAATTCAGCTTTTAAAGTTTGGAAATAGGATTTTATTTACAAACATATTAAGGAAATTACCATAAAATGGGTTTTATAGAGATAAAAAATCTTTTTTTTTGCATATCTGATGTGCTCGTGTGGTTTGTACTTTTTAAACATTTTGCCTAATTGGCGCCTCCATGTTTCTTCTTTCTCTGATTTTAGCATAAATATTTACAGCATAAACAAATTGCAACACAACAAAAATACATATTTTAATCTGATTTAACTTGCTACATTGAGCTTTACGTTATGAGAATCGTCCATGTAGAAGATGGTTTTTAAGGTAAAAAGGTATTTAAATAGTGTAAAAGCTCCAAACAGACAGCGTGCTGTAAGAGTTCCTGTTGAATGTCATTGAGTTTTCTGGAAAAGTTGATCTGTTGTGTAACAGAAGGAGCGTATGAGGACAGTCAGTGCTGGAAGTTCAGATGGGGTTACACAAGTTTCACAAACAAGAGAAGCTTTGTTTCATGAACAATGTGCTAAACGACGATACTTCATCTGAAAAGAGGGAAATATTTCACAGTCTCTGTAATAATCTCATTGGTTTACATTTAAACTCTTTAATTCCTCAAAATCCTCTTGATTATTTAGAAACTAAATCTCTATGAATCTTTTTCTGTGACTTTGACACGTGGAGGAGAGCTAGTTACACATAATCATTACAGATAAACAAAGAGCTTCTTCTTTGTGTTTGAAATATTTAAAAAGTGGAAGAAAGTCTCTTTGATAACACTTAAAGTTACTGCCCAACATGACTAAAACAATGGGCTTTTTTAAACTGATAAAATAGCAGCAGCAGCTGGAAACAGCTGGAAAAGATGTGAAAAAGTGTAATAAAGCTATTTTAGAACAAAAAATTTCTGGACTTTGTGGTTATTTCTTAAGTATTAACCAGTATGAAACATTTTATATCTAAAAAATGTCAGGAAACACATATTAAAAGACCTTTCAATCTGTCTGCATTAAAATTCTGGTGGTTCCGGCTCCTTCCGTCAAGTTTCATCAGCAGCTCGTTCATATTCATGATTCGAATTTGCTGGACTCTGATTGGCTAACAAACTAGCCTATGAGAGCAAGGTATACTGTTTCCTGCCCCGCTGTGCATGGCAACGTCAGACGTCGTGTCTTCCTGTTTCCTACAGCTTTTAGCCAGCAGCATGCTAGGTGTGGTTTCAACTGCGGGAGCTGCCGAATACTAACGAACAAAGGAGTTGTGACAAAACAGATACAGGCCGTTCGTACCCGGTAGAACTCGGATGGTATCCCCACCTGCGTAGTTTGAGAGATTAAAACTGAAAGAGAAGTTGTTGACCTGTTTTCACACCCACTATGAAGGTAAGAACACCTGTGGAGCTAAAATATAACGTTGTGCATTTTTCCTTTTGTCTCAAGTCTTTTAATATAATTATCTGTGTTATAATAAAGGCTTTATTGTTGAGATTATGTGCTTAGAAACAGCCAGTGTGTCTCTGTGCACGTGAAGCTTCATCAGTTCCTTGAAAAACTAAAACACTGTGACATTGTTTGACCCTGAAAACTCAAATTCAGATCAGCTCATAGTCCTTCAGTCCACACAGACTCACTTTTTAATCTAATTCCCCAAACACCCACCAGTCTGAGGCACTAAAGACAAAACCAACTCGGTACATCCTGTAAGGTTACAGATTACTGTAACTGAAGGAGTGAAACAGCAGAACAGATTCATCCATTGTTAGAAATCATGTCCCATTAGAAGCAGGTCTAACAGTCGAAATCTATCTTTAATCAGGCAAAATATAATATAAACAGATTTATCTGTCAGAATAATGCAGAAGAAAATCACTTACAGAGAGAGAACTTTTAGAATAAAAACCCAACCCCAAGGCAGGAGGATGATTCAGAAGCTGAAAATGTTATTTACTCTTTAAAAATGGCTGATTGCTGCAGTTATTCAAAATGTCAAACATTAATTACTTTACACATAAACCCAAATACCACAAAAATCCCTGGGTTGCATCCAAGACATGTTCCGTTTTGACACGATGTTATTTGTTGTTTCTGAATTCCAGGCCTGCCGTGACCCAGAAGCACCTGGATTGGTAACATTTTTGCTACATGTTGTCATGAAAGTTCCCAGAATCTAAATCCCCTTCTGGCATTTTGGAACGTAAGTGTTTCCTGTATTATTTCACCCTGTTTTTCCTGCAAACACGTTTTTAAGTTATACAACATCAATTATTGTCACTTTATTTCACGAAAATGTTCTCCAAACGTCCTCATTTGTAAAATGGAAAGAAGAGTTTTGAATGCTGTTTTAAAATCATCCTGTATTTTTTCTTGATTATTGCCAGAAACATTGACTTTAAGAATAATTATTTGACCATGAGTTGGTTCTTTTAATCTTTCCTCAGGAGAACCTGCATCTGTTTCCACTGAGATAAAAGGCAGGAATACACATCCCACATTTCCATCGTGTCATGACTCATTCGAGACAAAATTCCACCGTTTTAAGACTATATGGGTGACTATGTCTTTGTTAAGAAACCCTTGATTCATATGATTGTATTAGCTAAGGATATGTGACTGTTCTTAAAGCAGTGCCAGGTTCTGGATTGTGGCTCATGAAAATCCAGCTTAGGCTTGTAGTCTTGCCTTAACGCATTAAAACGTCTCCAGATTCCAAGAATTGGTTAATGATATTATACAGAGGGAGAAAGATGAAGCTTATCCCGTCCAGTTTTTCTTCGAGGAACATTGTTTTTCTTAGTAGCTTAGAGGTTTTTTTTACTCTAAATCTCATCTTTCCACCTTTTTTAGAAAAAGAAAATTGATTTATCAACAAATCCAGCGAGTAGCTGACACGTTTTCATCAGGGGTTTTTGTATTCATCTCTTCTTCTCTGCATAATCTTCTGTGCTCTTTTCCCTTGTCCTAATTACATTATGAAATCATCCCACTAAAGAAAAATGTCACACACAGAACTAATTAATCAGTGTTTGTCCACACAGAGGAGCCTGAAGGAGAAAGGATTTAATTGCACTTGTCCTCAGCAGACCTTTTCTCCCATTTCATTCAAACTGTCCCTCCGTGGCTCATGTGGGCAGCTGAAAGGAAAATAAACGATCCAATTAAATCAGTTAAAGACTTTTATTCTCATTTAACAATTTAGTTGAAGAATGAAGCAACAATAAAATCTGTTAATTTATTTATTTTAAGTTTGACCTGATTATACGCTGTTATATGATGTTTTCTGCCATCGATCTCTTTGATGTTTAACTCAGACAGAAAAAAAGAATAAAAAGGACAATATTTAATGACTAAAGAACTGATATAACACAACAATACAACGATGAGTCCTTCAGAGGTATTGCATGTTGTAAAACAAGATTTATATCTTTAAGAATTCGCAGCAAATCTTGATCAATTTGTGTTGACGTGTCTCCTCTGGGAAGCTTGTGTGTTTTCATGCTACTGACACAAAATGAGCTCTATAACATGATGATGACTCCTCTTATGACATAATGAGGATGAATCAGTGGGTGCTGACTTACATAAGCAGCTCATCCACATTTCACCCTGGCCCAGATTAGAAACACAGCAGATTAACTCTCAACTGCCTGCTTCTAGTTTACAAGCACGAAGACAGAAGCTGCAGAAGAAGAGTGCCACCTGGAGGTAAAGGCTGATATTACAAGTTATTTTTGGAAACTTGTGTTCTCTCTCTCTCTCTCTCTCTCTCTCTCTTTCACTCAAACTGTAAAGCATGTGCTGTTAAGGTGAGAAGGTTTGGTTTGATCTAATTTGACTGACTGTAGGTAGTATGAGTGAAGTCCCGCCCTTTTGAGTAATCAAATAAAATAAAATACTCCTCAGATATTTTTCCCAATAATCAACAATTTTCCAATAATTGATGTTATTGACTCAGCTTTTTATTTCCTTTCTTACTCTGCTGTTTTATGTGTAACTGCACATCAATGTTGTGTTAAAATCAAATAAATTACTATCAATTGTTGGTGGCAAGTAAAAATATGGACACGTTCAGGCCTGATTTTTTTATTGAGAGGATGGAGCTGGTGTCATGTGACATCATGATTGACAGTGTCAGAGCGTTTTGTTCTGCAGTTAACTGGGACTGGACTTCCGACCCAAACATATCTGCAGAATCATGTTTCAGTTTTCTCATGATCAAATCCGACACAGAATTAATACAAACCATCAAGGAAAGTTTACGGTATTAAACGTCTTTATTAAGGATTTTATGACAAAACAAAGTGTAAAAGATCTTTAAGCATCTTTTGTAAATATAAAAACATACAATTATAATTTCTTCTCATATTAAAGAAAATAATAAATATGCTACTTATTTTAGTTAATAATAGACAGCACAGACGGATCTAAAATATTTACAGATTTACTTTAGCTTGAATTCAACACCACTTTAAGGTGTTTGTGTAACTGAGTTTTACATTCAACTGAAGTTAAATGGAAAGTACAAATATAACACATCGTCTCAGTGATGATCTTTAAATACTTTATTAAAAACAGACATCTCTGTGTGATGTCAGACACACCTTTCTGTAGGTGTTTTTTTGTGTTTTGATGTCTGCATGCCTACAGTTTGTACAGTGTTACTCAAAATGATCCTAATATTGAATGTACTGGTACTCAGTTTAGTTTAAGGCAGTTGATTTTCAATAATATTACTTGTATACATTCATAGTTGGTCTTTAATTAGCTACAAATGGAATAAATCCTGGTTATTTTAGGGATTTAGTGTTTTTTGGGGAGTGTTTTTTGTGTCATCAGGTGTGTCTCTTCATGTGCAGAGCCAGGTGGTCTGAGCGAGAGAAGGCCCTCTGACATAGCAGACACTCGTAAGGTTTCTGACCCGTGTGTTTGCGGTAGTGACGTGTCAATTCGTCTGAGCGGGCAAATTTCCAGCTGCAGCCTTCCCATGAACAGTGGTAAGGTTTTTCTCCTGGTCAGAAAATGATAAAACAGAATAAATGACAGAATTATCTTGAATTATTTTTATGTTGTTTTTGTTGTTTCTTTGGTTACCTGTGTGGGTGCGGAGGTGAGCCTTGAGGTGAGAGCTCTTGGTGTAGGTCTTGCTACAGCCGGGATATTCACAGCTGTGGATGGCAGGCCTCTTTTTTCCTGTAGGTCTCCTGCCGCGTTTTCCCTCCGCTGCACCAGGAGGCAGCTGTGGTCTGACCAGCAGTTGCTGCTGATGGTGGGATAAATGAACAGCTGCTTGGCTGTGGGAATATTCACTGAAAACCCTGGTGTTGGGATTAAAATGAGGCATGTAGTAGTGCCGAGGGTCAGAGGTCACAACCTGTGGCTGGAGGAACCTGCCGTTGGGGAAAGTCACCACCGGGGGGTGCTGCTGCACATAGTAGGAGTTAAAGTCCCATGGCGTGACCTTACTCAGGCTTCCTCTGCTCTGTCTCTCAGCACTTCCTCCTTGAGGAAATTCAAACTGATTCTGTACATTAGGAAATGAAATCTGACTAGTTTCATTGTTGTTGTAACCATGGTGATATAGCTCTGGCTGGACTGCTTCAGCAGGAGACATGAGATCTGCCATGAGGCCTCCACTGTTCATCTGTAGACCCTCCTGTCCTGTCTGCTCTTTAAACATGCTCACCTCGTGGTACGCTGCGTTCAGGTTGGGCTGTGCAGGTTGACTGTCAAACGGAGGGTTGAGGTCAGGTGAAGGGTTGCTCCACTCGGACAGCAGGAACTCAATGTCCCAGGATGCTCGGCTCTCATCCTCCAGGAGCTCCTCGGTCCCCTGCTGACTGACTTGTACCTGCTCGAAGCTGTTTGGTGACAATATGTGACCAGCAGAGTCCAGAGGGAGAGACCCATCATCAGACTTCCACACCTAAAACCAAAGAGTCAGAAATTAGTTTCACCAAAGAAGAAGATGTGCATCTAAAGGGCAGTGACATGTTTTATTTTCTTCTTCTTTGACAGCCTGAGGATGGAAAAAGGCAATTTTCACAGCACAAATATACACAGCAATAAAATTCAAAACTGTTAAGATGTTTTTAAAACCTTGAAATCAGTATGTTTAATATCTGATTCTTTGTTCAAAGAAGTTTGTAAAGTTGATCTGAAACAATCAGAACAAGCAAAATGTTATCAGAAATTAATCCTTTACAAGCATCTTCTGTTTTGTCCAACTTCTAACTTTGTAGTTACCTGCTAAAAGTAATAAAAAGTGTTATTGTTTAAGTTTGACAGCAACTCAGTGAACTTTAGAACTTGGGCAGAATGTAGTTAAAAAATATTTGGAACTGTTTCAAAGTCTCCAGTTTAATTTTTTTTCAGATTTTCAGAAAAAAATCTCTAAAACTTTTTTTTAAAATGGATTTTATTTGAATTATTCAGGCAACAAAACAATTCTAACTGTGAATTAGCCGTTGTTGTATCAACATATAGCAAAGAAACTTTGCAAAGAACTAATTTAAATAGTATTTTATAGGTTTTTGAGAACAGCATCTGTCTCAAAGACACAATTTGGTCCTTTTTTGGTGAATTTATTATAAAACACCAAACTAACAGCATCTGCCTTTGGGGAAAATTATCATTTATTTTCTCAACTACAAACTGATACTTTTTATCTGCTGCAGGTCAGTTTTTCAGTCATGCAACTTGTTTATGTTGTCATGTTCAAGTCCCTCAACACACAAACAAATAAATAAAAAACCTGCAGAAGGTTCAGCAGAAATAGAAATAATAAACATTAATTATAAGAGTATTGATTTTTAACAGCAGATTAGAACTGGTTTAAGTCTTTTTCACATTTCTGTGCTTACAAAATATAATTGTATAAATCCATGGATTTTATTTGGCCTAATTAATATTTGTTTTTTGGTTGGGTCAGCTGTTCCATTGGTTGTAATCTTTTGGTTTCATCTCTTTTTGCAGTTCGGTTTAATTCAAACACCAGAAATTAATTTAATACTTACTTTCATATCGTCAGTGATGTGAGGAAGGCTGGAGAAGGAGCTGAACGAAGGGAGCGCAGCTTGAGTAACAGCCATCAAGCTCTCTGATGTGACTAAAACAACAACTGAATCTCTTCCTGCTTTGTTTTATTCTCTTTACATGGCTGTCTTACCCTCAACTCACAGGAAGCTTTACAGTCCAACTAAAACTTAAAAGTCACGTCACAAAGTTTCTTTCTGGTTCATTATCTGTCCCGCGTCTCGCTTGTCTGTCTCTGTCAGCTGTTACTGTAACTTCAAATCTCTCTTTTCATGAAGGTTTGAGCCGTTAAAAGGAGGAGGAGCACACGTATGAATTACTTTCTGGTTCTTTTTTTTTTTTTTCTTGAGACGGTCATTTTTAATCACTAATAAACTCTGTTATCTCACCTCAACTCTCTGTCTTCCTGTTCTGAGTGATTCTAAAACAGTTCTGAAGACACCAGCATGTTAGCTTTTACTCCGGCATATTTGAATAAATAAATAAAAACGTTGATGTTCTGAAAGCTTTTGCTGTTATTAGATTATATTATTTGTGAAAAACCAAAACTTTTCCTCCTTTTTTAACATATTTTAAAGTAAACATGGTGTTTAACACTGAAATGATCCTTATAACTTAATGAATTAAAAAATTATTATCGCAAAAAAAACGGAACATTTACATTCTACAAAATAAAAAATGTATATATGTATACATAGGCTATATGTATGTGTATGTGTGTAACCAAATGAATCCTAATACTTACAATTTTACAAATGTACTAAAACATCTACAGAATGCCAGAATAATTAAAACTGTTTAGTTATTAGTTACACTACTGTATTCCTATCTACTAATAATTCATACATTAATTTGTCATTGTTTATCATAAGAAGATAGACAGTATTAAATCCAATTTAATCTAGTTATAACCTTAAAAAAGATTTAGTTTGTGTTACTCTTAGTTTAAAAGCTGTATTTCCTCTTGAACTGTGAATGTGTAATAACCACATAATTTACTACAGAAAAGAAAAATGCAGAAATAAGATCGTAGAAGTGGTTTATTTGTTTTCCTGTGTGTATTTGAATCCACTGGTTTGTCTGTATTTCTGGTGAGGACATGCAGCTTCTGAGAAGACCTACGTGTGAAAGGTGATTATATTCTGCTGCTGTTTATCTGTCGAAACGCAGCAGAGACCGACTGCTGTCTCCTCACAGATAATAGAGCTCTGACTGCTGTTGATCCCCGATGACGAGCCCAAAACTGATAAAACCCGCCAAGTGACGACTGCACCACATTCATAAAAACGACCAGCTCAACACAACAGACGTTTTACACATTTAAATAAAAACTTTATTAATTTAATAATTAAAGAGTATCTTTACAAACACTGTCAGGGGATAAATAGTATCTTTGTTCATGTAGTTTTGTTGCAGTGTGTGTTACCTGGATGCTTAAAATACTCTGAAATATTAATGTTTTAGCCATATTCATTTCAGTGAAATCAGATTCTTCATGACAAATGAAAAAATTGACCAGTTTTATTTTGACTTATTTGTTTTCTATGTCACATGTATAAAATATTATGTTGGTTCAACCAGAAGTTTCATGGGGATTTTATTCATCAAATGATTGAAGTGCGAACAATGAGATTCGATTTATCTCCCTCTGGTGGCGATTTGTGTCCACTGTGTTTATGTTTTTACATTTTACAAGAAGAGACGTTTTTAAACTAAAATATACATATAATACTATATAATTCTACTATAGGTCTATTATATAATTACTCAGTTTGTCCACACGGGGGCGCCGAGTCAGTTTCATTAAAGAAGGACTAGATGACAAGAAGAAGAAAAGTTTTCCCATGGTGTAAAAAAATTGTAATTATTACAATGAGCCACCAGGGGGAGACACTGTAAGTCTATGTTTAAAAATTATTCAGTATTGCAATCATTCAGATTGTCCACAGCGCAGCGCCAGTTCAGTTTCACTAAAGGATCACTAGACGATAAGAAGTGTTTCCCTTGCAAATTTCATGTTTTACATCTATTTATTCAAGCATCTCAGTTTCTTAAATTTAACATAATAAAATAATGTTTTTAAATGCATTTAACGAGATAAAAATGTATTTTTCTATAAAAAAAAAAAAGTGCTTCATATTTACACTGAGTTTATTTCAAAAGTATAAAACTTACCATTTTAAAAAGTTACATGTAATTATTGAAATGGCCACAACGGGGAGACACTGCACGTCTACGTTTAAAATCTATTCAGTGTTGCAATTATTCAGATTGTCCACAGGGTGCGCCAGATCAGTTTCAGTGAGGGATGACTAAATAATAATAAGAGTCTTCCCTCATTCATAATCCAAACTTTTTAAATTAAAACTCTTTTGTCAACCCAAACTCAGAAAATCCACAAATAAAATTAAGTTTGAGTACTAGCACCATGAATATTGCATAAATACAAACGGTACACAAACTTGGCTCTAGTTAGCAAAGGAAGCTAGCGCAAACGACCATTGCAAACAATCATTAGCATGCTAGGTGGCTAAGGAGAAGATGCTTCTAAAAAAATACAAAAATGTAAACTAAAACAAGCTATCATATAAAATTTAAGTCACTAAGTTGTTGGCGAAACGTATCTTGAATGCACTGTTTTCTTTTGTTAGCATAAAGCTAAATACAGCTACAGTTCTTCTTCTGCCATTAAATAATGTGGTCAACAATATGTGGTTTGTGCCTCGTTGCCCTCTGCTGAAAAGGCTCAACAGATGCATCCGAACAATTAAGCCTCTTTGACCAGTTAAAAATTATTTGACATTTCTTCAAATTTCTACAGTAAATTTGTGAAATATTTATTCTGATGTTAGTATGGGTGACCCTCTACCAGAATGTGAAGAAAGATTTTTGTCACCTCTCAGCATTTTAGAGAAATTCATTCCTGAAATGGGCCTAATCGCATTTTCTGCAAATGGAAATTCAACAATAGACATAGACATGTTTATAAATGACATATATAAATGATATATGCGCGCCATGCTCTATTACTGTAATGCACGCTGTATGCGCGAAACGAATTTTTATAAGAGCGCTTGCGTCTACTCACTTGACTGCCTTCGCACCGCCTTCGGTGCTCGGGCCTCGGGCAGACGCTTCTGTTGTCACGTGGTTGTCCTGGCAACGGGTTGTCGTAAACCATTGGACCAGCAGCGTGAAAACTAACATCGTTACAAAGGTCGAACAGTTTTAATATTTTGTCGTTATTGTTTATTAAATGTAAAATAGAGAGTGATGGAAACTTAAATGAAAACATTCATCACAGGCATGTCTTCTTCTCTGGTTCTTCATTTATTTGGATTGCAGATGGAGATGTCCTGGAAAAGAGCAGAAGGCTGCAGAGGACTGTGGAACAACCCCAGATCCACTCCGAGCAGCAAGGAGGACCAGGACATGCTGAGATGTGAGTCCACAAAAACTGGAGTTTAGATACTTCCACTCATCTTGTTTTATTAGCCCAGCTGATAGTTTTTGTTTTGTTGTCAGTGGTCAGGAGGCCCCGGGTGGTCTTTGTTCCTAAAGAACGTGTTTCTGAATTTGTTGGGAGAAATTATCAAGATGAAGTTCAAAAAGAGAAAAGATCTATTTGAGTCCCACAATAAAACTTTTAGGATTCTTTTAGAGCGTATTCTGCTTAACAACTGGAAACTGTGGCCTATAAATCAAATATGATTCTAATTAACATTAAAAAACACAGAATCTAAATTATGTTGTTCTGTTATGTGTTAGATTTTTAAAAGTAATTTGTTTTTGGTTGTCTCAGACTGGGATTGTTCTTTCATCTTGTTTAGTAAGAAAAGAGGAATCATTGCTCCGCTGCCAGCAGAGAAATCAGATCAACACAAACCCAAAACATCCGTCTGCTAAAGGTTCAAAACAGGAAAATTATGATTTCTGCCATTTTCCTTTTTATATACAAACATCAAGTATTTAAATGTTTGAATTTGATGGAAACTGTTTGCTAATTTTCCCCTATTTTCAGCATCTTTGTCAAAAGTAAAGATAATGTTGTCTCCATCACCACCAGCTTCACATCAGACTTCAGAACCTTCAGCATCTTCTTCAGTAAATAAATCCGTCCAGATGCATCTGACAAGAAAATCTCAGAGACGCAGTGCTGAATGTTGCAGATCATGGAGCAGCTACGAGCGGGAGAAGTTCCGCCCTGGTCCTACACGTATGTAGCTTTGTTGTTGAGATAAACCTTCTCTGTTGGGAGAGGCTGGGATTGAATCAGCAACCCTCACAGTGTGACACTCAGCAACCAGAGATTATGATGTCACTGGGCCAAATTTAGATACATACAAGTGTATTTATGTTTACTTCACCCTGTTTTTCTCTACCTGCACTTTAAGGAGACTTAGAGAAAGAAAAGAAGAGGCTTCAGAGTATCCTGGCAACAGGAAGTGAAGAGTCTTCAGCTACATCTGCAAAACCAGCTGCATGTTGTGAATCTGAAGTGACCGAGGAGACCGATCGTTATCAGGAAGGTGAAGATGACTTCAAGTTACTGTAAAAGCTCATATTCAACTAATTACATCATCAAAATATATTTGTCTTCATAATTTCTTAGCGCTTCTAAATATTATAGATCATTTTATTGTGAAAGTCTCTTTGCACCGCTACATGTTTCCTGTGCGCTTTAGAAAGTCTCTTTTTTTCTATAGTTCTGAAGGAAATTGAGGAAAGACGACAGTTTCTGGCAGAAATGGCAGCTCTGGGCCAGGAAAGGCGGTACATCAACATCATCAACACAGAGATTTCTCAGGTAGATTAAATTATAACCTTTCTAGCTGGGCAGGAACTGGAGTGTCACTGGGATGAGGAAGGTCTGGGTTTCTCTCCTGAACCTGTTGCCCCGGTGACCCGACTGTAGATGAGCAGAAGATGGATGGATGATATTCTCTTTCTTTCTAGAATACAAAATAAACCTCTTATGTCTTTGCACAGAAAATTCGAGAACTGGAGCTGTTGGATCAGGACCGCAGGTCCAAGTGAAAGACAACAACAGGAAAAGCAGAAGAAAACGAGCAGACACACAAAATCCACATCTGGAAATGAGAGTCCTCACTGACGTAAAATACAACAACTGCCTCATCATTCACCTTTCATTTACACTAATGAACATAATCAACATGATCGTCTTAAATAAAGTAATTTTATTCTTCTCACAACATGTTTGAGTGGTTTCTATAAACCTGCAGCTGTTGCAGAGGAGCGTATGACTGGTAACATGGAGCTACAGGAGGTTTCAACTGGACAGGAAGTTCAACATAAAGAGATGATCTAAATAACACAAGAACAAAACAAGTAAACACACAAACACCAGTGATGTTCATCCACATATGCAATTAAATAAAAGGCACTAAAACCTCAACAGTTTTCCTAATAAGGCATGATAAAATATAAATTAATGATTGCATATTAACTTCTTCCCTCGACTGGATGTTAAATCTGTTGAAAAACAGGTTTTGTATGCAGATATATTTTGAATATTGCAAGAAGAACCTTTAGTTTTCCTCCTACTCATCACCGTCTCATCCTTCATCCACATTCTCTCAGACAGTTTTTACAAACGAGCAGTTTACTAGTTGATGCTGAACTTCAAAGCAGTACCTCACTTTCAAACCATTAAACTGACAAACCAGAAGTTCTGTGAGCCGTGATGAAGGTCGATCACCGAGCAACGCAGGATGAACAGAAACGTGCGTCACACATCCCAAACTGTCATTTTCAGGTTTTAAAGCTCATAAAGCTACAAAGACCATGTCTTTAAAACACAAAGGCAGCTGGAAGCAAACACATTGTAGATCTGCAAGTGGATTCAGGGCTGTAAATGTTGGATAAGGAAGGTTTCATCCATCAGCTGATGTGGCTGAATCTTAGTTTTTATTGTCGAGTCCTAAAACTGTTAAAACAGTTTAACTTCCTGTTGAATGAGACGCGTCCTCTGCTGCTCAGCTCTTCTCTTTGCCTGGGCTGCGGCTCTTCCCTGGTTCTCCTTTATGGCTCAGCCTCTTCAGCACCTTGATGGGTTTAAACTTTGTCCCTTTTTTCTTTTGATGGTCGCCATCTTGATCCTTGTGAAAATCTGGATTGAAACAGAAAAAAAAACAAAAATCTTTAGACTTTAATGTTTAAAAAATTAAAAGCAACAAAAACAAACTGCTGTGGAATCATTTGACCTTTTTTCTTCAGCATTGCTTCCACAAGTTTGTCCTCCTCTTCCTCTCTGTTATAAAAATAACTGTTAGACTGTTGGCAATTATAAATATCAACAAAAAATATATATGTACTTTCTTTTTATGCCACTGATTTACCTGCTACCAGTGAATAATGTTAGTGTTACCTCTGCCGGTCCTGATCCATGTTGTTAACTATCTGGTTACGCTGTTCGATGATGGTCACCAGCTCCGCCATCAGTTCCTGCTCACGACCCTTGTCATCCTCAGTCCAGTCTTTCTCTGAATAAAAGATAACAGCAATAAATAATTCATTTTCAGTCGATAGGAGTAACATTTTTAAAAATCATTAATCGATTCTGGAAGCTTCATTTAAACAGAATGTGGTCAAATAAATGTGTTGGTATACACGGATGAAAAAAGGGAGGGAGATGGAAGACTTTAAAAACCTGGTTTGTTGAGGAGACACCTCAGCTCGTACTCCACGTCGGCTTGCCTCTCCTCCAAGTTCTGCTGCTTCGCTCTACAGCCAGATGGTAGAAAACACATTTTCACAATTGAAAGAGAAGTTACAAAATATCCTGATACCGACACCAGAACTGAGCGCTTACGTGTAAACCAGCTCTGCATCACGACGAACTAAAAGGTGTTTTTCATGAATCAGAGTGAACCAATCCACCAGCAGGCGCTCCTCTTCCTCATCTGGACACACCCACACAAACAGCTTTGTATTACACGACAAACTCTTTACTCAAATCACTTTCTACTTGCGAGCGGTACCATCAGGATTGTCCCTGAGCTTCTTCTCCAGCTCCACGCCTCTCTGCTCCAGTTCATCCAAATGCTTCTGCAGCTGCACCATCTCTCCGTTGATGTCCTCCACAGGGATGTAAAGATCCGACTGCACCTGTATGGATGTTTGGACCGTGTCAGAACTTTTCATTTGACTTGAATCCAAAGATGCATTCTCTGTTGTTTACCATTTATTTTTAATTCTTAAATGAGTTTTGTAAAGCTCTTAAACCTTGCGTTTGATAAGTGGGAAGCCGTGTCCGGGTGCTGGGGGCCTGGCGGGTCGAGGGTTTTTCAGAGGTCTGGTTCCCGACTTCGAAGTGGAGGGAGATGCTTTCCTGTTAAAGGGGTTCTCCTTACAAAACCGCTAAAAAATAAAAGATGTGTTAGTGCTTTTAATAATGATCAATAGTTTTTTATTGTCTTGTTTTGGAGGTGATTTCATTACTTTGTTGTGTGACTGAGCGGCCAGCGGGCTGGGGGTTGTGGCGCCTGAGTTGCGACTGGTCTGTGGGGTTGCTGGAGCTGAGCTGGCAGTAGATGGCACGAGGGGAAAGGGACTGGAAGAGGTGTGATGCTGAGGATCAGCCAAGTTGGAGGAAGGGGACGATGAGTTATCACCAGGTGAACAGATGGAAGGCTCAGAGATGCTCTTGGTGAAGCTCTGTTCCTGACCGCTGCTGGTACTGACACCTAAAGGCTGTTGGGAGGAGCTGTGGTCTGAGGCAGAGGACAAACTCTCTGTGCTAAGAGCTGGAGAGGGAGAACAGGAGGAAGACTGAGACTGTGAGAGAGCTGAGGAAGAATAGTTTAGTAAAAATACAGATTAAATAGGGAGAAGATAAGGGAAAAAAGAAAACAAGGGTTTATTTACACCAGTTTCAGTTTTCCATGTCTATTTAGAAATAACCTTTTCTGGATCTGAAACAACTAACAACTTAAATCAAAGTCCAGTTTTTATACAAGATGTACGTAAAAAAAATGGTTTGTATTTATTTATTTATTATGTATCTATAAAAGCTAAATAAAGATGATAAAATGATTGGCTGAGCAGGTTGTAATGGATGCAGTGCCAGTCAAAAAGGTTTTTTTGGAAAAACAAATTTCCGACTTGGATCCGGTCCAAAGAGCAGAAGCTCTAATGTAACGTGTTGTTGTTACTGTAAGAGTAGTAAAGCCAGTAGGATTTTAAAGTCATTTGAGCCAGTTGTTTAACACTTACATGTAAATTCTAATCATGCAATTAATGTGTGAAAGTTTGAATTCCTAAAATCCTGAGAGCTCCAGCTGCAAAAACCGAGAACTACCTGGATGATTAACTGCACATCTGAAGTGATTTTGCTTCAAACTGAACAACAAATTGGTAAAGACTGTAAACATGTACATGCAGACTGTGTGATGACGCCAGCCTTGGTTACCGGAGGGGGGCTGTGGAGCCCGAGGAGCTGGTCTTTTCTGGTTTTTAGCACTTCCAGGACTCGCAGAGCGGGACGAACGTCCTCGTGTGGGCGTAACTTCTGCAGCTGCTGCTTCTGCTGCCCGAGTGATGCTGTACCACGGATGAACGGCCACGACTGAGGGTGGAACTGCTCCTTCCTCACTCCCCTCTTCATCATTTACCTCAGAAGTTTCATCACCATCCTCCTCCTCAAATGGGTTGGAGGGCTGCGGGGGAGTGCAGGGTCTGGAGCCCTCCCCTTGGAGAGAAGACACAGAACCTGTGTTTGGATGTGTTGCCAGTCCTGGAGGGGGTGGAGGAGGGGGTTTCTTCTTCTTCTTGGTTTCTGACTGGACCAGGGTGAGCCAAGGTGGGTCTTTGGGTTTATGAGTGGCACTGAACATTGACACACAGACAGTAATGGAGGGGGGGGGTCACACAGAGGAAACCCACAATAACATCCATACAGACACATGAAGGGGAAACAATGACACAGTGTGCTACAACATGTACTCCAAAATTCTGACAAACAACAACGACGTGATTTAAGAAGGTGAAACGATGATAATGTAAATATTCAACTAGTAAATTCAGCTACCTCGCAGGAGACTGAGACCGTCCCCGAGGTTTGGGAGCCGCTGGAGGCTTCTGATGTTCGACTGTAAATTTAAAGAAAAATGCATCATAGAAATGTTAATTTAGCATTTAAATAAAAGTACGTTTAGCATCAGGAACTTACCAGCTGATGGGCCATTTGCTTTGAGTGACAGCCGAACCCGAGGGGTGGGACGAGGTGTGGGCGTGCACTCAGAAACCCTTCGAGGTGCAGGAACTGGTCGACTGGCTTCTTCAGCGTGACTTTCAGGTGCAGGAGGGTCTTCATCAGACGTATGTCTGACTGGTGTTTGTGTTTCTTCCTCATCGTCGTCTTCATCACTCTCATCAAAAGGATTAGGAGGAGAGGAGGGGCGTGGCTTCTCCTCTGACTCTTTACTCCCATTTAACTCTTTCGTTTCATCTGAAGAGTCTTCGGTTCCTGTTTGAGGAGTGTCTGACGGAGACTCGCTGGCTGGTTCATCAGTTTGGTTTACAGGAGGAGTGTTTCCCTGATCCCTGACGGAGGGTACGGTTAGATGAACCGAGCTGGCTGACTGACCTGATAACGGTCCCTTACTGAGATCTGGACGACCGTTCTGATTGGCTGAAACATGCCTTGTAAGATGATGCGTACAAACTAATGAACCAGAGTCACTTCCTTTGTAGGATCCAGGAAGCAGAGTGCTGCGACACTCTGTGCACCTAAAATAACGACAACCAGGAAGATAAAACGATAAAAACACATTTTCTATCAGCTCCTTCTAACGGACACAATCTTTTAGACTCTCCGCTTCGACTCTCGTTCCTCACCTGAAACAGTTCCGATGGTAGAGCTTGCCGTCTACCAGAAACCTCTGTACCAGGTGGACGTGTTTGTCGCAGGCAGCGCAGGTGCTGCTCGGAGTGCTGCGTTTCAACTCTGCACCTGTCTGCTCAGACTGGATTGGACAGTGCAAGCGACCAGGACGTTGTTCACAGGAAGAGGACGGGGAGGAGACATCGGGGGAAGATGGAGAGTAATGAGGGAGGGGAAGATCACACATGGAATCAGGATTTGAGGATCTGGATTGATAGTTCTGTTCAGCTGTTTGATTAACCTACAGGGTTTTTCTTATTTATTCACGTGGAAAATAATTTTTTAACCGCTTAAAACATAATTAATATAAATTGTAATGGATAGTATTTATTGGTAAAATAAATCAATAAATAAGGTTATGATAGTGGAGTTCTATATGTTCAATCTGATTTAAAGCTTTAGACATTTAGAGTTGATGTAAAGGCCACAGGGTTAGCACAGTAGCACTGTTAGCTCTTCATGAACAAAAAGACGGACCTAAAAGGTTTTCCTTTCACCTGCTAACCCACCATGACCCCACACTACTGCCTGGGCTCAGGACCAGAGAATGAAGGGACCAGAGGTGAAGATGAAGAACAGGAAGACGAGGGGGGGCAATGAATTTCCAGCTACAGACAGGAGTAGGAGGTGAAAGGGTGATGAGGAGGAGACAGGACAGGATGGAGGAAAGGAAGACAGAAGAAAAGAAAGACAGGATACAGAGACTATCTTCATAGACTCATTCTACCACCGTGGCTTTGCTTGTCTCCCTGCTGTGCCACACAACGCTCACACAAGTGCAAAAATAAAAATCCATATGTTCTTTCCATGCAGTTAAACCAAAAACAGAAGCAGTTAAAACCCACGTAGTTCCCAAAAGGTTCCGCTGCATATTGACATGTTTAAAATAAAACATTAAAGATTTCTGCTGTAAGCTACCGGATGCTGGTAAATATCATACAACTGTTTTAGAACGCTACCGGACCTCAAAGAGAACCGAGCAGCACTCGTCTTTGTGCATGACTTATAACACTCACCTCTGGGAGAAGCACCTTGTCTTCTAAAGGAGTTGGTGGCCTTTTCTGAACTGGTTCATTAGGACTAGCAGGACCAGGTCTCTTCATACAAGGTGGGTTTGCTGTGTTCAGGAACAGAACAGTGGTGTCAGAATCACAAGAGATGACGTTCAGTTCCTAGTCAGGCTCAACACTGAACACACCTTGTGACTTGTTGTTGAAATAATTGTAGTACTGGGACACGTATGTGATGATGCTAAGTCGGTCAGGCACTTTCATGGACACCATGTCTTCTGGGTCCAACAGGGCTGGAATTCCCAGCTGTGTTTCAGCCACTTCAAACGCCTGCAGTTAAAAAAGACAGAACCGTTTCTTCAGCTCTCCACCTGAAGTAATTTCAACAATATAAAACTCAGCTTGTTGCATGACGCCGAGAGAAGGTCAGCTGGTAAGTCAGCTGATGTTTTCTGTCCAGGGATCATAGACTGTGATGATGAACGATAAGTCTCCGTCTACTTCTGTCATACAAGAGAAAATCTTTACTGCATTTACTGCAGCCAACCACTAGGGGGTGCACTCATTTGGTTTTGGCTTCAAAATCCAGTAGGTGGTTTCACCAAACCGCAAACATGCAACTGTAACTTTTTATAACAAGAGCAGCTCATGATGCGTTTTAAAATCCAGGAAAAGGAAAGCAAACCAGACTCATTATCATCAAAGCACCACAAGATCTGACTGCTTACAGCTGTGTGATTTACAGGCGCTTTCAACACAAGTTGCCATGGTGATGCACACTGGTATGAAGTGAAAGTCCGAGCTGCACCTGAGGTTCTCGGGTTAAACCACTGATCCTGCTGCACAGTGCAGCCGCCTGGGAAAACTTTACTCTGACTCTGGTTTTACTCGAGTGACAAAACACATCTGGATTAAACTTTGTTTGCAGAAAGTTAAGCTAATTCGCCAAAACACAGTGAGTAAAGTGAAGCAACAGACACGTTTGTGATATTTTAACATGGATAAAACTGTGGAATGAGAACTGATCATGTTTTTTTGTGTTTATATAACAGAACTCTGAGTGGTACAAAAGATTAGCATTAAATCGTAAACAGAAAAGGTTCCAGTCTGCAGACGGGCTGTTCTTTCTGTCCAAACCAGTGGAATTTTTTATCAGTTTAATCCGATGACTTATGAAGATACAAGTTTTGACCTTAATCTTCTCTTCATGATCCCTCCACAGGCTTAAGTCAAACATTTTTTCCCTGACTCTTAATGCACAGACCATCCCACATTGAGCCTCCTTCAAACTACAGGATTAAACAGCATTTGCTCCAAACAGGCTGTTAAACCCATCAAGTCACACCCAAAATGACCGAATTCACTCACGAGGCCTAAAACTGTTCAGCAGCACGGTAAAAACCATGCAACGCCTAAACCTAAGAGATGTTTCTAAATGATCTAACGCCCTCCTTTTATCCAAGAGCAAGCTGTTCCAAACTAAATGACATCATGAGTGCAAAATGTTGAGATGAACGTCTGACTCACCAGCCTGTTGTTCTCGTAGACATTTTCTTTACACAGTGAATCAAAGTCTCTGAAATGACAGAAGAAATTTACAGTCAGACTGTGTTTATTTACTGGAAACGTTTACACACAGAAGAAAGTGACACAATCTTTGAATCTGTGTTGATACATGACACCAACATATTCAGCTCTGATCATGACATGAACCGTCATCATGCTATTATTGTCCAGACAGCATGACATACAGCATCCATGAGCGGTTCTGCTCTCCACAAACCACAGAAGGAAATAAGCACCAAACAAGGCTGATAATTACAAGGCTCAGCTCTGAAATGCTTGAAGCAAGAATGAAATCCAGCCTCCTGCCAGCAGACTTCCTGTTGTAAAACTGGAAACTGTCTGAGGAGATTCGGTGTGATTCACATGTACCTAAAGAGTCAAATAAAAAGGTATTCTAACCTTGATGATAGCGTGTGGACACCGTGTGGTTATTTCAAGAAGGCAAAATCCCCTGAATTAGCTCCGTGTTGGAACGACACAAAGTGACCTCTGTTCTCTCTAATCTGGTCCCCATGGCCACAAACACACAGCAACGCTAATATCAAGACTGTGTCAATAAAAAATATCCAACGTGTAAAGTTTACTGACATATCTACCTGGGATTAAAGCATTTCAAAATAAAATACTTCCAAATCCACGGGCTAAGATTCACATCCTGGTTTGTCACGCGACAGCTGACAAATATGATGAAGTGCTACGCTGGAACTGCAATCCTAATCCTGCGAGTCAGGCTCATTCCAGATTTATTTTGGGAAGGAGTTCTGCTGAGGAACGATGAATCTGTGATACAATCCAAACCCGCCTGAACCAGCATGTCTGCTAAAATATGGTTCCATCAGACAGAGAATAAAAGACTGATGTTCTGACTTGTTCAACTTTTTAATCAAGTTCACATGGGAACAATCTGTGTTACTGTAGTGTTGGATTACATAACGGATGATTTTTATAATCCCATATTTAATCCCTCCCCGGTAACCGGAGTGACATTTGGACTTGAAGCACAATGACTAACATTTTGATGGCTGCAGCCAGCAGGAGCGACACAAAGACCTGGATCTGTCTCAGAGCTAAATCCAGTCAGACAAGCAGAGATCTCAGACCCAGATTAGCCCGACGAGTTGTCGGCCTGGATCAAAGAACATTTGGCTGATCGTCTGCAGTCAAACAGAAAGTTAAACAACGAGGCATGCTGGAAAAACTGGAGAACAAAACCTGAAAACTGCCTTCAGAATAAAAGTCTTCTCACACTTGAAGCTTTACAGCTGTGTCATTTGTGTAACTTTATCCCACTTGATTCGCTCGTCACAAAGTTTAACGAGGAACAGTCCAATTTGTTCACTGAGAAAGATGCTTACTGTCCAAAATCCCAGCAGATGTTTTCTCTTTGCCACCCAGGAGGACACAGGAAGGACACAACACATGCTGCTTTAACACAATCCACCTACAACAATGAAGGCTGTTGGCTTGTTTCTGCTGGAAATCTGGACGCTGTCGTCGACATCCGCTCCAAACAGAGCGACATTATGCGACAAAGACAAGTTGTTTTTCACAGCACAAACAAGAGAGGCCTTTCATACAGGAGCTGCTCGACACGGGGCGGAAGTGGCACCACAATATTTACATTTTCAGCAATATGACACATTCCAAATATTAAAGACTTCCATCTGTGAAGAATGAAATGGTCCATGATCGTCGGTATTAAACATTTTAAATGGAGATTAAACTCTGATTTTCATCAGTTTAAAACAGAATTATTGTTAAACTGTATTAGTACTTGTTTTTTAATAATTGCACCAAATCTAAATTTGAACTTTATAATTCATACACAGTCACACAGTCCACCGAGCATGTTGTACACACACGACTAATACACAGTCATGGTTTTGGACCGAACCGGACCCGTTTACCTGTTCAGTGTCCTGAAATGAACTTTGTGGTAAACTGACAGAACATAAATAAAACTACTTAAAACAGATTCGTCCTTTTCATGTTGTTCTAGTGCTGAAAATCTTTATTTCATTCATGACTAACAGAACCACATGTCCTGATTCTCCCAGCTGAAACAAACCACATACAGTCAGTCACACTGAGGTTATCGAGTTCATATCATGTGTTCTGCAATGATCATGTCATATGTTCTGTGTTCTGCATGTGTGCCTCATGTGTTCTCTGGGTTTGTGCCATGTGTTCTGTCTCTGTGTGTTTTCATGTGTTCTGTGTATTCTCCATGTGTTCTGCATATGTTCTCTGTGTTTGTGTCATGTGTGTTCTCATATGTTCTGTATGTGTTCTCTGTGTTGGTGTAACATATAGAGGTTTGTGCAGCTAAAGTTTGGTTTTTCACTTCTCACCCTGAAGCAGATATTATTAGAATGAAGTTCCAACTACATACATTTTAACTTAAAGGAGTACAAGAACCATCAGTTATGTAACTAATTGTTCTATTAGTATCTGTTTTATTGAAGGTTTCTGATTGCAGGTGTTTTTCTGCTGCAGTCAGCAGGTGAGCTTCACCTCAGCGGTTTAAACTGATCAGCTGGGCTGGTTTGTGAGAAACAGAAGTCTTACTTACATTAAATCTGGTCTGTAGCGATGTATGATGGCACAAAATGCCATGCCGTCTCGAAAGGACGAGGACATGTCCCTAATGTCCACATGGCTGTAGCCCTCACACTGTATCCGACACCACTGCTGGAGAGCCTTCAGAGATCCCATCATACTTTCCTTCGACACATGTGAGAGGCTGATTTTTAAAATAGCATGTATGTTTGTCCTGAACGCTTTGGGGGACACACGAAACAACACCAGCGAAACACCCGAAGAAGAGACCTACGGTTACCGAGTGAAGTCAGAATACCGGAGGATCGCGAAGGAAAACACGGTCAACTTCAGCTCTTGTGTGTAACAGAACTCAAAGTACTATTAAAGTACTGCTGAAGTACTGGAGTAAATAACGGAGGGTTGCGGTTCTCTGAAGCTGCTTCGGTCAGTGATACAGAGGAGTGTCGGCTCACTGTTCATTTAGTTTTTTTGTGACTAACTGCAGAGAACTTAATAAATACAATCCGTTTCCCCACGCGCTTCTCTCGAGATCTTTATCGTCGCGACAAAACAAAAACGTACTGACAAAAATCCATCCCGGATGTACAAAGATGATCTAAACAGTGGCGATGCAATCTGAGTTAGCTAAAAACCTACTATCTACTCTGAACCTTATTGTACTTACACATCGTGGCCATCAGGGGGAGCTCACGACAGCTAATCTGTATGGAAGACCAGCAGAGCCGAAATCATTTGGTTTTTTTTTTTCCCCGTCTCGTTTCTAGTTACGTTGCTCACGTACATACCTACATTCAAAATGTTCACTCTGTCACTCATTATTTTTTACTACATGCAAAAAAGTTTTTTCATTTGATTAGATTGAGAATAGAATAGAATAGAATAGAATAGAATAGAATAGAATAGAATAGAATAGAATAGAATAGAATAGAATAGCTGTATTACAGCAACCTTGCAGATAATCCTTTGAAGGTGCAATGGTAGTAAAATTATGAATAAATGATATAAAGTGTACAAAACCATGAAACATATTAAAAGGAATCTAAAATTAGATTGTACTTTAGTACTTGTATTTGAGTGTCTTTTTTTTTCTTTTATGTGTGTGTGTGTGTGTGTGTGTGCGTGCATGTATGTATGTTTGCACTGGTACATATACAAGCACATACACATGCACAATTTTTTTTTTTACTTTATTAGTTTATACTTTTTAAAAAATTTCTTCTTGTTTTATTATACATTGTTTTTGGTTTATTTGTTTAAGTAATGTTGAAAAGCACACTCGTTTGCTGCAGCATTAAATGTGCTACATCGCTAAGCTGTTGTGTCCTTGGACAACACACTTTACCCATCCTGCCTGTTTGGTGGTTATTTGGCCAAGTTTGTTATACACACGAGGAATTTGGTTGTGGTTTGCTTTTTTTCACTTGTACTTGCAGACACAGACATATATAAAGATAAACAGACAGTGTTAGATATAGTACACACGAGATATGAGATACATTAGCAGTATTGTCCACCATAAAATGACAATTCCTCATTGTCAGGATTTAAGAACCTCCTTAAAACCCATCTTTTTTCCTCGGCATTCCACTCCACCTAATGTCTTGTGTGACTTTATGCTTTTATTTCTTATACGATTGTTTTATTGCTTTTATTATGTGTCTTATTTTTGTGTTTTATTTATTTATCTTGATGTATATTCTGTTGTACAGCACTTTGTGTGCAGTGTATGCTGCTGTGAAAGTGCTTTAGAAATAAAGTTGGATTGGATTGGATTGGATTTTAAAGAAGTGTAATCTTAAATGGGTTCTTTTGGGGAGGGCTGTGGTGTTCTTGATCCAGATTGATGTTCATGCAGTTTTAATGATGTTGAGTGAAGCTGAATCTGCTTCATCCTTAAAGTGAGGATAAGCTAATTTGGTACTCTTGGTCTTCCATACATGTCCACTGCAAATTCACGCGATGTTAGTAAAGTCACATGATCGTTGATTCGCCACTTGGTAAAGAATTGGAGAAAGATGGCGGCGGCGCCTTCAGATGAGACCAATCTGCAGTCTCTCATCAGTAAGTCCTCTCACATCACAAGTGCTGACCGAGTTTAACACACAAAGCGGAAGCAGAAACATTTATTTACGCAACACGTTGACTCCGAAGCGCAAACTAGTGTCGAATGTTTCCGCTGTCTTTAACTTTCTAGCCTGTGTAATTATCAGCAAGAGGCAGGAATATCAAATGAAACAAGTGGGCGACACAAAAAACAATTTGTGATAGTAGAACGTGTCATGTTCTTGAAATGAGTGAAAATACTTAAATAAATATAAATATCCGAAAACGTCCAGATTACATCTCGACGGAAGCAAACTCGAAAAACTGTTGACCACTTTTTTTTTCCTCCATACAAAACCAGTTTACTAAAACACTTCCGATGTAAAATGTCAGACTCGACAAGCTGAAGACTGTCCACACCTGAAAGTCCTTGGTTTCTCCACAGACAAGGCCACCAACCCTCTGAATAAAGAGACTGACTGGGACCAGATAAAGAGGTTCTGTGATCAGCTCCACACTGAACCAGATGGGTAAGATGATTCATCTTTCACAGATGTTCTTTTAAGACTGTCAGTTTGTTTAAATCAGGGTGGCTTTATGTAAAATTTCCTTGATTAGACCTCAGCTTGCAACCAGACTCCTGGCCCACAAAATCCAGTCTCCGCAGGAGTGGGAGGCGAAGCAAGCGCTGACAGTAAGACTCGATTCCACAACCTTAGAATGTCTGAAAAGTATCACAACATCCTAAATATTCATGTATAAAATAAACGTTGACCGATTCCCAGGTCCTTGAGACGTGTATGCAGAACTGTGGGAAGAGATTTCACAGTGAAGTGGGAAAGTTTCGCTTCATTAATGAGCTTATCAAGGTGGTCTCACCTAAGGTAATAACTACTCTCATATTCTCTCTGCTTGATTGGCTGAAACTGAATACTCATGAGAAGGTTTTGTTTTTAATGGGGGCTGTTTGACATATTGAAAGCAGAACTACGTCTTTCACACAAAAATAGAAAAGTATTTATGACTGAAGCACCAATCAGAGCTGAATTTACTTTGTCAATGATTCCAGATATCAATCCAGAACTAAATCAATCACATTTCTATCTCGAGTCTAAAGTCTCAATAACTCGAGGGTCAGTAGTTGTTTGAAAAACAGTCTTTCTTTTCATTTATTAAAGAAGAAATATGTGTTTTTCATCTCTGTAGTATTTAGGAGCCAGAGCTCCAGAACCCGTGAAGAAGAAAGTTTTAGAAATGATGTACAGCTGGACCGTGAGGTATCCAGATGAGACCAAGATCGCTGAAGCTTATCAGATGCTGAAAAAACAGGGTTAGTGTTTCACATATTTGAGTTTTATGTATAACCACATAAAGGATTTGAAAGTGTTTCTAACACGTTCGGGTCTCAGTAAAACATTTAGAATCATTAACACTTTGTTTAATGAATCATGGTGCAGATTTATGTTGTTTGACATTTAATTATGTAGATATGAATGTTTTTTATGAGCTTCGGGTGAAACAGGAAGTGATGAAATGCAGGAACACATCTATTTGTTTACATCTTACGTGGACATTAAAAAGTATTTGAACAAAGATGCTGAACCCTGAAATTGACCCTGGGCGTCATACAATGTGGCTGCTCTCTGCTCTGCAAATACAATCATTTCCCAAAGAGGGATCAATAAATTATCTATTATTATTATTATTAATCATTATTTATTTTTATTATTATATTTTTGTGAGCTCTTGTTTTCATTGATATAACAGTGAAATGCTGTTTAGCAGCTGGTTGTAGCAACACTTCTTCATTAATGTATTTCTCTAAATCAGATCCAGAGAACGATGACATCACTCACACAGAAATAAAAGACGTCATGACGACCAAACATATTTGTTCTGACTTGATGGGTTGGATTTTGATCCATGGAAAGAATCTGCACAGTCAAAATCGAGTAAAAACGCATTTTCACGCAACAGAAGCTCGAGTTAAACATAGTAATATTTATATGAACAACACGACCTGTAATCCAATACTGCACAGAAAGAAAAACAGCGATATGCAGAAAATCCTCTTTTCTGAATGTTTCACTCTCAACAGAGTTCTGAGCTCAGAAACATGTTAAATTATAAATTAAAACTGACTAGAGTTTGAAATGAGCTGCAGCTGCAGGTCAACATGATCTTTCAGTTTGCTCTGAAACTAGCTGAGGGCGAGTCTTGAACACAACCTTTTTTTCACAGCTGTAACCCCCCCCATGCTCTCTCACACACACGCTTATCACTTAGTCATAATAATTACAGCCTGTAAAAACAGATAATTAGAGAGAGAAACCCTCACAGTTCCACTGGAGTTGCTCACATCAGGATCTGACATCAGTAACTTAGTGACAGATTTCTCACCTCTTTCTGATCTGATTGTTTATCTGTAACATTCATTTTACATCCACGATGACGCTGTGGATTGATTTCAGCTCGAACGGCTGTGTCTCTTCTCCTGAGTCATTGATTTTGTGTTCAGTAACAGACAGATTCTTGATCTGATCATGAGTTATCCACAAGAGTTCGCGATACCTTTGTTTACATTCCCGTACCTGCGCTTCGTCACTTCTAGTTTTGCGAAAATTTCTGAATTGTGCGGCGGTTTTCAGTAAATGTGCATATTTGAGGTTTAATTACCGGATGTCTGCACATCCAGATTTATGTGGGAAAGTTTCTACAGGGCACGTGTACAGTATTTATTAATATGAAGTAATAAGACATCAGAATCACATGACACTTTAAAGGACTTTCATGTTTAATGTTTGTACAGTTCTTTGGTGGTTTTACTCCACATATTCACTGTACAGTGGTTTCCAAAGTTCCTTTCTTTTTGTAATAATGTTTCTAGTTCTGTATGTGGTTCTTCTTTTCAGCAGGTAGTATCATTTCTCTTTTTAGCACAAGCATGCGACTGATTTCCTGAGTCAGATGTATTCAGTGTGATCTCAGAAAAATTTCCAGAGGAATTAATCAGATGTATAACGTTTGTTTGTAGTTCAGACTTTTTCTGTAATCAGAGATAAAACCCCTCTTTTTGATTGTGAAGCTCGATTCTAATCAGAAAGCATCAAGTCCAGTTTTTAGTGCTGCAGAAACTCGTCATGGAACCAGATCAGAGGTGTCCTTGACTCTGTATGGTGTAATTACATAAAACAGGAGCTGTGGTGTTGATTGATTATTATTTATGCACAGTTAAAGATGCTCTTGTTGTTTCCAGGCATTGTTAAGCAAGATCCTGAGCTTCCTAATGACAAGCCGCTGCCGCCCCCTCCACCCAGAGCCAAAAGTGCCGTCTTTGAGGATGAGGAGAAATCCAAGGTTTAAATAAAAAGAACAAAGTTCTGTGCTGCCTTCTGCGGATGTTTCTGTTCACATGGAAAATAATCCGTCTAAACATTTCAACTCAAACTCCAGGGAACATTTTAGGAGACTTATTGTTTACAAATTTCCCTTCCTCTTTCCTTTCCTCCCCTCTTTGTCTTATCCTGTTTTTCCAGATGCTGTCTCGCTTACTGAAGAGCTCCCACCCTGATGATTTAAGAGCAGCAAACAAGCTCATCAAGGAAATGGTTCAAGAGGTGAAGGGTGCACCAAATACTCACATGCGTGTTTCCATTTATAGGAAGCCTTAACATTCTAATACGCTGAGTTCATGTTTCATGGCCTTTTTATCGCCGTCATGTCGGCGCTGTTGTAATGAGATCGTTACCTCTCCGTTTTCTCAGGATCAAAAGCGAGTGGAGAAAGTATCAAAGCGAGTAAACGCCATCCAGGAGGTGAAGGAGAGTGTCAGCCTGCTGAGCCAACTGTTGGAGGGCTACAGCAAGGAGCTCTGCTCCCAGAGCAACCAGGAACTCATCAAGGTCTGTGGAGCAATAACAAAGTCATATTATTCTCATTTACTGGCTCAGAATTGAATCTCATTGATGCTGTAGATTAGATTTGTATCTCCAGGTGTTTGAATCCTCACCACTGCAGATTCATCACTTCTTTTCACCATCGGTCTGAAACGCCATTTTTAAAGTGTCTCTGACGTGCGTCTTTATGTTATTTTACTACTTCGTGCCAGTCAATGTTATATTTTTGCCTGTTTTCAGATACAGCAATGCCTTTGCTGCTTTATGGCAACAGCTATTTGTTGCAGCTGTGGTCACATTCACGTCTATAAAGGCTAGCGTAGCAAGCGAAGACCTTCTTTATATTGTTTCTTCCCTGATAATAATCATGCATTAAAAATAAGCACCACCTTGTCTGACGACATCTTTATTTGCAAAGCCAGTTCAATCATCAGCCGTCAGAGACATAGTAGTTTACAACAGTTGTAATTCCGCTTTTAACCACTGGTGTCAGATGTCACTAAATGAGACACATTGGATCTTAAATCTTGATTGAAGGTTCCGGTGGACCAGTTCCAGCTTTAAACAGCCAGTGAACGTGCTCAGGACGACATCAGCTGGTTGGCTGAATGACATGAAGCCATGAATAATTTGGTGCAACTCAGATGTTAAACATAATTCATTTTTCTGCTGATCTGTATAAGATTTTCTAACTCTTTAACCACAAACATTCATATAAACCTAACAGAAATGTAATCATACTGAAAAATAGGGTTTTGATGTTTATGTGTTTTTAACTACAGGATCTTTACCAACGCTGTGAGAAGATGAGACCTACTCTGTTCAGATTAGCGAGTGATACAGAAGACAACGATGAAGCTTTAGGTGAGTTTGGTTGTAAATGAAGGTGTTACAGGGTTGGATTTAAAGGCCAGTGTTGTCTTACTGACTGGTTTTCTCTTTGCAGCTGATATCTTACAGGCTAATGACAGCCTGACACAAGTCATCAATCAGTACAGGCAGCTGGTGAAGGGTGAGGAGGTGACGACAGATGGATTAACTGTGGCTTCACAACCAGGTTCAAACACTCGCCTGTCTGCTTTTCCTTCTAAAGAACAGAGTGTATCTGGTGTTTCATTTAATCTTATTTCTACAGACTCCAAATCAGGCAGCAGTAATTCAGCACTTCTAGATCTGGAAGGACTAAATGTTTCAGCTAAGATGGAACCGTCCATCTCCGCACAGACTCAGAACATTGGCTTGAGCCTTCTGGATGATGAACTCGTGTCCTTAGGTATAAATATTCATATTAACAGAAACATTTTCAAATATGTTTTAGTGTTATAGCCAGCAAAAACAGTAAATCATTATATTTACATGTTGTGTTTGATCTCTTAGGACTAAATGTAACAGAAAACTGTGACTCTAACAACATCTCCCAGGTGGGACCTCCGATAATGCCTCACACGTCGACACGCGTTTGTTTTTCAAATTGACATTTCTTTTCACACAACTCACAAAAAACAACTTCCTGTTTGTTCTCAGACACTAAATGTTGCAGAAACCTCTGCTCCAGCTGCAGCGTTGCAACCAGCTGTGGTCCAAACATCCCACGCTCCACCGACAGGAGCGTCCACAGCTCCGAAAGCCATGGAAGAGCTGGACTTGTTGGGAAAAACCTTGTTACAACAGTCTCTACCTCCAGAGAGCCAGCAGGTGAAATGGTACGGGAAGTTGTCTGTTTATTATTACCTGTGTGCAGACAGTGTAAAGTCGTGTTTTAATACTTTTTTTTTTTTTCAACAATGAAGGGATAAGCTCCAGCCTCAGTCTAAAGTCCCTTTGCGAGACCTCCAAACAAAGTCTAGTAGCAGATGTGGGTCTGTTCCTTCTGCAGCCCCGGAGCTGAGATCCAGCCTGCTCGGCCACTCGGATCCGCCTGACGTTCTCCTCCTCTCCAGTCTAAATGTTACTGAGAAAAGCTCAGCAGCTGCTGCTGATCCCTGCGACAGCATCTCTCTAGCAGATGTTACAGTGCCTCTGGAATCCATCAAACCCAGTAAGCACAAAAACCAGAACCAGAGACCATCTGTATATCCAAACAATGCAGTTAGGTGCCAGTTTCTAGTTTTAAAGTCAATAGTTTATGCTTGAGGTGTGATTTTTAGTTTTCATTAAGGTAAAGAACTCCTTTTTTATTCAAAACTTTTTACTGGTTGTTCTCTTGAATGTTTTTTTGTTTTGTTTTGTATTTCAGGCAGCTTGTTACCAGTGACTGTGTTTGACAAACACAGCCTCCGCGTTTTGTTCACATTTGCTCGTGACTGTCCTCCATCCAGACCAGATGTGCTGGTGGTGATCATCTCCATGCTGTCCTCGGCCCCCATTCCCGTCACCAACATCCGCTTCCAGGCAGCTGTCCCCAAAGTAGGTGCAGGGTTTTCTGTTAGTAAGAACTGCAGCTCTGCATAGGCAGTTTCAGTCTATTATTAAAGTTTAGTTGGAAACCAGATTGACTGTTTTTATTAGCAGCTGATACATTTTACTACATATGTTATCTTGTGTCAGTGTTTACATGTTTTTTTTCTTCTTAGGTGATGAAAGTAAAGCTGCAGCCTCCCTCCTGCACCGAACTCCCAGCCTTCAATCCCATCCTGCCTCCAGCTGCAGTCACACAGATCCTGCTGCTTGCCAACCCTCACAAGGTGCTGCAGTGACATCACTCATGCATCCGCTTCATTCCATCTCTTCACTGGCACTAAATTATTATTATAGACACGAATCTTTGCAAAGCTGAGCACAAAAAGAAAGTGTTTGGTTGATTATTCTTGCAGTCTACTAATTTGAAGTCAAGGTTTCCAGGACAATATGGTCGACTTTCTACCAAGAACAATCCGGATCAGACAGTCAAGCTCCGGTTGGTTTGTGGGCTGCCAGGTTTGTTTGTGTTAGAATGACCAACACAACCAGTCCTGGAGAACGGGATGTTATTCCACAGCAGTGTGACCAGCCTGAGGAGGAACCAGGCTGCTGTGACCGTGAGGTCACTGTTTGTTTGAACGAATAACTGTTAAATCTCCAATATGTCTCATTTCTTCAGACTTCAGTCATTCAACCCAACAAACGACACCAAACAAGTGACAAACTGTCTGACAAGGAAGATTTGGAAGGTTTTTTCATGAACAAGACACAAATACATTTTCCTGACAAATGTGGAATCACCAGGAAATAAACAGACTTTTAAAAGGTTTAAGATTCATCGCTAATAAACGGTGTTACAACAAAGGAATAATCAACCAAACTAAACTTACCTTTCATTTTATGCTCAGTTTAGTTGGATTTCATTGCATTTGCCCGATTACTGAAACAGTAAAGTGGAAATGTGGAAAGTGGAAGTGGAAATGTGATGGTTTTATAGTAATATGATATTCACTCTACAACACTAACATCTGTCTTCTTGCAGGAAAAAGTACGTTTACGATACAAACTAACTTTCAACCTGGGGGAAAATTTTCACGATGAATCCGGCGACGTCGACCAGTTCCCGCCTCCAAACACTTGGGGGAACCTTTAGTGAGAAGCACGAGTCTCCCGTCATCTGACCTGCATCATCCGTTTAAGCTCAAGTCGTCCTTCAGAACCACCTGAGGCTGAACGACCTGATCACCGATCAGCGGTTAAGGCTGCTTTGCAAATACAGACATGAGAGCAGTCGTGGAATCCAGTTGACCTTGTGCCTTCTCGTCCTTATTTGATCATGTCAGTGTTGCTGAATCTTTCCTCTAACAGTCAGTTCAGTGTATCAGAAACATTCAGCGCTGAAACTTTTGAGAAAACAAGTTGAGCCTTTATAAAAACCTGAATGTGAGTTTGTCCAGAGGAAAACCTTTAATTGAGCCCCATGTCATGTGAATTAGATGCATTAGCAGGTAATTGATTTTTACAAATCAGACACACACACTGCTGCTGGTGTCTGATGCATTTAGGGTCAAAAAGCTGCACAATCAGCTGCACTTTAGAGTCGTGACAGTTTTCATATCCTACTAATACACAAGTGGTATTTCTAAAAATGTAACAATCTTACCAAAACCAGATTTCGTGCTGTGAAGTATTTCACTTTAATTCTAACGATTTAAATGAATCACCTTTCAAACTGCTAACGAACCCAATTTTATTGCAAAGTGGAGCAATTTACAATAAACCTGATAATTTGTTCCTTTAATTCTTTTCTACAAAATAAAGTTAATCTAACGGTTATCACCCACATTTGAAACATAAATGTGTTTTCATTGTGTAAAATATAAATTTGGGGGATTATTTTCAGAGGTTGTAAACCAGATTATTTAGGAGTGCATCGAATGAAGGTGGTTTTTATGTCCAGTCTGTTTTAATGTGTTCACATGAGTTTCTTTCTCGGTTTCACTGCAGGTGTTTTTTTAGGTGGAATAGGTTGAACAAGTGACTTTAATAAAAACTTTGTTTTATTCTGTCAACATACTGAAGAATAGAACCATAAACCTGAACCAGCCAGAATAATTCTGTCATGAATATTTAATACACCTGCGTTCCCTCTTCCTCTTTAGTCCCATGTCTTAATCTAACAAATGAAAGGAACTTAATCTTCATCCCTCATAAAGTAAATCCTCTTTATTTCTGCACTTTTTGGAAAATACTTGGATTTTTTTGTCTATATGAAGTTGTATGCACTGTTTTGTTTTGCACGTTTTCATCCCTTTTCATTTGTTTAGTTTTTTTTTTTTTTTTTTACTACTGATTAACCCAAAGATGAACATGTGAAGTCCTGAGTTCACATGACACTCTGTTTGATTCTGCCACATGTGCCTGAGATATGTTTTGTTTGCTCTGTACATATATGTAAACAAATGACAGGTGATTTTTGTTTTCATGTGTTTGTGCTCTTTGTGAAACATGTGACACATCAGCTGATGGTGAAGAATGTTGATATTACACACAGATGTTATTTGGAGCAGAAACTGGTTTACAGAGAATAAAATAAAGGGAGAAATGAGCTCAACTTGAGCCTGAAACGAACAGAATCACTCGTGAGATAAATAAAATCGGAACTACGTTGTAAATATGCAGGTGAGTTTTAAAGGATTTTTATAAAAGATTTACAGGTTTGCTTTAATCAACTCACTGTACACACACTCGAGTATGAAGTTTTATATGTTATGAAACTGCAAACTGATTGGACATTATTGGCTCTTAGATCTACTTGAAATTAGTTTTTGAGGTCATTATAAATAAAACCATCCTGGAACAGACATCCAGAAGGCTTTCAGTAACTAATGTTCGAGCACATTTATCAAACAAAGAATGGCACTGTACTTGAAGTAATCTGGGAAGGTTTTCCTGCAGTTGTTTGATTGACAAGTTTGCTATAAATATTAAAATGTGTCATTCAACAAAACTATTTTTGAATGAAACACAAGGTGCAAATAAAGTATTCTGAAAAGATGTGTTTTGTGCTTCGATTATAAATATAATGCACATCTCAGGTGTTCACTGAGTAGTTCACTCAGGTGTTTGCATATATTAAATCTGGCTGTGACATCACTAAAACAGTGTTTAAACAAGGTCTAGTGTCATTTAGGTTTGTGTTTATGTAAAGTGCATAAATGTCTGCTGTTGCCGTGTTCTTGTTTTTGTGTCTCTGCAGGTGTTGAAGCAGATACTTTGTGTTTTCTTTCTCTATTCTTTTCCCCTTCTCTCTTTTTGTTCTCTCCTTGTTTCCTCTGTCTTCTCTTGAAAGACACTTTCTTTCTTTCAACATGGCAATGAGTTTTCTTTTTCTTTGGTATTTGAATTCATATTTAATGCAAGGCTACAGCCATGATGCAAGTTTTAAAGAAAGAGTACAATGATAATCCAAAGGAATATCAGATACAGCATGATATAGCAACAGGAATCCCCTCTGGTTCTCTTTAGCTGAGCTGTAGCAAAAAAAAAAAAAAATATATATATATATCTATATATATATATATATATCATGCTCATCTACCAGTTACTTCTACATGCAAAGTGAGTCATGTTCTACACATTTTAGGAAATAAATTTTACCTAAAAAACAAATCAAATGCAACAAGTTTGGACTTTGATCCTTTATTTAAGAAAACACTGCAAAAAGAACACAGCAACGCAGAAAACAAGCACATTTTCATCAAACTACTACTTTATTTAATCCTGTTGATCCTACACAACAGGAAATAGAAAAGACATGCATGACCAAATATATCTAAATCTAACACCTTGTGCTAAAAAAAATCAGATCATAATAAAACTACTTGGAATAAAGATTCACAAATGTGTTTGTTACAAAGAGAAAGTCCAACTGAATTGTCTCTAAACTTGATCACAGATTTGGAAAGAAGTTTGGAATGTTACTGCATCTGTTTGAGTATTTTTCTTAAAAGACAGTCTCAACCACAGATCAGGGAGGAATCAGTTAAAACTGATTTTATTCAAACCAAATCTTTAAACTGGCAGATCAAATTCAATAGATTCTTGTTGTTACATTAGATCAGAATAATACCACAAAACAAGCAACAAAACAATGTCTTCATGTACATGATGATGAGTAAATTAAAGGGACCATCTGAAAATGGAATATTAATCCAAGGATGGTTCATATTCTGCATGTTTAATGTATTAAAGAGGAAGTACGAGCCTTTGCCTCCCTGTAAAAACACTGTTTAGGCTCCTGCTTCCTTCTCGTAAATTAATTCGGTAAAATCGTTTCATTCAGCATTATTTGCGGGCAGGTTGTGGGCCTGGAGGAGGAGAGGAGAAAGGGTATGGAGGTTGCCCCATGAAGCCCATGAGTGGGGGCTGTGGTGGAAACTGCTGAGCCATCAAAGGCTGCGGGCCCCCTGATGGTGGCAGTGGAGGAGGACCTTGACCAAACTGACCCTGTGGTTGGCTGGGCTGATCCTGACCAGCGCTAGACTGACCCACGCTGCGGGTGTTGTAGCCTCCACTGTTGTAGCTCTGATACTGATCTGAACCGGAGCCGTAGTTGTTCCTTTGATCACGGCTTCTGTCCCTGTAGGAAGAAGAGGAACGATCTTCATCGCGGTTGTTGCGGCTGAAGCCACTGCGATTATCTTTGTTGCCTCCGCCGGATCGTATGCGTCGATCACACTCCTCCTGGTACATTAGATTGGGGTTGTTGGCGCTCCCGCCACGATAGCGCATTCTGCCACCTACATAAGAAGCCAAATGCAGCATATCGTTAATCATTTTTTATCTAACCATTCACTGAGTGGTACTAACATGATAATAATCTAATCCTTCCTACCGCCTCCTCCTCCACGACCAGAGTCCACCAGCTGGAGCAGTTTAGGATTGATGGCTTGCCGGGCCTCCTCCAGCACCCGGACAAGGTCTCGGGCCTGTCGCAGGTTTCCTGGGGTGAAGAAGGTGTAGGCTGTGCCCTTATTGGTACTGCGGGCCGTACGTCCAATACGATGGACATAATCCTCAGAGGAGCTCGGATAGTCATAGTTGATGACAAACTTTACGTCTTCCACGTCTTTGATAAGAAAGCAGTTGATTTTAAAGCACGAGGGAGGAAAAACATGAAAATCTCAGGAGGAGAAATGGCTTCTGGAAAGTAATTTCAGAACTTTTTTAATTATATGATTGAGATAAAAATAATTTTTTTTCTTTTCGTAACATGAGAAAGATTTCTAAACAAATAAAAGTAACTTACCTGTTAATCTGATCAAAAATCCACACATCCAAAGATTCATTTCACTTTAACACCTTGACTATTGACTCTGATTTCCATGTTTCACTCACTTAATTAGAGTGAGTATCACATTGTTTTATAAAGAAACCACAATAATCTTTATGTTCTTCACAGCAATATGATGGCTGGACAGAATATTTGAGAAAAAAAAAAAGAGTCTGTTTCTCATTACAGAAGGCGTGGGGCTCTGACAGCACTGCTGATCATTAAGTCTCCCATCATGACACAAAAAAGTCTGAATATTAACTATACTGGGACATTAGTGCTGCAGTGGAAATGAAAAACAAAGGCAGTACCTGACTGTGTGGTGAACTCATGGAGAAGGTAAGGCAAAGGGGTGCTGCAGTACTTACCCCCTTCAAGTTGTTTTTACAAAGGTAGTCAGTCCCCCCTGATCAGTCCTGGTTCAAAGGGAGGGGGTGAGGGAGAGGGAGACAGGATTCATCCCTCACCTTCTGCTCACACCAGCAACGTCAGACGGGAGCAGAACCGTTTAACCCCAAGAGACACCCACACACACACACAATGGCTGGTTCTGTTGCTCTCTCGTCGCATTGCAGGACCCTCCTCAGACTCTGGCCAGGACTGGATCCAGACGAGCCCGTCTAACTCTCTTTCCCCTGTCTGTCTGCTTTTTGGACCGATGGGCAGACATACAGGAACCTCAGGCTGCTCCCAAGGAAGGCTCGTTGGATTGGGTTTGCAAACTGACAATAATGGGCCGTGGGGGAGGGCTTTTATTTAGCAAAGAGAAGCAAGAGGGGCTTTAATCTCTCTGAAACTAACAGCTTGTACTTTAATGTGACTGAGGGGGCAGTGACAGCAGCACAGACTGTTACAGCTGCCGTGTGCTGCCAAACCCTGAGAGGAGAAGAGGGGAAAAGAGAACAAGGATACAGTCATCGAAATTTTGACAAATTAAGACATTTTACTTATCCCCCCTTCTCAGATTATCCTACCAACAGATTAAATGTGAAATTACTTCTAATATTCTCCCTGGATTCTTTGTGTGTATGACTCTATTCAATATTCTACTTTAAACGAATGAGTGAAACAAGCAACATAAATTAATCTGTACTAACATCCCATAGGAGACAAGAATAAGTGTGCAGGAGGTTCTGCCCCACACACCCCTCCTTTCAGGCAGCGTGCCAAAGAGCCCAGCTTGAAGGAAGCTTTTTAACTGCAGTAACAAGAAACAGACTATAAACCTGGTGAATCAGCGGGCCCGAAGCCTCCGAGGGGAGACAACAGTCTGTTAGACCATCAGCTTATATGGGAAGGTCTTTAACTGCACATTAATAAACCCATTCTGATTATTCCTGCTGTGTCGTTAGTCAGTATGAAATCATGTAATAAACTACTTTTATGTCTCATGTTTAGAAAAATATACATTTGCTCCTATTTAGATGAGTAAGACGTAAGATAGTAATATAGCTTCTTTTTTTAACCTTACACAATACTTACCTTGTAATAATCTACCAAAGTACAGTTTAATCTGAAAACATCAACTCTGATGACTGTTTATTTCTACAAACCTATTACGCATAAATACATCATTGTTTGGATTTTAAAAATGTTAATAAAATTCAGAGACAACAGACAGTCATGAACTAAACTCTCCTGTGGTAAGCATGTGAGTGCAGAGACATACCCAGACCCCGAGAGGCAACATCAGTTGCAATCAGAATTGGGGCTTTGCCGCTTCGAAATTCTGTGAAGTGTAAAAATACAAGAAATTTCACTTTCAAACATCCTCAGTTGAAACATAGATTATAGTTAAAAACAGGCAAGAAGGTTTAAATTTTGACCTGTAAGCACCCAGTCTCGTTCTGGTTGGCTCTTGTCTCCGTGGATACACATGGCTGGCCACCTAGAAAACAACCACATTAAAGTGGAGAGATGCTGAATACTGGATCAGACTGGACCTGAATCCTTAATCCTAGAATAACTGACAGTAATGTCTCACCCGTCACGTCTCATCCTTCGAGTTAGATCATCACATCGTTTTTTGGTCTCCACAAAGATGATGGTTTTGTTCTCCTTCTCAGCCATTATCTCCTCCATCAGCTGAATAAGCCTGAATGACACAGACACTTACAGCAAATCTATGGTATTTATTACAGCTGTGTAAAAGGATCAGCTCGTGTTCAGTGGGACATCTATCCCAGAAGATGATGTTGGATTATAAAAAAAAGTATCTTTCTACTGGTTATTCTTACTTCTGGTCTTTTTCTGTCTCCATACAAACATCCACTATCTGCAGTATGTTGTGGTTGGCACTGAGCTCCAGAGCACCAATGTTAATCTGGACGTAGTCCCTCAGGAAGTCCTCAGCAAGTTGACGAACCTCCTTTGGCCATGTAGCACTCCACATAAGGGTCTGTCTGTCAGGCTAACAGCCACAGCAAAGAAAGACTCATTTTATCTTAGAAAAACACATTTGCTGTTTGAAGATCCTCTCTTAAGAAACAGAAGTCATTAAAAAGCAACTTTACCCTGATTTGTTCAACTATTTTGCGAATTTGTGGTTCAAAGCCCATGTCCAACATGCGGTCAGCCTCATCCAGCACCAAGTAGGTGCAGCGACGCAGGTTAGTTTTTCCAGCCTCCAAAAAGTCAATCAGACGACCAGGCGTGGCAATACAGATTTCAACACCTGTGGTCATATGGGATCATTTAAAGCTCCAAGTATGATGAATACAGAGTAGAATAAGATGGTTTGTAGCCACTGAAAAACACACTTACCCCTCTCGAGGTCACGAATCTGTGGTCCTTTTGGGGCTCCTCCATAAACGCAGGTGCTTTTGATGCGGGAACTCTTGCCATAGTCATACGCAACCTGCTGAACCTGCTGAGCCAGCTCTCTGGTCGGTGCCAGAACAAGACACTGAAGAAAGCAAGAAGAACAATGAAAGAATAACATGTTGACATTGTATACAAACAAACATTTAGATGCAGCTCTCCACTCTGAAGCTTAATGAAGTTTGCACTCACTATAGGACCATCTCCCCGCTCAAGGTAGGGCTGGTGGTTGATGTGCACAATAGCTGGAAGAAGGTACTGCAATGAATAAACAAAAACAATAAACAACTAGAAGGTTAACCACAGGTTGAACCATTTAATGTTACCCTTTATTTGTGATACTGCACATCTGTTTTAACCATGAGCAGCTTCTCTTATAAATGTTGTCTTTCTTGTCTTTTTCAATGCCAACAATTAAAAAAATTTGAATTAATCTGTCTGTAAACTGTCCTTAATTATCTGGTAAAGACAAATTCTTACCGCCAGAGTCTTTCCAGAACCAGTCTGTGCAATTCCCACCATGTCCCTGCCGCTCAAGGCCGCAGGAAAACCCTGGGACTGGATCGCTGTGGGCTCTTTGAAGTTCTGTTCTATCAGAACATCGATCACATATTCTGTCAGGGAAAGGAAGGACATCATCAACATAGTTACCTACAATAAAATCATTTATTTTCGATAAAAAAGGGAAAAATTAAACTATGTGACTTTGGTCAAAATATTTGTTGTTTATCTGGTAGAAGTCGTATGGATTACTCAGGTAAGGGTTAGGTGTTGTCACTATAAATCATTAAGTGTTCAATACTCTAAAAATGAATTTCAATTGTTAAAACAAACTGTGTCTTGAAAATTCCTGTGAATCACAAAAATTTCCAGTTGAAAATGAAGGAAATGGAAATAATTCATCAACTTCCCCTAAAAGACATGTGGAACACACCAACATTAGCAGCTATTTTTAGCATAAGAGACAAAATTCCTACCTGGTAACAAAACAAGTAATGCATATGGTTTGTATGAGTATTCAGAAATATTTGTGTCCAGGGGATTGTGTTTGTCTCAAACATGATTAATGGCTGTCGTATCAGGTTCACTCACGAGGAAACTGGGCCTGATGAAAAGCAGTCACAGGCTTTGGACAGCCGGTACCTCTGATTGTGATCTCCTTCTTCCTTCGAAACTCCTCCACATCATACTGGACATGGAATAAGATAAATACTCTTTTAGAACCACCCATGTTTTCAAACTGGTGAGTTATGTGTGTGACAGTGAATTAATTACCTGACCCATGCGCTGAACCTCAGGGTGCTCAGTGTAAAAGTTCTTTTCAAATTTTGGCAGTTCATCCAGGTTCCATCTCTTTTTGCGAAGGCGCTCACCTGGATTACCAAACTTCATGGGTGGGGGTCCACCACGGCCCCCCATGCCTCCTCCAAACCGTGGCCTAGAAATATAAACCAAGAGACAAAAGCTACAGTGAGTTGAAAAGGTTTAATCCCCCATCTAATACGTACAATAAATTCAAAACAAAATCCTGCAAAGTGAATAAAATTTACTTTCACGGATTTGAGGTGAGAAACAAACGTGTTTTGATATGCAACATTTTATAATCAGCTCCAGATGAATGCAAGCTCCCAGTTGGATCATTTGGTACGTGACAAAAACAGGCAGATTCAGGTTTTTTAAACAACCATCAGGGGGCCGTTGTTTACTTGGAAACTGAGTTGGCTCCAGGGTGTAATTTACACGTTAATATATATTGGAATGGTTTGATGGTTGTATAAACAATCATTCGGTTGGACGCGGTAGTATTTTCTGATAAAGTAAAATCAGTAACAATCTTTACACATAGCAGATTTTGTTGTTGTCTCCAATAAGAGCCATACAAAAAAAACAAAAAAACATAGAACAATTCAACATTGTTTGCATTATTATGTACGTTTTGTGAACGAAAAACAAACCTGTCTCGTCCACGATCTCTGCCTCGATCCCTGTCTCCGTAGGACGAACCTCCTCTCATCTCGACGACAAAAATATTCTTTCCAGCAGTTTTGCAGCTTTAGCTCAACTGGCAGTTTGTAGACGTTGTGTTTGAAAATAAATTGAAAAATACTTGTAAATAAATCAAATGCAGTCACATAAATTTGCACTGTATAACTACACTTAAACTATATTATAATAAACTAAAAAAAATGTTTGTGAAAACCTACTACGTACGTCACGAAGCTAAGCTAACCTAGCTTATTCTCCCCCGACCCTTCGACGTTCGTTCAACTGCTACGTGCTAACGTCACTTCAAAACAATCGTCAGAACGTACGCATTTTTACTGAAAACTACAAGAATCGCATTTCCTACAGAAAATGAGCTTAAAACATCTGGAATTACCCTACTGAATTCTGCTAAAAGATGAAATAATTAGCAACTTCAGACAAAAACCTTTGAATTATTTTCAAAGTTTAATTTTGCAATAAACTTGCACCAAAATAGGAAATCTGTCATTTGAAGGTAAGCTATTAAAGAAAAACTTGAATTATGTCAATAATTTAAGTTACTGAGTATTATTTATACGAAAAAATAAGTTTAAACATATACATTCCAGAAAAACGAATTCTGCATGTTATTTAAAGCATTTCAACATATTCAACATATTTTAAAGAAACAAAAACATTAAACAACCAGCAAGCAATTTTAAATTTGTATTGAATGTAACACTTTTGATCCGAGAAAGAAAAGTAATAATGTAGTGGAGATGAACACTGAAGTTCAGCTCTTACACATCATTCCAAAACATTTTTTTCAGATTCATTTGTAGGTTTGATATTTAGTAGTTCATCTTACAAGGACCCAGAATCTATAAATGTAGAATAGAAATTAAAAAAAGTAAAACTGAACTCACTGCTTCAAAGGGACTTATCAAATCCTTGGTCGAATCTATTTAACAAAAAAGCAACAGATGCTTATCCCTCTCATTCTGACCCTGCCCATTCCAAATTTAATAATAAAATCTATTTACAACTATGGAGAAACAAGTCACATTATTTGAAAAAAGGTCACATGATTAAAGAAATAAAAGATGGTGGCCTGAAAGTAATCTTGGATCAGACACCACTCCTTTGCTGCATGCCATATCATATATTTACTAAAGTTGGTGGTTTAAAATTTCTCCTTACTTCAGATTTGAATGTGGATACATTTCCAGTCTCAGAGTTCCAACAGCAGATGTTATTGTACTGGAAATTGTTTTCTATGCACAACTTTTCATCACAAAATATTACACTCTGTAACAATACATTTTACATAGTCTATAAAGACTGATATGTGAAAAATATATGGTCCATAACCAATTTATAACATCTAAACATGACTTGGGAAACTTGAGAATATAATAACACATCAAATTATTTAACCACAATCCCAATTATCCCAATTCTAGGGCAAGATTCTCAATCTTACACAAAGCAGGTACTAATATCATAACTGTCTGACTAAACATTTATTTTCTGGATGGCAAAATAAAGAATAATATCCTACATAAATTAGAAAAAAGACTCAGTGACCAGCTCTTCTTGAAACAAACGGAGCACTGACATGAACTATCCGCAGCTCAGCGCTATGGGGCGATAATGCGCCGCGTCACCTGCACGAAGCGTTAAAGCGAAGAAGAAAACCGGAAGTTCGGGTGATGGACGCATAGGCTGGATGACGGGATGGTCTGAAGTGCAACATTTTGAAGTTATAACATGGAAATAATTTGATTTTAAAGTGGATCTCGTTTAATAAAATGCCTTTATTAATTCAGAGTAAGGAAGTTGACCGGATAAAATCGACAGAGGAACTATTTGAGAAATATCCTCATTTACAGGTTGGATTCCAGAAACGAGGCTGAACATTAACTAAGAAAATGTCAATAATAAGTAAATAAGTCTCTTTTGCCAGTGTGAAACAGATAAGTGACATTCTGATTTTCTGTCCAAACATAAAAACCATTTTATTATTTTGGATAAAAATCACGAGTTGTTTGGTTTTGAGTCTTATTTAACTATTGAACCCTTGATGCAAATTAATTAAAACAAGTTACCAAGATGCGTATTTACAACACAGTACAAAAAGTAAACTTCTTCTAATCTATGTACCCAGTCTGTCTTGTGATCTTCATCAATCATTTTCCAGACTCTCAGAAGTTCTTTCAAAGATTTTCAAATAGGCAATCAAGTCTGATTTAAAGGCTTTTTTCACAGCGAGTCAATTCCGAGACATTTTAAATATTTTCTTGAAACAAAATGTGTTTTTTATGTGCCAGGAAAATGCAAGAGTATTTCGCTGCAAGCCTTGTGTTGGAGTGGACCCAAAGTGCCTTTTGTACGTTCAGCAGAGAGAATTTGCAGCAACAACACCAGCTGACAGTGAGTTCAGCACAAAACAAGCATGTTTCTTAATATCTCAAACTCAGCCAGTCTGTTTTTATCTAGCACACCTATTCCCATGGAAAAATATATCCTGTGCAATATTGTATTATTACATCATTGAAGAAACGACTTGACCCAGACTTTGTTCTCCATATAACAAATCTGCATATCTCATGACTCTTAAGATTTAATGTGGTCACTTTTTCTTTTTGTCCTTTGAAACCTGATTCTGCTTTTACGTGATGCACCTAAGTATTTGATTTATAACTGTAACATGTTCCGTCTAATCTTTCAGACCATGTTTCAGTCATCGGATCAGATGATGCTACCACCTGCCATTTGGTAGTGCTACGACACACAGGTAACGTTCTTCCTATCAGATTTGTGTGCTTTTTTATAAAGTTAGTGTATATATCAGGGTTTCATTGTATGTTTTGTTAGGTAGTGGAGCTGTTTGCCTTGCTCACTGTGATGGTTCCAGGACCTGGTCTGAAGTCCATCTTATTGTGAAAACAGTCACATCCCTGAGTAATGTCTGTGAGGATGGCAGGTATGACACCGAGAGCCATATAAAAAATAAAAATCTATGTTTTATTTATCTAATATAAATATATGTTTCATATTTTCTCTTTTTTCTTATATGCAGATTTGAGCTCCATCTTGTTGGAGGATTTAATGATGATGCAAAAACCTCCCATAAGCTTAGCCTTAGCCTCCTGGGTATGATCAGACTACCTTGCCTTTGGTATATAATACTGTTGCTGTACAGAATTTGATCTTTTTCAAACTTAAGATTCTCTTTTATGATTTTATAGCAGCATTCCAAAGTCAGGAGGCAGATATTCACCTGGAAACATGTTGCATTACAGGTACTTTTATAACAGTTTTAAATTTCTTTATATTATGCATGATTTCAAATGAAACTTGATCTATTTAAACCTTATTTTTGTTGAAGAGATGAATGACAGCACTGAAAATGGAATTCATAAACCAGTTATATATGGAGTAGGTGAGTTACAAACATGTTGTATAGAGCAAAGTTTCTGTTTCATGGTTTGTTATTCATTGTTTCATTGTTTGATTTTATGTAGGTGTAAATGTTAAAACAGGGGAAGTGTTTCCAGCTTCATTCCCTCATAAAGGACCTGCAGAGGAGCTGCGGTCAGCTCGGACCTTCACCGGGGGACAGGTGTGAGGACATAATTCATATATATATATATATATATATGTGACAGTTTTATGTTCAGAGGCATTTTCAGTAAAAAAGTACACACATGTAATAAATAATGATATATGTTTTAATAAACAATCGTTCTGCACAGATGGTGGATATATATGACTCAGACAGAGGATTTGTTAAAATTGGGCCATGCAAGTGGTCGCCTGATAGCGATATCGCCTTCTGGTTGTCACAAAATGATGACACAATTTTAAAGGTAAATTCATTATAAAAGTGATGTAGTATTTTTCATGAAAGGGGATAAATTATGACCCAAACACTGTAACAAGTGACATAAAGCAGACATTAATTCTTGTATTTCTTACTCTTTTTCAGTACCTGTCCACCTCTCCGATGGCTGAGCCTCCACATTTTGTCAGGCACATTAAATCTACCATCCAGTTCCTTTTAGCACATCCAAACTCTGACATCCTGTTTCCAGGAGGGCAGCCGCAGCTCTACCACCGGAACCAGGCCGGAGACTGGGAGAGGCTCGTCCAGTCATAGACGTTCTTTCACTGATCCTCCTCCTGGTTTCAGACTCTTTATTTGCCTTTCAGCTCAGTAAAAACACTGTGACCCTTTAACTCTGTTCATTAACATGAAGCCGGTCATGTATCCCACACGCTAGCTGACCAGCTGAATCATCTGACCAGTCTTGGGACTGGAGACCAGGTGAGTAGTAGAGAAAGTGGTCCAGTTCACTTTACGCCACCTGCTGTGTTGCTTAAGGGTAAATTAAATCTATTTTTATTTTATCTTCTTATATCAAATTCATTAATAACTGCTCATCCAAAGCGAGAGTTTGGTTTTTATCAGTGGAAAATTTTACTTTTGATTGTGAGTCAGTATTTTAAGAAAGTCTTTAATGTCATGAACCAAAGTACTAATACATACAGCACCACACAGGAAGTCCGAGAAAAAAACAGCCTTTATTATTTATAGTTTCAATCTGAATACTTTGGGATTTATTTGGGATTTTTTTTTTTTTTTACCAAGCATCTGTACTTCTCCAGATTATTTATTGGGATTCAGTTCAGTGTAACAGCAACAGCAAAAAATTGGGGCACCTTCTTTAAAACAATATAAATAACTGAAATTTACTTTGTTTAATTTTTCTTCTAAATGCACTTTCTCAAAAAATGTTTCCATTTTATATTTTGTGATGTATTCCGTAACCTGCTGTACATTTGCCTTTTGAGTGTGTTTATTTCAGAAACTGCATGCGTGTTTTATCCTCCTTTAAATTGCTGAATACAGTCAAATTTGATTTTACGAGTTTTATTTAAAATCGGAATGTCCTAATTCACCAGTTGTTTTTTTTTTTGTGAAAGACTGTAAGGTGTGAAGCATTCAGTGAACTTGAAAACATGCTGCAAAATAAATGTCAGTGAGAAAAGGTTTGTGGTGGTTTTGTACCTCAGAGTATTTATAAAGTTTAAAGTAGTAAATAATTTGTTTTGATATTTTTAAGTTTTTTTTCTTTGCTACAGCTTAGCTAAATAGAACCAGAGGAGATTCAATTTTTAAGCTTTTATACCGACCTTATAAATAAAGTCCATTACTTAATATCACGTTCAACTCTACAACTTCTATGGGACTGTGTAGTGGCACGAGGTAGAACATGTTGTCTGGTAACTGGAGGGTCACTGGTTTGATAGAGAAGAACAGATCCTGGATGGAGGGCAGATTAGCACCAGGGATCCTGCAGACATACAGTCTGTTTCTGTCTAGTTGGTTTCTGAACCAAACCAGATTGTGATGGACTGACAGAGGACAGACTTGATGACGACTCTGTAGAAGTTCACCAACAGCTCCTGTGGCAGGTTAAACTTCTCGAGCTGCTGCAGGAAGATCAACATCTGCTGAACCTTCTTACTGACTGTTTATATTGGCTCACAGTTTCCTGTCCTGGGTGATGGAGTCCCTATACATGACATGAAATATGTCCTCTAGAGGGTTTTTTTTCTTGAAGACACTGGACACCAGATAACACCATTCCATAAGTTAGTAAAATTAGTTAGTAAAGTTATTAAAATGTTTACTTTATAGTATGGAGTAGAGTATGGCGTGAACTCTTCCTTGAGTTCAAAGTGTATTTAGTTTCCCATTTGAAAAAAAAGATGAAATATAAAATAATTTATTTGCTAAAATGTTGTTGTACAAATTAAAGGATCAATAATTGAAATATCCAGTGGGTTATCTTCCGCATTACTGATACAGTTTCTCCTTGTCAGCAAAACTCCGCCCACTTTCATTTTTTACGTAAAATATTTTTACGTAAAAAATGTACGTCCAAGGAACCATCAGAAGCCGGTCTGTCACTCCCGAGCTGAGAGCTGCCTGCAGTTTGACTTCCAGTACGTCTGTCCGGGGTGAAATCATTTCACTTGACCTTCTTTAAATGAGAGATATGTAGATTATTTTCGTTGATATGTTTTATTTATTGAAAAGCGAACAGAAAGGAACAGCTGTGTTCCTCTTACTGTCAGATCCGTCAGCCCACTGAGATATTTAGCGAACGTTTAACTGTATTTCATACACGTTAGTAGCTGTTTTTCAGTGACGGCAGGTTAAATTATGATACAGGCGTTTTTGAAACATGTCCGTCGGTTTCCGTGGGTCACAAACGTCACACTGTACGGCTGTTTGTTTGCCGGAGGAGACCTGGTCCACCAGTGGTTTTCTCTAAGGGACAAAATGGACTGGAGCCAGACGCGTAATGTTGCTGTGGTCGCTTTCAGTTTCCATGGTAACTTTAATTTCTTCTGGATGCGATTTCTGGAGCGCAGATTTCCTGGAAACTCTACCAGAATGGTGATGAAGAAACTGTTTCTGGACCAGACGACGGCGGCACCTTTGGCTACCAGCGTCTTTTACACGGGTCAGTGAATGCATCACGGCAGGAAGGGTTTTATTTACAGTGGATGTTTAACATGAAAACAGGTCACCTATATGCCAGTTTCAAACTAGATTACAGCACTCCCTGTGCTCCTCCTAGGAGGTGTAGAAATCAACACTGATTCTTGATGCTGCACGTTAAACTTTAACAGCAGACGTCAGATTAAAGACGTCATAGCTTTAATTGAAAACCCAATTAGCCACTAGTCTAACTTTATTACAATAACCTCAAAAAGTAATATTATTTAATCATCCCTTTTTTTGGGTGGGAGAATGTAAAATCTCAACAAATGGTAAAGTCTTATTATGTATATTTTTCTACAGGTCTGAGATCAGGTTGTGCTAAAATGTTTCAATTAGTTCTTGAAGAAAATGTTTAAACCTTTTTGAAAGCAGAATTTAAAAGTTTAAGTTTACCAACTGTAATATATTGTCATTGTCCTTAAATATTTGAAATTCCTGGAAATACGTACCTTAGAATAAGTCTGCAAGATTCACAATGTTTGTTTTTCCTCAAAAGCCGGATTTACAATAATGAACAACCCAGTATTTATTGTTTTGTAAACATTGAGAGCTGGTTGCTTTTAATGCAACTATAAATATTTGTTACTTTTTCCATTTAGCATTTTTTGTGCTTACAAACCAAATTCCAGTAAAAAGGACTTTCCTTCATGAACATGGTTCAATAAAGGAGTGTCTGTTTTTAATTTAAGGATTTTAATTCAGCAAATACCAAAAAATTCAGAAATCTATTAAACTTGTAATTCTTTCCATTTCCATTTTTGGATTTGTTCTTAAAGAAAAACAACAATCTTTTTCGTTTTTAAATTTAATATAGTTTGATTATGTAAATTTTCAGGATTTGTAATATAGTTTTTTGGTATATAGAATTTCACAACACATTTGCATAAAAATATTTTTTTTGTTGTTACCACAGCTGAAGTCTCAGAGGAAGTTTATTGTAATAATTAGATTAAATGTAAAAGTTGTGTTATTGTTTTAGTGAACAGATCACAACCTACAGCTTCAATATAAAATCAGTATCTTTTACCTGCAGACACTGATATTATTGTTCATGAAACGTGTTTCTGTTTCAGCATCAGTAACAACTTTAAGAACAACTTTTTGGTTTAATAATGATTATTTTTTAACCTGCACTGATGCAAAGTTCACTGACAAATCATTGATTGTTTGTGTCATAGGGGTGAGTTTTTTAGAGGGTAAAGAGGACATCATGGAGGACTGGAGAGAAAAATTCTTGAACACATATAAGGTGGGTCAGAGCAGAAACTGTGGAAGCATTTTCTATCTTTTTATGTTATACAAGAGACTTTTATAACATCCAGAAATTTTTTAAAAGACTTCTCAAAGATGAAAACTAAAATTGGTAAAAGTCTGAAACTCAAAGTGCATTTCATATTAAAAACAGGTGAAACCTTTGTGATGTCACCTCCCGTTTTGGCAGCTTTTGTTTTTGTTTTTCTTTAACAACACATTTTCGCTGCATGACTCACAAAGTCAACAGAAAAGACACACACACACCCCACACACACATACACATCCCAAGGCCTAATTTAGAATCTTCAGGTGACTAAACCTGCCTGTTTTTGACCTGTGTGAGGAAACCAGAGCACCCAGAGTGAAGAATGCTGTAAAAACACTGTATATACCTTACATACATTGTTCTGTTTTAATGGTATTTTTTCATGACACTTTGGTAAGACTGTGTTAACAGGTTTTCTGTTGAATTCAGTTTATTATACAACAGAATTTAACTTATTATGTAAGTTGACTAGCAGTCTAAGGCCATAGTAGCATAGCTAAAGGGATAGCTCAGGGTGACCCGAGTTGACTCAAAGTATGGGACTGATCAAAAAGAAAGGTTTTTAGCTGAGTCTTAAAATCGTCAGAGTGTCTACCTCACAGATGTCTTAATACTTCAACTGTTGATGACAACATTTCAAAATCACTGTATATTATACAACTCCAGATCTAAAACATTTGGGACTCTTTGTATAATGCAAATTATAACAAAATACAATGATTTGCAAATGGCTTAGAACCATATTTTATTCCTAATAGAACATAAACAACATCTTAAATGATGAAAAAATGATATTTCACTATTCTATCTAAAATATGAGCTCATTTTGAATTTGATAGCAACAATACATCTCAAAAAATGGAACAGGATGATGTTTTTCAGTCTGTAGCATTCTTCTTTTAACATCTGTCTGTAAACATCTGGGAGGTGATTAGACCAGCTGCTGGGCTTTTAGGAGAGGAATGTTGTCCCATTTTTGTCTGATGCAGGATTCTAGATGCTCAACAGTTCTGGACCTTTCTTTGCTAGAATTTTGTTTCATGATGCACCAGATGTTTTCTGTTGGTGAAACATCTGGACTGCAGGCAGGTCAGTTTAGCACCTGGACTCTTCTACTGTGAAGACATGCTGTTGTAATGGATGCAGTATGTGGTTTAACATTGTCTTGCTGAAATATGCAAGAGCTTCCATGACAGGCTTTGACATGACAGCTCTAAAACTTCTGTGTACTTTTATGCATTGATGGAGCTTTTCCAGATGTGTAAGCTGGCCCCTATAGACATTAATAGAGCCCCACACAATCAGAACTGTCTACTGATAACATATTGAATGGTTCTTTTCATCTTTAGTCTGCAGAACAAGGTGTCCAAAGAATTTTACATTTCAACCTGGATCATTTTCAGACCATTTTTAATGAGCTTTGGTCCAGACAAGATGCCAGTGTTTGTGGATCATGTTCACATCTGGCTTCTTCTTCACATGATCCATCCTTAACTGGTGTTTGTGGATTGCAGGGTGAACTGTACTGACATACAGCGATACATGGTAGTGTTTTTGAAACAGTGACGTCCAGCAGAGAATCAGCTCTGTTTTTAATGCAGAGCTGCATCAGAGCCCGACAATTCAAATTTAAAAATATTTCAGTTTCACCATCTAATATGTTGTTTATGTTGGTTTATGACATTTACAAATCATTGCCTGGTTTTTATCTGCAATTTAAACATGATCCCAACTGTTTTGGAAATGGGTTGTGATATAATATATGTTATGAAATTTGTAGTTAGATGAAAAATTTGCAGAAACTAAGAAAAACAGGATGATCCCAGCTGTTAATTTAAGAGCTGTAATATGTTACAACAATAAAAATGCAACAGAACTTGAGGGGAGTTTTTGTGTCGACATATGACTCACTTTATTATGAGTTTTTGAATTTTAGGAGGGATCTGGGCTGTTGAATTAAATCTTACAAAGGCTGGAGGTCTGATTATAACCTGAGTGCTTCCTGTTTTTCTCTCTTTTCAGACAGGGTTAATGTTCTGGCCATTCATGCAGGTAAATATTAACATTTTGTGTACAAAAATCAAAGCACTGAGGTTCATTCAGTAAAGTAACCAATCATGTTCCTGTTTCCTGTGAAACCCTGATTCACCATTGGATAGCTCTAGTATGAGTGTTTACACTGAGCAGTAAAACGTCAGCTGATTGGTCACTTATGATTATGTCTCAAGCGCCTGACCCTTAATCATATAAACACAGAGCATAAAAACCTGTCATAATCTCAGCTGAGCAACAAGGATGACATTAACACGCCCACTGATATTTCTGTAAAGTCTATGAAACCCTCGTTTACATGATCAGATCAGCATCAAACTGCCAGAGTGGCTCAGATTTTCAAAGCAATCAGGATTTATTTACAAAGGACCAAAACACAAAAAACAATAACAGCAACTTCAAAATATGCTTTCTGTTAAATGATTACTCAGAACAGCTGAACAGGATCTTAGCGTGTCCTTCCCATGCAGTAATGTATAAACACTATCAGACCTGTTTGTCTCTCGCAGTTCCTGAACTTTGCCTTGGTCCCGCTGTACATTCGGACCACCTTCACCGGCTGCTGCGCCTTTGTCTGGGCAACCTTCCTGTGCTTCTCGCGTCAAACTGGTGACGGCACAGCTGGAGCTGCTTTGGCGTGGATGTTCCCCCCTAAAGAGAATTCAACAGAAGAGACAGTAGAATCTAAACATGAAGGAAAAGAAAGTTCAGCATCGAAACCTTTATAGTCGAACAATGTGGTGTGAGCAGGACACAGCAGGTCCAGAGAGCAGGTCTGTGTATTTTGGTGCTTGATGTTGCAATAACATTACTGGGACCATCTACTGAAATCTGACTGATGTCAGGCTGATGTGCGTCCTTCTGATGCTGCGAGGTTCTTCAGGAAACTTCCTCCATCTCGTTGAATGTAAATGAATTACATCTTTTTTTAACAGTTCTAGAGCATAACAGCTCCGTAGAAAACAAACATAACCATTTCCATGTTCTTTTATTACCAAGGTGCTGTGTTTTGTCATGTTCCTTCATTTCCAGCCACAGAGGTTCCACACTCAGCTGAACAAAACTACAATAATAAATCATTTTATCTGCATTTCTGCTGTTTCTCTGAGACAGAAGTTGTTCTGACTCTTGTTTTACACAAATATAGAAAAACTCTCATGTGCTACAAAGAACCATTCCTGCCATGTAAAGTGAAATCTGATTGTTTAGTTTAGACTTTGAACTATTTAAAATTATTATAGAATAATCAACATTTAGCTATTAATGTGTCTTTATCAGCCTGAAGGAACTCTCTGCTTTGGTTTTATTTTACATTCTGGTACAGGAAGTGTCAAATACTTTTTTTTTTTTTAATTCAAAAAAGTTCATCGCCTTGATTTAAATGATATCTGTCCTGCATATCAGGCTTGCAGCTCAATCTGAAAGCTGTTGGACTGGTTCGACACGTAGCACTAATCCCAATACTTAAGTTACGTTCTGCTGATTTTCACTTCCTTAGAAACTCAGCCTTTCATGGGGGAGGCTTTTTTTTAAAAACACATTTGAACATGTTTGAACTACGATCAAAATTTTCTTGCTTCTGATCCAACAGTTTTTGAAATTTGCTGTGTTTGAAATACAGGAAGGGATAATATACTAATTTTTGTTTGATCCAAAACCTAGCAAAGTTTTTTTTATTTTTTTTATTTTTCATAATATTAACAGATACTTTTTACAAATTAAAACTGTAAACAAACCAGACCTACTACACCTTTCATGTGTTGTGGTCACTGCAGTGGTTTACTTCCACACAAGCTATCGTATGTGTCACTCAGTCTATATCTGTTAAATACATGTTTTACACCCAGAATACATGTTGTCCACTTGAGTGGAAGGAAACACCTTTTGAAAGGGTTTTTAAAAATAAAGCAAAAAATAAATAAATCTTTATTTTTCATACCTAAAGATAAATAAAAACCCCGAAGGAAAATTAAACCTGGGGGAGGTTTTCGCAATTCTTTCATGAAATGATTAATTGTATATTTTTGATTTCTACATTTGGCATCTTTGTGTCTCTCTTTCTCAATTCAAATGAATTTAATTTAATATTGTTTTAATAATCTCCAAGATGAAGCTGTTTGTATAACACTGACGTTAGTATAATACTGTTGATTCGTCACTTTTTGTCCATTTGGACCATTTTGCATTTTTTGATAGTTGATGTGGGAAACTTTGACAGTGTTATGTTTTTTATGATTTAATCTCCTTTGATTCTTAATGTTACGATCAGCATCTCAACACAAAAACTGCTTTTCACATGTTCTATATAAACTTACTGGAGAGGTTTTAAGTCTTTGTTCATTTTCCATCAGATAATTAACAGACTCTTCGTGTCACTGCTCTTTGGTTGAATTCCAATAAAATACTGTAATATTTTATGTGACTCAGTTCTATGTTATTAATATATAAAAGTTTAAATTGGTTTGCAGATAAAACATTTTGCATATGATGATATAAATAGATTCTTTTAGAGTTGAAATTCTGGTTTCTGTATCATATTTGGGTGTTTATTTTATAAATGCAATTGCTTGTCTACTAATTATACTGATGTGCTACACTGGAACTGAAATGTCAAAGTGTTTAATATTACCTTTGTTCATATCTGCTGGTTTTATTATCAAATTAGTCATGATTTGTTTTTCACAGTATTTACTATTTAAATTGATTTGTCTTGCATTATTTGCACCAATTGCAAATTATGATATTGTGAAATAAAAAAGGCTTTCAGAGTTTTTGTATCATTTTACTCTAAAAAGGTGATTAGGCGCAAGTTAGAGTAACAACAGATAATTGAGTTTTCTTTAGTTGAGATTCATTAATTGAGTAGCATGCCAAAAATACTCTTGAGCAAAGTAAAGTTGTGCTGGAGGTACCTGCAGCTCTGTCTGGTTGCACTGAATGATCATGATTTGACTTTTGGCTGAGGCGACCATGTTAATGTCAAGATTCATCAGCTTGGAAATCAGTTTTATTTACAGCTGCTCCAGGGTTCAGATATTAAACTAGGTAAGAATCTATAGCGCTGAAACTCAAAAGTCCAACATCACTAAAATGAGATGACAAAGATTAGTTTAACAAATCGAAAGGTTGCCACATAATTTTGTTTCTGCCTAAATTTGTAACTCGAATACATGTTCATTTCATTTATGCTGACTTTAATAAAGGCCCAGTTGTCTTTATTTAGATGAACTCTTGTGATTATCATGTCCTGTCTGAGAATCAACACAAACTTCATTTAGTTTAGAAAACCAGACTCACTTGTTTACTTTAACTTCTTATTAACTCATAGCCAGAAGCGAAGAGACACAGTTACATTGTTTTACTTTATGAATTCTGTCCCCATTAGTGTCTCTTATAATAAAACTTGTATAAAACTGTGTTCCTGTTTTATTTTTATCTCAGTGTCTGCGCGTGTCTCACAGGTCCTCTCATCCCAGCCTGCACTGCGCATGCGCCTCACATCCTCTCCATCCTTTAGGACTTGAAGGCTCGACTGAAGATGCTCAGAGTCTCGAGTCGCTGGTCGCTTGTCACCCGGTGAAACCGAGTTTTGTTCAGGAACAACAAAACAGGGGACGTTTAATTAGAAGTTAACCCTCGGTCCTTGGCGCGCGTGCACTCCTTCGACATGGAACTGAAGAAATCGATCTCAGACAGCGAGCGCGCGCTCCGGAGCTACGGCGCCGTGTCGGAAACGGCGTGGACGACGGACAAAGGTGAGAAACATGTATCCAAAGACGAGGATGCGTCACCGTGTGGTTCTCCAAATAAACAGAGACCGTGTTGGTTCTTTTCAGCCTAATTCATAACCAAAGAACCGAGTCAGCAGTTCGTGTTGAAATGGTTAATGTGTGACTCACAAAAGGTTTTCGATGAACCAAAAGCCTTGTGGGTAAAAAGGCCTTTTACTTTGACATGCACACTTTTGGGTCAATAAATATCTTTCAGGTCGAGCACATTTTCAAAACTTAAGGTCAGTTTCGCTGACAAACATGCAGTAAAGAAGCTTGGAAATCAATTTCTGCAGGAATCAATAGATGTTTTAAATGTTGAACAGTTCTTCAATAACCGTCAGCTTATCATGGACAGTTATAAGCTGTTCACATATGTAACTGTTTTGAAGTGGAGATAAGAGGATTGAATCCAATATAGAGTTTGTAATTTGCAGCTTCAGATAGCAAATAAAACACAAAAGCACAACTTTTACATTAAAAAGTAACAAAGAAAAACATTGTTAATGTTGCTTGAAAATATGTAAGAATTATTAATCAGTTTTCTGTCCAAATTCAAATGCACTAAAACAGAATGTAAAAATGCAAAAGGACTGTTTATTTGCATCATCACTGTTTATTGGTTGAGGGGACATATTTTGTGATTTAAACGATGGCAGCTCTTTATTAATGTGAAGAAACGTCCAGATATTCTTAGAAAGAAGAGGAATGCTGCAGTTATTTTTGTCACAGACGTTGTAGCTTCTCCCAAAGCATAAACATGTAGCCATCGAGCGAAATCCACTCCTGCAGACTGATGTTGACTCATTTCAAGAATAAATCAAAATATTACAGATGTGGATTTTGCACTTTCTGTTTCATGTTTTGTATTTTTAGCTGCTGTTTTCCAGCAGCATGTTGCGTGACTGCAAGGTGTCAAGGGTGTGTGCATTGGACGTCATATAGATGCTGACATTTCCATGTTATTAAGCCCCATGTGGTTTTTGCAGGGAGTTCAAGCTATTTATCTGTAATTATATCACATTTCTCAAGCACATTGCAAATCTATTTGTACTGAAATGATCTGGGAACATGCTGTACGTTACATTGTCCTTATCTTTTAATCTTTATCTTTTTAACAAGCTACTCTAAAAATCAAACCTTCATGACTTGGTTTTAGATTTTTGTTGTCAATGTCAGAGGAATTACATCATGCAACAGTCATTTTAAATAACAACTCAAAATCATCAACACACAAGCAAACCGAGTCCTCATGTGCAGACTTGAGTCTGCTGTGGTGAGTCAGCTCCATCTTCACCAAACATCAGCAAACAGAAGCAAACTGCAGCTTGTGTTTATGGATGGTGAGTTCAAGCAGATGGTCCTCGAGTATTACAATATGAATTGCAAATAAATGATGCAACTTATTTTGGTTTAAACCACACACTTCTGTTAGGAGGAGATGCCTTCACAGCCAGGTGCAGAAGAACAATAATCTATAGGACTCTTTCATAATGTGACATTTTGAACATTAATGAACATCAGCTCAGACTGGAGGAGCAGCATCTTCTGTACACTGTCACTGGGTTTTATTCCTTTTCTGGTGTGTGGTTGGTAAGCCAAAGCATGCCGTAGTATCTGGAATGTTCTCTGTCCAGGGAATGGTCAGCAGATGAAAGAACGATACTTCAGAGAAAAAAAATCTATTTTGCTCTGGTATAAACCTAATATGATAATATATGTAATATAAAGTTTGTTTGGGCTGGAGATAAAAAGATTGAGTTTGTGGAAAAGTAGATGATATAAACTTTAAAAATTTACAGATGATAAATATGTTCTCTATTACAGATCATAAAGTTTACTTCTATCTGGGTTTTAGTTTGTAATTAGGACCTGAAGGAACATTAACATTCATAATCTTTGATCCAAGTATTTTTAGACTAGTTAAGGATGCTTGAACAAACCTAAAGCAGTAGGTCCCCATATATTTTGTGCTTTTTACTTAATGTTCCTCATTGAATAACACCCCCCAACCCCCGAAAAAAGAGAAGCGATTTTAATGAATGCCACACATGTAACAGGAGAAATCTATTTTTCCTAATGGGAGTCAGGCTGTTTGTTGAATGCAGGAAGTGTCTCAGCTGTGCTTGCAGCTGCAGCCAGCAGGTGCTGGAGCATTTACAGTGGTCAGTTTATTGATTAGTGCATTAAGTGGTTTGCTAATATCATTATTAGAGGCTGCAGTTTCTGTGCATATTATCAGCAGATATATTGTGTGTGGTCAAACTGATAGTGAGGGGTTTCCTCCTTCTCCACAACAGGAATGACAGGAACTGTAAGAAAGACTTTAAACTGAATGAAATGTGCATTTCTGGTGTACTGTCACAGAAATTTAATGGAAAGAAATTTAATGGAAAGAAGTTTCTGTCTGTGTCACGACTCTCTTTCACACACGCTGCTCTCTGAAAATATCAACCTCTTGGCTGTGTGAAAAAAACATGGCATAGGAAAAGTGGTAAGTAGCTGATGTCATGAGAAAGTTTTCAGAGTTCAGAAATCAAAGGAAACTACACTCAGGTTTCAGAACTTGAACCAGATGTGACCAGAGCCTGTCATTTGTAATGCTCTCTGTAATTACCATCATCGCTGCTTCAAACTCAAAAATATTGGCTGAAGTGGAACTGTCTACTTGTTTCTGTTAGGTTTCCTCTTTCCTTTATTGTATTGGTTTTAATTTTCCTTCCGCCTCCTCCTGCGTCTCAGGTCACTCGGACGTGTCCATGGCAGAGAGCACTATGTCTCCAGAGGAGATCGAGGTGGAGATGGCTCGCATCCAGCGCCTGCGGGAGGTCCTGGTGCGCAGAGAGTCGGAGCTGCGCTTCATGTGAGTGTGTCATTTCAGTGTTGTTATCACACCCACATAAACAGAGTGTGAAATTACTAAATCAATATAGTGTCATAACAATTCCTTTTGCTGTCCTTTGCGTAGCTAATGAGGTTTAACGCTTCACAGTGAGAATTTTGGCACATTTATGATGCAGCGCAAAAGCTTTCAGGCTTCAGGCACACTGTGAGCTGGCTGGTTGGAAATGTTTATTGATTATTCAGTGGGCTGGATATGCTAACAGCACATGAATGAGTCACCATGATGAACCCACTGGCTCCTCATTAACAAAAGCTTTGGAGATTATGGATCAGTGTTTAGGTTGAGAGACGTCATCAGTTTATTTAGGCTTTTTGTACAGCAGAAAACATGCATGTTAGTGTATGGTGATCATTTTAACAGCTGTACCTCAGGAGGAAGTGCAATCATATGCAATTTAGAGAGTTGGCAGTTTGATCCCAGCTTCCCCCATCACATGGCAAACTGTCCTTGGGCAAGACAAGTTGAAGCACATGTGGTTCCTTGTAAAGTATAAGTGCTTTCAGAGATCTGTGTAAATGTAGTTCATTTCCTTTTTATTTCCAAAGAAACGGATTTTACAGTTTTTTTCTGAGTGGATTTGATCAACAGTCTTTCATGATTTCTGAAGGTCTTCAAGTTTTTCTTTGGTTAGTTTTCATTCATTTTCATTCCCAGTATCAAACCATTTCAAAGGAATAATTGTGTTTCTTTAGCCAGTCAAATTTGACCTCTGAATCATTCAGGCAGAAAAAGGTTCCTAAACTCAAGAGATGAACCACCATTATGTCGACACATAACACACAACTTAACAAAAAGCTGATTTTAAATAAGATCTTTAGACACTTTTTCTTGTAAAGACATGACTTTTACATCCTTTTCATCTAAGATATTTTTATGACAAATTTTTCTTCTTCTGTCATCTATTCTTCCGACACAGTCAGGAAAAATAGTTGGATAGAAAACGGGTGAAAAAGCAGCCAATGTCCAAAAACAAAATTCAAAGACCTTCAAAAAGTCTGAAGAATTATAGATAACTCTGGCTGCCAGGAAGTCATTTCTAAAGACAATAATAAAGAGTTAAAATGTTCTCACAGTAGATATGAATAACCCAAGGATCTGCTTTCATATTATAAATGTACAGTTTCTTGAATCTGTTTTAAACAATATTATTAGGAAAATTAAATTTTTTATTTAATTTACATCTTGAAAGAGAAGTTTCAATTGCATTGTACTGCTGAGAACCATAACAAGCTGAATTTATGACACATTTTTAACAGTATATTTTCCTCTGTGTGTAATCTGTCGACTTAAACTGTTTCTTTTGTGAGTCACTGCCTTAGATCCGCAGTGTGATGGCTGAGGTGCCCAATGATGCTGATACATTTTAAAGAGCTCAGTAAATAATGTCTGTTCACATACCGTCCTGCAGGACTCCCTCATGCCTGCTAATGTCTCAGCTGACAGCTCTGTCGGACTTAAAACACATGCAGGCTCTGCCTGTAAGCGTCAGAGTACAGAAGGAATCCAGAGATAGCCTTTAGAGGGTGAAACATAAGGCTCAAAAAAACAGAAGAGCGAGAAAATGAGGGAGGGAGGTGTTAACCGGAGCAGCAGGGGGAGGAGGAGGAGGAGGGAGGCTGTGGATGAGTCATAGACCTGATCTTTCACAAGACGAATTAAATCTGTGGTTGCTGTCACTGCTCCGCTGTGGGAGAGGGAGGGACTGTGTGAAGAGGTGAGGTGTCAGCACTGCAGGGGGTTCAAAGATTATTGAGAAGAGATCATTTCTATTGCATCACGCACTGCTGATGTGTGACAGGTGCCTGGAACAGTCTCAACTTTAGTTTAGGCAGATTGCTTTATTATCAGCTGGGAAATAATTCATTATTCACTTGCTAATTCATTCACTCTCAATTACAATAAACTCAGTGGGAAAGATTTATTAACCTGATAAATATTAAATTGTCAGTTATCCAGAATAATAACCAAATTCATAATTCATATAATACATGTGATTTTTTTGCTTTTGGTTGAAGATGTTTTTATGTGTGTAAATGTTGCCTTCAATGTCTTTTAAACAAAAAAATAAGCATTTAACAGTAATTTTATCATCAAATCAAAAAGTGAATATCTCCAAAAAAAACAAGTCATTTGGACGTCATTTCACTCGGATTTCCAAAGAGGAGGGAGCTAATAATATCTGACACTCTTTAATCTGATGGAAACCAGGGATTCAGTGTTCTGTCTTCTTTTTTTTTTTAGGATGGATGACATTCAGCTCTGCAAAGACATCATGAGTTTAAAGCACGAGCTGAGACAAATTGTCGCAGTACCAGGTAAAACTCAGACATTCTGCATTAAAAACACCAATTAACATCATTAAAAACTCTGAATCTGTTTCTTGCAAACAAAATAGTTTATGTGTTTTTACTTTAAATAAATCTTTTTTTCCGCCCGATAACGTCTAAAAAGAATCATTATATTTTTAGGTGGCATTGTCCCTAAACTGAACAAAAATAAATCTAAATTCAGTGCCACGGATGTTTCCATGTTTCATGTGCAGCAGAAAGTTAAATTAAAAGAAAATTAAACATAAATGTAACTCAGTGGACATCTGAGATGCATCCAGAATGTACTGAAGTGCTTCTCTGACGTCAGCAGCATCACCCATAGTAACACACTCAGTACATCAAGCAGTGCATAGAAACAACCTGGCAACAGCAGGAGAACACACCTCAGAGTGTATATGTACATCATGTGTCGGAGGAGGGGGCTGGTGTCGTGTTCAAGGACGCACACATCAGTGACGTCTCAAGGATCAGGCGGATTTTATTTACACTCCTGACAACAAAGCAAAGTAAACTGTCGGCTGAAAATAACCAAATCACCTGACAGTCACACTTACAACTGCTGCATAAAGAGAAATGCAGGTGCTGTGAAGTTTCTGCTTTTATTAATTGTGCCAGAAAAAAATTTAGTTTGAGTTGCATGAGTAGAAATGAGTCTCCTCCCCAGTAAAATCCAGTTATACAGCAACAACCTGTCCAGTGGAAAAAAAAATGCATCACATATTTATTTTCCATTTTTGGTTGTTATTGTATCATATTATGATGTGGAGGTTTTCTCTGCAGACTCATACAGACCAGAACAGGCTTATTGGCCCAGTGTGGGAGTGTGTGTGAATAGTTGTTTGTTTGTGTGTGAGACTCTGTGATGGTCTGGTGACCTGTCCAGGTTGTACCTGTCCTCTCGCCCAATTACCTGCTGTAGATTGACACCAACCCCCCTCAAAATGGATGGATAACTTATAGGGAAAACACATCAGATCTCAACTGAGAACAAAAAAATCCTGATATGGAATGAGAGATGCATTGAGAACAAAAAGGTGCCAGATCATTTGATTAAATGTAGAAAAAATTATCAATTTAAATCCCCAAGAAATTTAAACTGAGAAACTGATGCAGTAAATGGGACTCAGTAGTTTGTATGACACCCCCATGTGCTTGTAACCCATTCTGCTCCTCCCTGCACATAGGAGCAGATACTGGTCCAGCTGATTGATGGTCCTGTCCAGCTCTCCTAGAGTAACTGTGTACCTGTCTTGTATAATCTCTTCCATTCTCCTGAGAATGTGCTTGGAGAGACAGCAAACCTTCTGGCAATAGCATGCTCTATCCTGGTGGATTTGGACTGCCTGTAGAACCTCTGTAGGGTCCAGGTACCATCTCATGCTACCAGTCAAGGCACCGACTCAACTCAAATGTAAAACTACCAGAAAGCCACAAAAATGGCCTCCACCTGCAAAACCATTCCTCTTTCTGGGATTGTTTCATCATTTCCTCTTTAGTGCACCTTTTGTTAATGTCAACACCACAACAGCTGACAGTGATAAACAACCTGCTCTGCTACTTAACTGACCAGATCAATATATCAGAGGTCAAACTAACAGGATACTCTAATTTAAAAATGTTCCTTTACTTTTTTGAGCAATGCAGAATCAGGATGGTATACCTCTCACCACATTCAACTGTCAGTAAATATGTTCACTGTGTCAGATGTGATCTGCATGTTCTGCCTGCTTCGTGTTAACATTCATCTGCTCTTTTAAATCTGGTCCTGAATGGATATCCCCATGTTAAAATGCTTATTTTCTGAACTTATCAATCATCTTTATGTAAAAGTTATTGCTTAATTAATGACTGTAATCTGCCACAAGGCTGCAAAACAACTCCGAACCACAGGAGATTTTCTGTCATGCTACACGGTTGCTATGACAATCTGCTCCTGAAGAGATCCTGTTGTTGTGGAACGGACATGTCTTTGGTTAATAGAGCAAGAGAACTGCATCTTTAACTTGTCTTTTGTTCTTTTTTGAATAAAAGTACACACACCTACCATGCAGGTCACACTTGCTGTGTCTTTGATTTGATGCTTCCACAGTGGCAGAATTACCTGCAGAACCTGTAATGGCAGTTTGGATTGTCTTAGGAACTTCCGTTGTAAAGAGTCTCGACTGAAACATTTATGTTTGCATCTTACAGATCTTGATTTGTTTTAAATACTTCAATAGTTTGCGCCAATCTATAACAGTTTGATTTTGTATTGAAATAAATGCACTGACTAGAAATAAATTTTGGCTGCAACTTTATCAGAAAAAATGTTCTTATCTGTACAAATTCCAGTTTGATATTTTAGATATTTCAGATCATTATTGATCCACCACCTATGAGCCCACAGCACCTCATATATGCAGTATTTTGGTGGATGATGGGAGAGGGAAACTTCTGGCATCCAGTTCAGGACAAAGAGTCACATGACAACCAGCACCCGACCGTTTGTGCTCCATCTGCCAGGGTTTTGCACCCCTCAGGTTGTTCTGCCCTCTTGGGGATACATTCTGTAGCTGCTCTGCTCCACTTTATTTTCAGGCAGGTGAAAGAGCTGATGTGAGTCATTTTTCAAGGGATTTTTTTTTCAGCTCAGCAGATCCAGACAATGTACCTCTGCAGTACCCCGAACATGCGAGTACATTTGATACAGTCTGTTCTGTTTTGCATTTATCAGTGCATGAAGGTGAGGCAGGATGCTGCAGCTATCCCTCCTCCTCCAAAACGAAATAAAAAAACCTCTCTGGATTTGCATCATTAAGACAAAACCTCATTTGTTGTAAATATTAAAAAAATAGGTAATTAAGGATCAGTCTGCAATGAGACTCAGTATTTACAAACCTACTGACTTTGCTGAAAGGTCAACACTTTTATGTCTGGTTAAAATTTAACAGTGTACATTTGAGCTGGCTGCTCATATAACCAAAAGTTTATTTATATAAATCTGCGTCACTTATCTTTCTCACTTTTCAACAGAGAAAGAAAAAAATAAGAAGCACAAGCAGCAAGAGGAAGAGCTGATCCTGAAGATCCATAAACTGGTGCAGAAGAGGGACTTCCTGGTCGATGATGCCGAGGTGGAGAGATTAAGGTATGCGGTTAATATCCGGTACACAGTGAAAGCAACCTCAGTGAACTCAACTCATTCATTCATCACTGATAAAATTGTTATTGAGATTATCAAAAGACTCTTATATGTGGACAAGACACATATAGTGAATGCAGATCAAGCAGATTTCTTTTGATGACATTTTCAGAAAAGTTAAAAAATGATCTAATGTAAGGATTCTTTATCATTGTGAGATAGACCTGTTTTTAACATATCTGCATGTAACTCCACAATAAAAAGCCCACGTGCTTGATAATAAAATACAGAGTTCCCAACAAGTTCTACGATACCCAGGACTGATCTGGATCGTTACAAAATTCCAGATACTTTGATCCTGAAAAGAAAAAAAATAGAAAACCTTCAGATTTTTTTTTATTACAAGAACAAATGACTGTATAAACCTCCAACAAAGACTAAAAGATAGTTGGGACTGGAATCAGGCGGGTGTAACAGATTTGATGTATCTTCAAATGGATGGATGATTAACAGTGACTTAAAGCTTTGATGCAGCATGTAAACTGGGACTGGACCATCCTGTTTGGTCACTGAAAGTGGTTCAGTTGGATTAGTTGGATAATAACTGACATTTATAGAGTTGCAGTCAACTAAAATGTGATTGCATCTTATCTCAGGGAGAAAGAGGAAGACAAGGAGATGGCAGAGTTCCTCAGGCTGAAGCTGATGCCTCTGGAACAGAAGCTCAAAGTTACACAGAGTGAGTACAAGATCACAATTTAAACACACAAAATCAAAAAGAAACACTTTCCTTTTCTTCCTGTATTTATAGTTTATTCTTTTCTCTGTTTACTCATAAAAAGATCCTCCAAAACCCAAGAGACAGATCCCAGAACCTCCTCCAAACAAACCCTCCATTACCAAGTCAGGAGCAGCCATCATTAAAGACTGCTGTGGAGCCACCCAGTGTGCTGTAATGTAACTGACCCCATTCATGGTTCTGACCCACGTCATATGACATGACCACTTCCTGTTACACAGAGAACCACAGATAGCTGCGTTTGCCCTTGAACCTGCTCAGAAATCAGATTTATTCTCTACCAGCAGGTGTTTGGGAACTGATCCCTAATCAGTATTCAAGGGAAGGCTTTACAGTGAGAGGCAGCTGTATGTGACATTTCAAGACTGTATATAAATTAGAGGAGAAGTGTAAATAAAATCTGACTATGTTGATTCACATATTCATCATTTCTTCATGATGGATTCCTTTCAAGTGAACGTTGTATTTTGGGGGTTTGGAGTAACTTACCTGCAGTTGACAGAGGTCAAAGCAAGATCAGTTAGAAGAATTAGTTTTACTCCTGGAGGAGAATTTGAACTGAGAGTGAATCTAAATGTTCCTCAGATCAAAACTCATTCTAAAGGAAATTTATTCTGGAAGCAGCTTCCCTATTTACTTTACCAGGTGTAACATGAATCACCTGTCAAAGAAAAAAAAAAAGCCCAACAACACAAGCTCATTCGGCAGGTATAATCACCCCCCACCCCAGTGATTAGGCTTGGTGTCTCTTGCATAGCAGCTGTTACTGAAGAAACTTGGTGTGAACATCAGTCAGTGTGCAGATGTTTCCCCAAACTGAGCTGCTTTGCTTGTCATAAACTGCAGGTGAGATACTGACAGTTGGAGTACGTCACACAAACCTCACTTAAAAAACAAAAATCATCCCTTTAAGATGTGTCCAACTGTATGAACAGGACTAAAAGCACAATCTCCACAAAGTGAAGAGGTTCTGTTTGACAAGCGGTTTTTATTCTGCTGTTAAACCCAAGTTAGTCTCAAACTTTCAGTTTACAAACTCCAGATTTTTAAGTTTACAAATTTTTATTTAACGACTTTACAGATGAACAACAACTTAAGAACTTCAGCAAAGTAAAATTCAAGACTGAGTAAACTAATACATTACTTTACAATCTGCTACAAAGCTGGATTGTATGAAACTCAGTTTTAATAAGATCAGGATTATTTAGAGCTTTTATAGTCTGACAGATTCAAAACATGACAGATTACCAAAATAACAGTCTCCAATCATGTTAAAAATGTATGATTAATACTTTTACATTGTGTTAAAGGCAAATCTGTTGTTGAAAAGTTTATCTTGCTCTAATAAAAAAAAAAAAAAAAGAAAATCTGATTTCCAGAAAAGTCTCTCATCTTGATTGGCTCAGATGTATGAAGTAAAAATCAAACCAGACTACAGAAACAAAATCCTCCACTTTTTTTTAAATTATCTGTTTTTTTTTTAAAAAAAGTGGTCACAGAAAATTTTGCAGGACCCAAAAGATTTGCATATCTTTGTGTAGAGACTGGAGAGTTCCATGCAGCCTCATGAGACACTGGGTAGTGTTTTAGATGACACATCTTCATTTAATGCCTGTAAATACCAAATCGATCATTTTTCTTCACACGTGTTCATTGTGCAGTGTCACTTCCTCTAACTGGAAATATAAACTGTGCAAGTATGACATCATGACAGTGTGTATGAATAACTGCAACTTGCATCCTCTGAGTTTAGACTAGCGTTTTGTCTTGACGGATACCAGGAAAGGAATGCAACTTTTTTGTAAAATAAGTTTAAAAAGCCTCCAGATGGTGTATGAGTGTATTAAGGATGTCAGTGACTCGTGTCAAAGTGTTACTGTCACTTTCTTTCCTCCTAAATTGGCGTTCTGTGGTTGTAGTGAATTGCTGAAGGTTTATTCTTGAAGGTATATTTAACAAATATGCAGAAACCCATTGTACATATATGTTTAAATAAAGAGCATCTTTCAAGAACACACTTGTTTTTTTCCCCTTCCAGATACAATGATTCACTTTAAAAACCAGAAACCAAAAATTATGCTTGTGAAATTTATTACTTTGGTCGTTTCAACATTTGACTGTTACAACCATTTTTTGGTGAAGGTGGCAGTAAAACAGCGTGACTGGGGAGACAGGTGAGTATAAAGATAGTCAGTGATTGGCTGAGCAGGAACACAAATAATCGGAGCTTTAAGGGAACCACTGACTAAACAAAGTTCCTTAAAATCTGCTGTAGAACAACTGAAAGACACAAGAGCCGATAAATTTATTTAAACCTTTTGGTTGAACGTGTATTTCATGAACTTAAAACTATGCATAAGTGCATATGTCAACAGATACTGTAGCTTCTCATTGATCTAACTGAAATGAGAAATAAACTGAGTTAGTTGTCACTGTAACACTCTGAAGTTGATACATTTAGCTGAAATGAAATAAAACCATCTTCTTTGTATTGTTAAATTCAAATTGAGACATCTATTGCGATCAGTTCTTCATTAATGATTCCAAATAATTACCCTCAACTTATGATCCAACCAAGTGGTTTACAGTCACTAAAATACAGCTGGAGAAATGAGTATCAAACCCAAATTATTTTGCGTTACATTTTTTGTGGGATCACAGGTGAAATTTTTTTAACACTAAATCTAAATCCAGTTTGTCCAACTTGTGTTTAAAGTATTCTAACACAGACCAAACCACAACTAAATGCAAACTGATTCAACGGGCTGTTACACATCCTCTAAATGTCTTTTCTCAACAGAAACAGCAGCCTTTGACTTCAGTGACACCTGGATTGAGCTCAACTTCACAACTAACTGACATGTGGTGATACTTTAGTAGCCAGCAGCTGACTTGACACTGAGGAGGGAAAAACAAATACAAAGGTTGAGAAATCAAACACATTCTTACGTTTAAAAATACTTCATGTGACAGGGTGCAGAGGAAAGATGACACTTTGTTTCAGTACCAAGGCAAATACAAGCCATTGTAAAAGCCCGGCAGATCCAGAGAGCCGCAGAAGGTCCTCTGTGAGTCCATCAATCCGTTCGGGAGAATTTCCAGAGTCTCCCAACTGACTAAAATTCATCACACCCCGTCACATTCCTTTTCCCTAAAACTCACATCCAATCACTGTGCCATTAAAAATCAAAACTCCGGAGTGCATACAGCTCTCCTCAACACCGTCCCCGGTAACAGCGCCCGCCCTCCAGTGGTAAAGGTTAACTCAACAAACCTTGAGCACCTCTGTGGCAGCTTCAGGGACGAAGCCGGCTCAGATTCCTGCATCCAGGTCGAAATAAAGACTGATCTTAAACAGTGTCTTTCCATCTGTTCCCATCTGCTCATGTTGGGATTACACCTTGCATAAACTCAGTTATGCACACTATGCACATTTCACACCATCTACTCCGGTGTAAACCACAGAGACAAAATACAGCTAAAAGAACACAAAAAAGCTGCTGGCTAAAGACAAAAAGCATGTCAGTTTCTGCTGCTTAGGACACATGGCAGGCGTGTTAAGTGCCACTGTCTTCCCTCCTTTCAGGTCTTCATTTATAACTCCTGAAAAAGCTAAACAAAACACCACAAATCAAAGTGTTGCAACAATTTAAGTCGACATGGCAATAAATACATTTTGGGAGTAGCCATTGTTCAGGCTGTTAGCCATCTGTTAATGAAAACACTGAACAGTTACTGCAACAAATTTACATCATGCTTGTGCACTTATGAATAAATACTTTGATTATATAGAAGGAACTAAAAAACCCTGATCTTATCCTTCTTCACAGAGACGAGCCCGTTCTTTAAAAATCAGAATGAAACAGGTAGATCATCGACTGAACGGCTCATCAGATCTTTATCATCAAGAAAAAACTCAAACTTCAAATTATGTTTTAAATGAAAGTTCATGTCTTCATGGAGATGGTAGGGAAATAACCTGAAGGTTTCTTATGTTTCACTGACAAAAACCTGGCTAATATTAAAACAAACGAAAAAAAAACAAAAAAAAAAAACAACCCTTTGTCAGTTTTACAAACTGAAACCTCGTTACAGTGACAACTAACTCAGTTTCATTAATTCAGGTTCTTCAACACAATGACTATGGCTTAAAACTGAAGATGCACATTCTTGGGAATCAACTGCTTGCTGGATTAAAACAGATTACAGCAGATGAAATTTGCCAAATAAAATACTGCAGAGAATCTGCAAGAAGATCACAGCTTGGTGGATGTTGATGGAATATTTTGAACTAAGACAAATAAAACTTGCCGATGAGGAGAAATCAGAGAAATGTAACAGCTGGTTGAGATGTTGAAGACTCATTTTTATGGCCATCTAACGCTTCTGTTCAGAGTTACACTCTGTGGCGTAGATATTTATGTGAGAGACTGAATCAGATGCCTGCTGTGAATGAGAAGTTGGCAGCTAGCTTGATTCTGCTGCGAGCGGGTCTCCTACCAGGACTGCTCGTGTACAAAAGGTTCTTCGTGTCAGGGGGTGGAGTTCTGGAGCCCACCGAGTCGTCTGTGCTGAAGGACTGCTCAGCAGGATCAGAGCTGTCGGCTGCAGCTGCCTCCTCAGAATCACTCTCTAATATCAAACACACATATACAGACTGAGATGACACAAAAAGCACAGACACAAGCGCACGCCTTTTATAACTATATACACAAAGAAAAAAAAAAAAAAAAGACTACCAGCATCATGCACTTTTGATTTACACAGAATTAAACTTCTATGTGAAATTTGCTGTATTAAAAACAGACCCATTGCTTGTTGTGGAGGTGGTGGAGTTCTCTCAAAGTTAATCAGGTCCAGCTGCTGCGGGACAACTGGGTCAGGATGGAGCTGGGGGGATGGCAGGCAGGACGGAACGGGACCACATAACAGGTCCACAGGTGACGTTAGACACAGCAGCTCTGAATCTGCAGATGCATCAACACCTGGAAATTAAAAACACACACGAAGAAGAAGCTAGAGCATTTTCAGATGTTCCAAAACGGTAATCCAGATTTATCACTCAACTTCTTCCAGTTCTGAAATGTTGCATAAAAACCTTAAAATGTGAAATACTTCAAAATAAAACATGGCTCCAGTTACACGAGTTTCAACTCTTACCTACACAGATTTTATGTGTTTAAGTCCATTTACTGTATTTAAGAGTTGTTTGAATTACACTGAAAAACTATTTGAATTCTCACATAAAGTTGTGGTGACTTTGGAAACACGATGTCAGAGTTCTGACAGTCTGTTTATGTTAAAGTGGATTAGAATTACCTGGGCTTTGTGTTCCAGATGTTGCACTGCTAACAGGACTGTATCTCGGACTTTCGGTTTGCTCTCCTGGCTGGGGGCTGCTGGGGACTGAAGAACTCGTCTTTGCTAAAACACACAGACAAGCTATGTTACAAAATCCTGAGCTCACTCTTTAGACGTCTTGTGACATAAAAACAAAACTGTGACGTCTTTTCAGAAGTTGCTGCTATCTGAGTGATCAGTAATGGTGGTTTGGATTTAAAGCCATTTAAGCATGAAGTGACCAATACGACACGTGTTAGCAGTTTGATAAAATCTGATTTTAAAAACAAAACCTAGTTGTTTATGAACAGGATTCACTTTATAGATTGTTATTGAGACATCTGTCCCATTCAATTTGCTGCTTCTTCCAAATAAAAGGATGTCACCACTGGTTTAATATCACGAGGGATCTTCAATGGTATAAGCGCAACAGTGATCCTTAACATGGTCAGACTTTTCATTACCCTGTATGACATAAAACCATAAACCCAAACATGCTGCAAACTCCAGTTTCTCCAGTTTTCTCTGGTGCTAAAAGCAACACAAGAGCTTCTGCTGTAAAAGCTGAGAGACCAGGTAAACCAGGGCCGCGTTGATTCAGGCCCGTCACCATGACAGCAGACGTACAGTTTTTCCCTTTAGATCCATTAGCTGGAGTTAGTGAGGGAAAGTGACATGTTCAAGTCTTTGATCGCTTTCAAAAGCTTAATTTCTTCACAATAATGGGTTGCCTGAGGTTACCGGACAAGGGGGGTTGGTTGGTTGTGATGATGGCATCATCGTGTCCAAATCAATGTTTAGGTTTTCTGAGTAGAGCAAGTCTCTGAATGTGCAAAAACAAAAGAAGCTCCTACCTTTCATATCGTTCTTTAAAACGATAATCCTCTTATGACCATGCCCTTTGATCCAGACCACCTGAAAACCCAGAAAAAAAAAAAATGGCTAAAACTGTTCACTCCATTTTTGTGTAACATTTGATGAATGTTAGTAAAATCCTTCCCACCTGTGGTATAGCACTGAGCAGCTCATCAGTGCTGAAGCATCCGTAGGAGCGTGGCTCAAGACTGCCGCCTATAAATTTGTTGTAAGCCCCCTGGAACTCCGTCAGAAAGATCTGGTTGTAATGGTAGGTGTGGAGCAGCGCGCGGACGTTACGAGCAAACTGGTAAAGCCTGGTTAGCCTCACCCACTCATCCCCATGACCACTGGCTGCACTGCCAACATTATTTTCTTCATGGTACAACTGTGAGAAAAGATGAAACATTCAATTTTGTTTTGATGAGGAAATAAACCAAAAATGTTGTTTCCTTCCAGAAGAATCTAGTTTTTACCTCCACAAGATAAGGCAGGCTTTTCAGCAGCTCGTTCAGTGACAGGAAGCCATATTCACACGGATTCAGCTGAGCCCTATGGACACTTGTGTAGAGGTAACTCAGCTCCTCCACCTTCATCCCCCTGGACACCTGCTCAGTATCTTGGGACATAAGCAGAGCCAGTAGCTGGGAGGTCAGCACTCGCAGAGACTTCCTGTTGATTAACTGCACTTCCCGACCGTCTGAACCATCTACCACCTTAATGAAAACATGTTTGTTAGTTTATAAAAAGAATAAAGACATTTTAAGTTACAAACATCTCAGATTTGGAGCTTTTTGACAGTAATAAGAATCAAGACATTAGATTGTGGACAGATTTTTTCCCTCTCCCTCTTCTACCTTGACAACATGGCAGAGTTTGGCCAGCAGAGCAGGCAGGGAGGTTGTATCATAGTCCTGCAGACGTAAACCATAACCAAAGGTCTTGCTGTACTCGGTGAGCAACTGGCTGACAGGAAGACTGAAGTTTTTCTGAGCCCGCAGCAGCTTGACCAGTTGGGCTGCTAGAGCCTTGATGCGCTCAACCTCTGTCAAAGCCAGAACTTTCTCCTCACCACATTCCAGCACCTAAAGAAAATGGAGGACAATCAACTGCAATGTTTTATTGCAGAACACAGTATTTATAAAGACTTAAAAATGTCAATAAAGCCCAAAATAACAGAGCACAATGACAGCAATGATCTAAAATAGAGTTGGAAGGAATTTAAGGCATTCTGCACCTCCTGTACATTACGTTAGAGCTAAAATCAGAAATATTCTTTAGGAAACAAACAAAACACTAGCTGTGATTTACCGTCAGAATTTCAGGGATTGCCTCAAAGAGCTCCAGGAGTTTGGTGAATCCGTAGTAGCTGAGCTTGCACTGGCGACCAAAGTGGTGATGGTAGGAAGGTATGAACTTACTGAAGGGCATTCGACAGTGGGGCTGATGACGGAGGAGGTCCACCACCTCTTTCCCAAACTGCTTGGTTCGCTCCATTTCCTCCACAGTACGCTCTGAACAAAGAAACTTGTCTTAGTTTATCTTAGTTTTAGTAAATAAATCAAATAATTGCTTCAGGTAAACTGAATTACACCTCATTACACAAAAAACCCATCTTATTTAGCATCTTTAAGTAAATTAACTTCTTGATAAGAGCTAGAATTTGTCCTTACTGACCCCTCTTAGGAACAGAGATGACCATGTCTGTGGTTTGGTGTGTGATGGTGATGGTGGTGTCCGGGATCTCAGTCAGCAGGTCCATTAAATCACAGACACCATAATCAGTTACCCTCCAGTCTCTGGAGAAGCACCTGTAACAAAATGTTTAAGGTTATGGTTTAAACTTTTTGTTTACTACAACAATTTATGAGTAAAATTCACATAAAACCAGCAGATAGGGCTACAAAAATGCGTACTGACCAATGATATGCCTGCAGGAAGTCTTTAATTGCCACTTGTTTGCTGGCTTGAAACTTAAGCAGCTTAAGCAGGTCCTGAGTGAAGCGTTTCACTTGCGCTCGGTGGGTCAGAGTCAGCAAACATTTGGTGCCCATGCCCAATATCTGTTGGTAAAGAAAATTAAAAGCACCATTTGAAAAACATGAAATCTACAATTAAAGTGGTTATGATGTGTGAGCTATGGTGCCGTACCTGCAGAACATGCGGGACAGCCTCCAGAAGCTCCAGCAGCTTGGAGAAGCCGTAGTCAGACACACGGCACTGCTTGGCAAAGTGATGGTGATATGAAGGTATAAATTTGCTGACCGGCATGATGCAGGATGGCTGACTCTTTAACAGGTCAATAATTTCTCTGCTAAACTGGATTAGCTGTGGATTGCCAACTGGACTCTTGCAGCGTTGAATCCATGGCTCTGAATGACAAACAGTTTAAATATTGAAAATCACAGCTAATAAACGTGTTAAATGTTGTGACTATGAAGATACAGCACAAGTGAAAAAAAAAGAGATCAGCTTGAAATTAATCTTAAAATTCAGATGTTAGTGAGTATTCCTACCTGAATTTGGTGCAGGTGGTTTGTTGTGGATCCACTTGATGACTTTGAAACCATTCTGAGCCGTGACGACTGTGATACTGGGAATGCAGGTAATCAAATGTTCCAGAGGAACGCTGCCCTCAAGTGTCTCGTTACCATATTGCAGAGGGTGAAACTTTGCGGCATAGCAGTCAGCAAAACTAAGATGAAAATAAACCACTTTACTTATTTTTTTATAACTTGATCATGTGTTTCATTATAAAACTTCATATAAACGCTAAAATGAGAAAAAGGAATGCTTGTCACCTGAGAAGGGGAAGAGTGCCCTCATGTGACTCCAACAGACTGTGGACCTCAGAGGCCAAACTGCTCAGTGACATCACAACAAATGGGATTTTATAGGAGTCCGGGTCAAAGTCAGCCTCACTACAAAAAGAAAAATCCATCAGTGACAAAAAACATCCAGTTTATTAATCCACAAATGTTTCTATTTCAATACCTAAATTCTTGATGTGCATAATGTTGTTTGCAAACAGGCTCGTGATACTCGAGTTCTTCAAACACAACAGGACTCCCATTAGTTGAGGAGGAGCCTTCTTGGGACTGAGAAGATCCCAGTGGACTCTGGCGGATTTGACTGTTGGGCAGAAGGCACACAAGCCTTGAGCCCCCCTGTTCACGCACTGAAACCACATCAGGTAGCCTGTACAGATCACTAATCACAAGTTTACGTGAGTATCTACAAAAAAGGAGAGAAAAAGCAAACTGTTACTTTATTTTCTTGTCTGATAAATGTCAGAATTCAAGACAAAATAAGAACAGCAGAAGTTTGACTTGTACTGACTTCTTCTCGTAGATCTCAGTGAGTTTGAGAAGTGGAAGGCAATTGGCAGGTGCATCCTGAAGAATGCAGATGATCTCTGAGCTGTAAGATGACAAAAGTGAAATTACAAGAGTAAAAACTTTTTCAGCCTAAATTTTTAAAAGTTGACCAACACAGTGATCAAACTTTTAATCCAACATAATAAAACTGCACCTGAGCATGGCGAGAGATTTGCTGTTGCCACCAGTGATCAGAGACACCTGAATGCGTTTGCCTCCGATCTTATAACGGTGCAGGCCGCTGACGGCACTAATGGCGTGTTGCAGTGATGACATCTGAATTGTCGCTTTCAGCTGATAATCAGTATGGGGGCTCAGTTCAACAGCTTTTACCTTGACAAAACAAGTCATGCAATAGGATCATGTTATGAGTTGGTAGAAAAAGTCCCAACATGATCACAACAAGCAAACCCTTGCAATTCGATCATTTATCCTTATCCTGCATGATGAGTAGGAAACTTTACCTGTCCATATCGGGAGAAGGTGTCATGTAGCATCTGCTGCAGCTCTTTGCGAGACATTCTGTAATCCAGGTTGGCAACCTGGAGCTCTGCACCCTCTGAGAAAGGGTCAGGGGGATCTTCGGGGCAAGAACTACGAGGGGTAGCAAGCAGAGGCGAGGAGCGGCTGGACAGACACGGGGATCCACTCCTTTTACTGAAGAAAAAGAAAGGTTACAATAAGAAACAGCTAACAGTCTAAAGGTGTTACTATTACAAAGTGTTGGATAATTTGGTAGCAGTACCTGGATGACCAGGACCCTTGAGATGTGACAAGAGGACTGAAGCTCCTGTGCAGGTTCAACTTGCTGAAGGCAGAAGGTGTGCTCATCTGGAACTCCCCTGAACTCCTGTCCTTTTGCTCTACAGGTGATCCGGTGATGCTTCGTGGGCTGGAGCCCTCTCTTCCACAAAGAGAAAAGATGGGGAGGCGTTTGAACTGACAAGTAGTTACTGTTCTGGGAAAATTTTATCTAAAAAATATGGCACAAATGCCAAAGCAGATACTGTATCAGTCTGTGTACCTCTTCCTGTATATGGATTCTCCTCTAAGGCCAGACTTGGACAGCTGCTCCTGAACTCCTTTCTCATGATTACTGTGAGGTGATGTGGAAGCTGTATGAACTTTGTCCAGAGGGAAAAGACTTGTCCTGGACTTGGCCTCCATATGACCCAGCTCCTAAATGAAGCAGGATGTGAGAAGGTAAATATTTCTGGATCCTATTTGTCTTTTTAGAGGTACAAGTGTGGAAAGGCAAGAAGAAGAACAAGGAATTACAATCCCAAATTCCCGATTGAACAAATAAACCAAGTTAGTGAGAATTACTTTGATCCAACTTTTTTTTAGATTTGTTGCTGCCATCAAATTCAAAGTGGAATCACAGTTCTAAAATCAAATATGTTGTTTGTTTTCTACTGAGAACAAAACAAGGGTTTATTATTAGATTTGCCAATTATTGCCTTATATTTATTTTTACATTTTACACAGCAGCCCAACATTTTTTGAATTGGGGTTGTAGTCAGCTTTGATGGGGCAGATGGAAACAAGCTCAGGACAAATCACTGACAAACAGTAAGACACAAATAAGCTAGGGATGCACATTCAAACTGAATTTAATGATTAGGATGAAAACTTTTGCAAATATTATAATTCGTTTAGCTCCTGAAGGCTTATGAAAATTTACTGCCACACTACAGAAAGTTCAAAATGCTCATCCCCAGTTTGTCTAATGGGTCAGTTCTCCAGTCTAACTATTGTTTCTTTAATGCAATTACCAACAAGCAAAATAAGCTGCCAGGGGTCAGTTTATTGCTGCAGGTCAAATTCCCACAAAATAATTAGAGCAATAAAAACAGACACAAGACAAACTGGCTAGTCACAAAAATAGAAGTGTGTAGTAACATTTATGCTGGAGATAAAGCATACAATCTACAGGGCAACTCATGTATTATAATTAATGAACATGCAAGGCAGCTAGAGGGGAAAAATAAGCCTCAGCAGCAAACAGTACAAGATCCATGCTAGCAAAAGAAGACAAACGCAGGCAAGCATGCAGTAAAAGCTGTTAGTTAAAGCAGCAATTAGGACATGGAGGGGAGGAGAAATTACTGCAATTTACATGGCAGCCCAAAGAACAGAGGGCAGAGGAAGTTGATGGGAAGCAGGCATGGATAAGCATGCTGACCTGATGAAGTTTGGCTGAAGCACCACCGGGAGGCCCACTGGACCCCCTCCTAGGGCTGTATGGCCTCTCAGGCACTGGGCCAGAGGTAGGAAACTGGCGGGTTGCTCGCCGTGGCCTCCTTGGCGATCGGGGCTTCTCCAGGGGCAGAAAAGAGAAGGTGGGTATGGATAGGGGAGGGTCAATCATTGAATCCTGGGTTTGAGAGTTCTGGGGCTTAATTTGAGGCAAGAGATGATGTTGAGACTTGAGTTCAGCCTCAGGACTCGCTTCGTCTCTGGGCCTTGGGGAGAAAGAGAGGCTGATTCGATGGCCAAAGACATCCTCATTTTCCATTCGTTTACGTGCCCGTGCAGCTGCCTCGGGGCTGCCAAAACGGAGGACTGCTGTGCCCTGGGACATGCCAAGCACCTTGCCACCGCAGTTATCTGACAGGCGGCAGAGCCTGAGCTTCACTGCATTCCTCAGGCTCTTGTCGCAGATGACAGGAAGGTTGTGTACATAGAGGAGGTTGAAACTGGGCTGAAGAAGGGGAGGAAGAGACATTGTGCCCATCTGGTTTGTATAATTGCATTTTATTTAAAAACTGAAGTAGCTTTTGTCTTTTTTAAAAATAAAATTCAATAATGGCTGAATGTGTTTATACAGTGCTCACAGTCACATTTCAGACCATTTTAATTCTCCAAATCTTTAAAGGCACCAATTAAAGGCAAAAGCAAACCTAACATTTAAAAACATCAGAAAACATCTACCAGACTAAATTAGAAACCACCCTTGATGTACTTGTATAATTTGGCTGCTGAGTTAAGGTGAGTTTCTCAGGCAGATGATAAGGCAGGTAGAGCTCTTTAACACTGCAACTGGAATTTAACGTATTTGTACAAATGATACCTGAAGAGTAAAATTATAACAAGACTTGAGGAAAAAAAAAAAGAAAAACTTTGAAGGGTCTGAAAAATATAAAAGAAAAACCGCTTCATCATTTTGTCCCCCCCTTCCAACAGTCCAGAGAAATAGTATATTTTTCTTTGTAAATCTGGACAATAGTTACTTACCCAAATAGATACAGCATAGGTTTACAACAACAAATTAAAAAATACGTTTTTTTTTAGACTCGACTGTAGCATTTGAATGACCTACCTGTGATTTGACAAGTGTACGCTGTGGCAGATCAGCAGTGATTTCTTGAAAGGCTACATGGCGGTGTGCGTGCTGTAGCAAAGCTGAAGATGTACGGTTCCCATGGATGAGAATTATTTGGAAACCATGGCGATGGCGCAAGTCACTCAGCTCACTGGCAAAATTCACATCCGCTGTTGAGAATAACAGAATACTCCAAAAATTGATTCATATCTGATAATACGGTTCTAATGTGCTGTAGCTGGTTAAAAAGACAAACTCACAGGACACTAGTACAACAGTTGCAGGTGCAGTGTGAGTCTCTGCAAAGCGTCTCAGGCTCTGACGAAGCTTGTCATCTGCTGCATTCTTGGCTGTAGCATTAATATGTGCAACAGTAACCTGATGGAAAGTTAAAAGCACTGGGTTTTTTAAACAATCAATGTGAAGTCACCATTTTGAAGCTAAATTATATGAAAGAATGCAAATAACTCAACGTCTTCAAAGCTAAATAAAAAGCCCCATCGTGGTGATTAATGCAGCATGGGAAGCTGTTGTAATTACTTACAGGTGTCATCAGTTATCAGTACCTGGCAGTTGTTGAGCTCTTGAATGACTGCTTTACTCTCCTTGCTAATATCACAAACGCAAATAAATTCTGCTTCGCGGTGTCCCTGGAAAAATCGGCTGCGAATACGTTGGACTACAGCTTCAGCCGAACGTCCACTGGGTACGTTGCAGTTTTCAATGTCCCAAAAAACACCCACTGGAGGGATGTTCTCAGGACCAATACTCTCTGGAGAAGCTGGGAAAAAGAAATCTTAACTGTATTAAAACAAGTGTTTTTTTTTATTTTTAACAGACCAATGCAAATTAAACTGTTTCATTTTTTTTATACTGAAGTCCACTTACTATACTTATGGCCGGGCTTTCCAAGGATGGTAGATGGCAACAGCATCAAGCCATCAGAAGACGTTCCACAGCCGTTACAAATTGGAACAGGCATAGGAGCAGTTTGAGGACCGGGAACTTTGGGCCAGACCTGATAGGAATCTGGAGTCAGACCATTTCTAGGCTGCAATTTGTTTAAAAAAAAAAAACAAAAAAAAAAAAAACAAACTTAAAATGAAAATTAAGAAATATTAAGCAAAATGAAAACAGTTTCAATCAGACGCTTGCAACAAATGTAGTGTTTAATACAGTATTACTGCATATAGAATGGTGACATCTTCAAACTAAAGACATGCAATAATAACAAAAAAAAACCCTCTATAAAAATAAAAATAGAGGTAATAAAGTGAACCTGAACCCACCTTTAACAAGCACTCCTGGCAGAAGTGTGACCCATTCCCACAAACAGTGCGTTCTACATTTAGGTGCAAAGAATTAGAGAAGTGTGCCGAGGTGGTTGAAGTAGTAATAGTTGTGGTAGCTGGATGATCACAGCTTCTCTGGGATGTTCTGGATGGGTTGCAATCCACACTACAAGGGTCAAAGCCAGAAGAAGCCAGGAGAGACCTTTGCAAGGGAGCAGGTAGAGAGGAAACAGAGGAAGCCAGAGGAGCAGCTGAGGGAAACGTGCAGGACTGACTGCATGAAAGTGGTACAGCTGAGAGGTTGTGGAAAAGCCCTGAACAGCATGGGAAATAGGGGTGTAATGAAGGGGGCTGAGAGGTAGCAACAGAAGAGGGCAGCTGAGATTTACAACCAAGGCTGGTCAAACAATCAGATGTTTCCAGTCTACTTCCACAACTCAGGTTATGTTTATATTGCTGCACAGATGAGGCTACAGAGCAAGACCCAAACCTGCTGCTGGGTCCTCCAAGAGAACTTGGGCTAATATGATGTGTACCAATGTTAGCAACACTGCTACTACCGACAACACCTTTGACACCCAAGAAGCCATAGCCATCTGTGCTGCAACAGTCGCAGTGGGTGCAAATGCTTACTTTGGGGCTATCCCCTTCTTGTTGCTGCTGCTTTGGTACTGGTTGTTGTTGATGGGAGTCTTGTGCAAGCAGAGGAGGAGGCAGCAAGCAAGGAGGAGGCAAAAGAAGGGGTGCTAAAGAAAATGACTGGGATAACTGGGAAGGGGGAGTGTGATGTGGAGGAGGAGGGACATCCTTCAGTTCCAGCACAGCCTTTCTGTTATCCATGTGACTGTTCTGAAAGATTAAAAAAAAAAAAAAAAACTATTAACATATCAGATTCATCACTTCTTCACTGAAGGACAGCTGAACCTACTTACACTGAATATTTACATTAGAACATGGAAAGCTAAGATAAACATACCAGGCTGTAAAGTGGCATTACAGAGTAACTTGAAATAGTTTTTGGTTACACAATGTGCCACTTCAGACACACAACTCAGGGTATATTAGGAGTAAAAAAAAATATCATTGATATCGTAAAAGTGCTGAATTAGAAGCTCTTTGTGCTGTTCAATATCCATGTTTTGAATACATTCATTTTTTTTAATTCTCAGATCAGTTCTTTCACCTCACTGCCCTAAACTTATGTGTACAGATGAGTACCAACGTCTTCGTCTCTCTGATGAGGGGAAGTTGTGTCATTTGAGGAAAAGCCGTCTTTGAGTTTCCATAGCAGGTTGCAAGTTTCTTTTGCGGGGTGAATGAGCCATGGGACAGGTCTAAAGCTGCATATGTTTTCCTCCGTTCCCAGTCCATCCATCAGACAAACAGCAGGGACTCTTCATCTCTCTTCTCTCTCATGGTTTTCTTTTCTGAGTTAATGAAAAAAGTTTGTTCAAGTCATTTAGTTCACACAGAAACAGGACATTGATTACAGCTAGTGACTCATTTCTGATAACATAGATTGAGGTTAAAGGGCTTCTGACGTAACACAGACTGATAAACTTACAATTTACAACCAGCTAAGAAATGAAAGCCAGCACACAGCTAGCCACAAGCTAGCTAATGTAATGGTCGTTTGAGCTGGTGTTGATATCGATATTAACTATTTAAGTTAGTTCGCTTGATTAGTTTTTATAAACAGACCGAAATTAACACTTTAAAAAGCTTAACTGCGTGTATCTATATATTATTAAGGCCAACAACAGGTAGTGCCTTGGTTTAAACGGACAGAGCTTCTTTCTCAAGCTGCAGTTCAGTTTATTTACGGTAAAAATACACACTCGTAAGAAGTAAACCTTCACAGCTGTTGGTAATTTCATTTCTTTTTTTACCTGTGAATGTTTCGTCTCACATCTTCCTCAAACCGTCCTTCTATCAGTCTCTCTGGAAACGCGCACCTTTTTGTAACCAACTGCTGCCAGAAAGCAGAAATGGCTGTCGTAAATAATGTTGTTTTTGTTGTGTAATTGCGACCATGTTACCTTACAACTGACTTTTCTGTAATTCTACCAATTTTTGATGGAGTAGACTACAAATGTTATAAAGATCTATAACGTTGATGATAATAACATGTAAATAAGTGTTGACCATATCTGTTAATCGGGTTTTGAATGTAAAAGAGGGGATATGCAAAGATAACAATAAAACAACTGAACAAATTTAAGTTTAAACAGAAAGTAGAAGCAGCAAGACAGACCAAAACCAACACATAATGTTGTGGAAAAGTCTTCTATTTAGAGTCATGGTGAGTGAAAAACCAGATTTAACATTTATGAATCAGTGAGAGATTTATCACACGTTTTCACATCAGAATTAAGCCCTGACTAAGAAAATTGTTTCCTTTTATAGAAGACACAAGAGACTACCAGGTGCCAAGCGAGGACATAACAATTGTTATTGAGAAGCTTTTGCCCTTGTCAGCCACAACCCTTCATTTAACCCTTACTTATCTGGAGCAGAGGGGAGCTATGCCACAGTTCTTAGTGAAATTGTTTCTATTTTTTTAAGAGACTCTATCTTTTGTTTCCTTTGTTATTTGCCCAAAGTAGGTTCAGGGTTCAGGATACTTTTCACTGTGTGTTGTGCCTGTATAACTATGCATGTGAGAAATAAAGAATCTTGAATCTTGAAATCGTACAAACAGACTGGTGACTCAAATATACAATCTCAGCCTCCTACACTCGATCTGCATCTGGGTAAAAGACTTTCTAACTGACCAATCACAAAGCGTTACTGCAGACCCGCACTTAAACCGATTACTGACTCCCCATAGAAGTGCACCCCAAAACAAACCCAGCAATGCTGAATATCTTCAGGAAGAACCACTTAGACATAAAGCTGCTAGTGTCCTTCCACAGACATCCATCCATTTTCTAAACCTGCTACTTCCTTTTTAGGGTTGCAGGGAGTTGATGCCGATCTCAAGCAGTCTTAGGGCAAGAGGTGGGGGACACCCTGGACAGGTCGCCAGTCCATCACAGGGCCCTTCCACAGACACTCAGGCCAAAATGATTTAACTCCCTGCATTCTGGTGTAGTTTGTCTGCTACACTGCAGAGGAAATTAACATTCAGTGTCTCAGTGTGATTTATTCTGTTTAATATTTCAACTACTAGAAAACAAAAATGTTATTTTGCATGTGACACAGCCGTAATTAAGCTTAATTTATTTGCTTTACTTGTTGATTTACTCTCTTTTTCTCTTGTACTTAAAAATATTGTTTTCCTATTATTTGTCAGTTGCACCGAAGTTAATTGCAAACTATTCTATTCTATTCTATTCAACAACAAAAAAACAGTTACATAAATTCTTACCTATTGTTTGTGGGCTCACTCACTCACTCACTCACTCACTCACTCACTCACTCACTCACTCACTCACCAGGCTCAGGCTGGTTCTATGCGTTGAAATGTGTCGATGGTTTTATGGATCTACAGCGCCCTCTGTCGGCCTTCCAGCAGACAGCACCGTCTCGCTGTCTGTATAACGGGACATCAGGTTCAGCCGTCAGCCGCTGCTGTGAATGGAGATGTGGGAACAATAGATTTCTCCTGCGTTTTCTTCATTATTCGATGTTCTCCTCCACGGATGTTTTATTAAACCTCAGACGGAGTTTTGCTAATTAAAAGAAGACAACCAGTAAGATTTTTCCGTCCACCTGTCATCATGGCGATTGCCTCCGTAGCCACACAGTATGTCTTTTCCGACTTTTTATTGAATGATCATAAGGAGGGAAAGTATAAAGGGGTGCGTCTGGACCTGGCGGTGGACAAGATCGTCACGTTTCTGGCGGTGGGGCTGCCTTTGTTTCTCATCTCGCTCGCTTTTGCTCAAGAAGTCTCAGTAGGTGAGTTATTGTGGGGATTAATATGTGCTGGTAAGCTTGATCTCACTCAGTCAAACCTACAACTAGGTGAAGGGATGGAGACGCTGTCTAACACTACAGAAACGTGTGTGAACCTTTAGAAGGTGTGGTTTAGTCTCCACCCTTCCAGCTGCTGCTCCAGCTGTTGCTGGAGTTTTAATCACAAACTGGTGAAGAAACTTATGGAAAATCTATCACACACCCAAATAAAAAAGAAAAGATTATTTAATTTGTAGAAACTTACATTGTCATCAACAGTTTCACAATTCAGTTCTGAATCAGTCCAGTCCATTAGCCTCCTTCCATTATCTACTGTGAGGAAACTATTACAGCTCCAAGACTGAAAGTGTTGTGGTCAGGACTCTTCCTTTAAGTGCAATAAATAAGTCAGGCTTGATGGGACAATTTAGTCAATTGTTTTTACTCAGGAAATGTGGATTATGAGTTGGCATTTTTTATAGAAGCAAAAATAAGTAATTCTGTAAATGACTGTGTAAAATGTATCTGCATGAAAATGAGATTTGTTTATCACATGCTGAGAGTGTAAATTTCTGTTGTTTAATCTCTAATACTATAAAAATAATATTACATTTAATTGACAGGAAACTTTACTGCCTAAGCACGATAATGGATCTGTAGACTGAATATGAATGGATTTTTAAAGTAGTGTTCAATCATACTGTTATAAGATTAGAAAACGTGTTATATTTCAGAATATTTAGAGCCATTCATGAAGTATCCAGTGACACAGGCGTGGCGCCATTTGCTCCACACCCCATGGACTTGCGAACAATCTACTATCCCTACATATATGTAACTGTATATTATCTATATAACATTCATACAAAAACAGCTCACAAACAGATTGGGCCATGGCTGCAAAAAGAGGAGAGAGAACAGTCTTAATTTGTGTCTATACCTATTTCTTTTTTATAAAATGATGCTTGTTTGCTCTAATTTTGTATTTTCCTTGTTTAGGAACGCAGATCAGCTGCTTTGTTCCCTCTAATTTTTCTATGAGACAAGCTGTGTATGCAGACTCATTCTGTTGGGCAGCTGTTCAGCAACAAGCGGGCAGTTCACCACTATGGCTTCATAAGGTACAGCGTTGACCGTTCTGGTTTGCAGATTGGACCAATAAATACACAAAACACTTACATTTTTCTTCTAAACATTTGTTTAAGCATTTAACTTTTTAAAGTGGTAGTTCTGTATGATCCTGTTATTTTTGATAAATGCAGTTTTCAAATTGATGCATCACATGACCAAAACGTCCTGAGACAAACTTCAAAGTGTCCAACAACTAGATGCTTTTGTTGGTTTCTTCTTTAAATACTTCCTTCTGTTTCTGTTTTTTGGACATTCTCAGTTCTTTCCATACATCCTGCTCTTACTGGCTGTCCTCATGTCCATCCCCACCTTGATCTGGCGTTTTACAGCGGCACCGCTTCTGTCTTCTGATCTCAGCTTCATCTTGGAGGAGCTGGATCGCTTTTATAATCGTTCGATCAAACTGGCCAAAAATTTGGCTTCGTTGGATGACAAAGAGGCTGCGCATGACAACAAGAGGTGAACACAGAAATGTTTACATATTTTAATTACTATTCATGACATTTACCAGAACATCTGGAAACTCTTACTTGATTCAGGGAGTGAAGCTGAGATCCTCGGAAACAAGTTTTCATTTCTAAATGTCCTTCAGAACAGATCAGTATTGTTTTCTCTGCCAGTGTGACCTTCATTAAGCTGATTTACAGTTAAACTGTTGGTTTTTTCATGTTTTCTGTTTCTGCAGCAGTGCGTTGGATCTGACAGAGGGCTGCTTTAAATACCCGTTAGTGGAACAGTATCTTAAGACCAAACTCTTCTCTCACAACCTTGTGATAAAATATGTGGCATGTCGGGGTCTGACTCTGCTCATCCTCCTGCTGGCTTGTCTCTACCTTGGTTACTACATCCTGCTGGCTTCTCTCACTGATGAGTTTCTTTGTGACTTGCGGACTGGAATGCTAAAGAACGACAGCATGGTGCCGTCCTCCATTCAGTGCAAGCTTGTAGCAGTGGGTGTCTTCAGACTGCTCAGCTACATCAACCTGGGGGTGTACCTTCTTCTTGTTCCGCTGGTGGTGTATGCAGCTCTTGGACCAGCACGGCAGAACTCCAGTTTCCTTCAGCCTTATGAGATGCTGCCTGGATTTGGTGCGTTGGGTATCATCAAACCTATCTACAATGACCTTAGCATCTATCTGCTGTTCCTGCTGGAGAACCTGAGTGAACTGAAGTCATTCAAGTGTCTGCAGGTAAATCTCAGAATAAACGCTGTTTATCTGCATGTTGTAGCTTCATTCCCTGACAGAAGTTAACGTTTTTCATCAACAGGTGCTGGAGTTGTTGCAACAGGCTGGCGATGAGGGGTTTGACACTATGTGTCTGCTGCAAACTCTGGGCCAAGTGAAGACGGATGTGTTAGACAATCAGAAGATAAGCTCGCCCAAGAACAAAAAAACTAAGAAAACTGAAGAATAAGGGTGCATTTTATTAAAATGATAACTATTAGTTTAAGTTAACCTCTGACTTTTCGTTCAGATCACATTCCCTTGTATCTAAACAGTTTAGACAATGAGGATGAGCCTCGCTCTGAAAGACAACCTGGAGCAGAACCTGCACGCTTATATTTATCCAAGATGCTGGATGTGATTAAATCTACGGTCCTGTAATCCCAGTAAAAAACAGAGAAAAGTGTTGACTGCTTGTAGCTGACTGTTGACTCATTAGATCACAGATGGTTTATCAAATGCTGCCTTACACTTTCAGGAACTAGTATCTGTTACTAACTTTGCCTTTATTCATGAAAATAATTTCCAGTGATTCTCTTGTTTAACAATTTTTAAACACTTGTCCTGTAATCCAAATTGTCTTTTAATCAAAGTAATTCACACTGTTTTGACTGAAGGGTTTTCTCAGTTCTGTTTACATGTTTTACTTGCGCCTGCATGACTTTGGTCTCTCCTGGGTGCCTCATGTATTTAAGACAGTTAAATGCTGGTAATTTACAGCTTGCTTGAATATACAGGGTCTAAGTCTTGCTATAAAAGGACAGAAATATCTTTGGCTATGTTTAAAAGCACGTGTCCTTTTATATGTAACTTATATGTATACGCATTCCTCTCGACCATCCAACAAGAGCCATTCTCCAGTTTGACCCAAAGGCTGCGGACTGGAAAAGACTACGAGGAAAGCCCCACACCCGATGGCTCGATGTCATCGCAGGGGACCTCCGACAACATGGAGTTACCCTGGAGGATGCAAAACAACTGGCTCAAGACCGCCAGCACTGGAAAAAACTGGCTCATCTGGTTGGCTCAACGCACCGGGTCAACCGCCCCATCGCAGGAGACATTGATTGATTGATTGATTTTATATGTAAGAGCAGCTACCAACTCTGTCTGGTAAAAATTTTTTTTTTATTACTATATTACTACTAATATACTATTAAAAGAATGGTGCTCTAAGTGACCTCATTGTAAGCTCTTGACTAACATCACCATCAAATATTGATTGAAATAAAGTGTTCTGAATAACTTACCATCTAACAACTATTAAATTTGCATCATAATGTTTTTACACAGTAACTGAGCTGATCAAATTAAAAAGAAATGTTTTTTGTTTGATTATTGAAATAAAACTGTTTATTTAAATAATCAAAGTGTAATTACTGTCAGAAGAATATGGTTTAATTCAGTTTTAAAGATAGTAATTGTGACGCTGAACCATATCTGAACCCACTGAATCCAGTGTCTTCTAATAAATTATTTCAAAATTTAAGCAGTACTAAATAAACTACTGTTTTGTAATTTGTCTAAGTAGATACTAACCGAAAAAACATGTTCAGCCTCATATTAGACATCATTCTGGACACCCCCGATGGCCCAAGGTACTCTTGACAGAGCAACTTCACACCTAACTTTTGTTTATATGTACGGTATGTCTATTTGAAATTTTACGTTTCAATCACATGACTCTTTTATTAGAATTTTGGGCGTGGTAAAAGACATCAATGATAACCATTGGTGGAGGCCGACATTGACGCTCCGCCTTTTCAGGAACTATGGGTTTTCCAATAATTTGATTGGTCAATTTTTGTATAACGTCATTCGCATTGCCCAATGGATTTGTAAGATCAAGGTCCGTTTAAATTTGGTTGGTGAGTTAAGTGCTCGGTTAACGTAACAACAGATTAGTTAGAGCAAGTCAGTTGATATTTTAAGAACTAACCTCACGTTGAATTACATTCCTTTAGCCATAGTTTGTTCTTATTTCCCCCCGTATGCAGGTGAGTCTGGTCTCTCTAGCTCAGTTTGATTCGGTGATTGCCATTTTAATCCAATCTGCTAGCTAGCTATGTTAGCTTGCTAAACCTGTGTATTCTTCGACGCAGGTTTGCGTCTGTTCTTTTTTTAGTTTGTTAAATAAACATTTAAGAAAATTGTTGCACCCTTTCACTTTTGAGCTTGGTGACAAACTGTTTGACCAGGTATTACCCAACCCCATTTCGCGTATGTTAACGGTTGTGAGGACATGTTCTTATGCAAGATAATGGCAGAATTAATATGAAACTGTTGTCCTTCACCCCTCCTCTTGGCAGCAGGCGTCATGGTAGAACCTTCAGCACTCACGTTTTCGTCTCTAGAAGAGGAGTTAGGATTCTGGAGAGAGCAAACACAAATACACAAGCAAAGGTAAATGTGGAGGACTCACCCAGGCAGCTCAATCAGTATAATCTGTTAACATGAACAACATTTCTTTAGCCTTTTCAGCGTTTTTCTTGGTATTTTAGCGGATTTTTAGTCCAGTAACTGACCATTTTTAGAGGATTGGTTTTGTTTTCTTTTTGTTTTTGCTTGTTAAAAAATCCCCAAATTTAAGGAATGCACTAGTTTTGTTTAGATACAGAACATGCATTTTTGTAAAAAACGGTGTGTTGTGCACAATTTCTTCACATAAAGTAAGATCTTAGCACCAACAAGGTTAGTTGTTAGCTGAAAACAGAGTCTTTGCTGGACTTTTTAAAATCTATTTTTAAAGACATGACTTTCAGACACTGTTCATCTGTTTTAGTCTCGTTGCTAGTTCTTTTGTCCTTCACTTTTTCCTCTTTTGTTAAATATACAAAGCACATTTAACTGTCGTGGTCAGGTGCACTGAACATGTACTGGACATGAGAGAGACAGCAGCTAAAGGAAAACTGTCAAAGGCCTTTAGAAAGCGTAAAGAACTGTTGATCAAGTCCACTTACAAAAAGCCTGGACCCTCAAAAGGAATATATAAAGAATTTAGGGTCAGTTGAACAATGTACAGTATAATTGTTTAATGTAAATTGCATTTACTGATGATGTATGTTTTTAGTTGATTTGGATGAGGTTAAACAGAGTTTTGTCTATAGGGCAGTGGAGGCTCAGGAAGAGCTGCAGGAATTCCAGCAGATGAGTCGAGACTATGAAGCCGAACTGGAAACAGAGTTAAAGCAGTGTGAAAGCCGCAACAAAGAGCTGCTGCTTGACAACAACAGGCTTCATATGGAACTGGAAAACATTAAGGTAAAAATTAAGCCTTAAATATTAATGAGTATTTTTCAGCTCCACTTAATGTCCACCTAGTGACATTAAGTCACTAAAGGATGTTCTTTAACATGAGATGACAGCTTTTGACATAAGCCTAGAAAGCTTTGGGTGTTTATTGATTTGTTTGTGCACTTTGACTTTTTGCACTCTGTCAGGAGAAATTTGAGGCCCAACATTCTGATGCTTTGAGGCACATTTCAATGCTGGAGGAAGATCTGACACAAACCAGAGCAGTTCGAGATCACCTGCAGAAGTATATTAGAGAGTTGGAACAGTCCAACGACGACCTGGAGAGGACTAAGAGGTCACTATTTTATGTTACTGCAATGTAAAAAAAGTTTTTATTTTTAATGCAGTTTCATGTTTTTCCTAATATCTTATTTCAAAATGTGCAGGATTTAATGTTTTAGAGGAAACAGGGTAAGAACTGGGATTATCTATAACAGATGAGTTAGCAGGGCAGGACAGGAAACATCAGAAAATTCACTAAAAATTGGTATTTTGGAGGAATTGTTTTAGGTTTCTGCTTTCTAGTATTTGATGTAATTAAAGATAGGCCAGCTTTGATTTATTTCATAGTTATAAGGTTTGCTCTGACTTTGGCACATACAGACACATGTAATCAGAAAAGTAGTTGACGTTTGGATGTACGCTCTCTCCGTGTCCCAGGGCTACCATCATGTCTCTGGAGGACTTTGAGCAACGGATGAACCAGGTCATTGAGAGGAACGCCTTCCTGGAAAGTGAGCTAGATGAGAAGGAGAACCTGCTCGAGTCTGTTCAGAGACTCAAGGACGAAGCCAGAGGTGTGCACGCTCAAGGCGTTTAATCAGGAAATTTTCCGTTTTAATTAAATACACAGCCACAAAACTGTTTTCATTGAATCTTTAAATCAATGAAAACAGTATTTATCAATTAAAAAAAATGTATAATATTTTTTCATATTTCAGTCTTTTTGCCTGTAATCTCATCAGTTTTGAAAACACAGTTGAAATCAGTTCTTATTTTATTACTACTAGGTGGAGGTGTTTAACAGTTCCCAATAAACTTCACACGGGTCAGGAACTGCTCAACTTACTTCTTACTTTTGTAGCTTGGTCCTGTTTGGTACATATGCATTAAACCGTGATTTGGTGGAGCTCTTCAGTGCGTCTTTGTTTTTATATTGCGTATAATTTGCTGACTTGTTGTTTTTATGTCAGATCTTCGCCAGGAGCTGGCAGTACGACAGAAGGAGAGACGACCTTCCAGCAGCCTGAGCAAAGATCCTGATCGATCAGATGTGACGTGCTCCTCTCCAGTAAACCCATCCTTCCCCATCACACCTTCCAAACCTGTTGGCTCATACATCACACCTCCTGCCTCCAGCATCCGGAGAGGTATGAAGACACGCATGTATACAGATGACTGAATTATTAAGATTCTTCCTCTGTACTTATGAGCTGTGATTTTTTTTATTTTTTTTTTAATTTGAGCTGATGGTCTAACAGGGACCCCACTAACTACATCTGCCAGAATATCTGCACTCAACATTGTCGGGGAGCTGCTGAGAAAAGTTGGAGTAAGATATGATCATTTCCTTTGAATCATTTCTTAATGCGTTAGTGAGTTTGGGCTGATGTGTTTTATACTTCCTGTCAGAATTTGGAGTCAAAGCTGGCATCCTGTCGAGACTTTGTGTACGACACATCAGTGAGCAGACCAGCACTCCCTGCTGGTCCATGTAGTCCCTCAGGTGTAGAAGGACACCTCGAGGTCCAAGCCAGCAGCTTGAGCCCTCCTCCTCAGTACGACAGGTAAACTCACCTCGACGTCTGATGGTTTTTATAGCAGTTTTGTGTTCAAGTCTAGATTAGAAATTTTGGTGTAAAGTTTGTTCATTGATGTATTTGTTGTATCTTGTCATTTAGTTTGGTGAAACGGTTAGAGTTTGGACCAGCTCCTCCAAGAGGGGTCTCTCAGGGTCCCCAGTCTCCACAAGGAGGGGTCAAGATCCTGCTATAAGATGGGAAAGCTGGGAAGCCCCCTCCAGTCCTCTTAACCCCTAACTGGACATTAAATCCAGCCGTCTTCCCGTGTCACTTCCTGTTTTCCATCAGGATAAGCCCCACTCCATTCCAGTCCATGTTTCAGGTTAATGTGGAATCACAGGAAGAAGCGATTCTGTGTGACATTGAGGGATGCAGAACCCACCGCACACCAAACGTTCTGCTGTGTTTTGGTGGTAGTCTGACACTTTAAGAGGGATCAAGCACAGTCCAATTTATTTTACCCACTGCACCTGCCTACCAGTATGACCTGCTACGTTCATCACAAGCACTGGAAGATGATCCTGGTTTAAGGACCAAGAAGCTTGAAGAGAATTCGGACGGAGTTCAAACCAAAGCTGGGATAAAAGTAGTTACTTGTAGAGATCGCTACCTTCAGCGTTGCTTTTAACTCAGTTTGAGCCTTGCTGTGAATACAAAACTCATTTATTAGTTAAGATACTAAATGGGTTGTTTCTTTAAGACTGTTTTTGTTTCCCTTTGTTTTTAAATCACCTCTTTCCTGCCATCAGACAGACTTCATCTTTTTCTTATGTGAGATATTAAAAGTTTTTAGTTTTACCTCATTCTGCATATTTACAACCTAATGCTAAAAACATTTGATAGTGACAGAATATAGATGGGCACATGTGCACTACTGAATGTATAGTTCTAGCTTGGGAATTTTTTTTACCTATTGAGGGTTATAAATGGGGAAAAGCAAATAAGCAATAATAGTTTAACATGTCAAAGAAAAGCACAGTTTAGAGTTTATCTGTAGGATGTTGAACTGAAAATTTGTGACAGCTGTGGTTTTATTACTGATCCAGTAGATTATACTCTGTTAACAGTTTAACACACTGTAGCCCGTGTGTAGGAATTAACTTGTTACATGAGAACTTGCTGCTCATCCTCTCTCGGGCCAACAGGATCAAACTGTCCTGATTCATGAAAACTGTTGCAACACCTCTTTAACTGCTTCTCTATGTGCCTGAGGTATAAACCCATCTTTTATTCTGCTGATGTCAGCAAATAAACATTGATGTTGCTGACCAAGATAGAAAAAAAATAAAAGTCAAAAGTTATTTTAAGATTTTTATTTCTTGTGCAAGTGGTTCAACAATTACAGGATATAAAGTGTGACATGTAAACATTAGTTGGTTACATATTATAAAATGAGATTGAGTTTGTTAAGGGTGATCAGGATCTTTAAAGTCATGTACAGTAAAACTGAACAAAGATGAGTGCTGCGTAGTGCCCGATATCAACATGTGGCTCATGATTTTATAGATGGAGCGACTTTAAACACATCAGGGAACAGGAAAGGTGCAAATAATGACTTCAAAATAATCTAAGGGCTAAATATTTGTTTGGATATAAAAAGTCAGCGCTGACTGGAAGCAGACGGTGTTTAGAAATAACTACACATCCAATCTGAACCTTATCAATGCTACTCTGAAACAGTAACAGCAGTCACAGGCAACAGGACAGTTGATAATTACATGTGGATTTACTCAACTTGGCTTTATGTGTAACAGTAAGTGGTAATTAGAAGCACCTGTGTACACAGAATGAGATATTAAGTGTAGTACAAAACAGTTTATGTAAAAAAAAAAAACAGAGCAAATCACACATCAGCAGAGCCACTAAAGTTATTAGTTAAGCGTTTCTTAATTCTAGTCATAATATCCTGCATGATTTAGATGTTAACATGCTTCAACACATCTGATTACAGCTGACTGGCTGAATGAGGCGTGTTCAAGCAGAAAAACATTGACGGCTGGATTCGAACTCTGGAACCGAGAAACATGGTTCTAGTGGAAATTCTCTGAAGGTTCGTGTCAAGAACAGCTACTTTAAAAAAGATCAGTAAGCTACTGGAAATGGGAGAATACACGTATACACTTTTAAAGTGACATGAAAGCAAAGCAGGATTTTGACAATAAAACTTTGAAGTGACATTGTCCTGAACTTTAATTCTGTCCTGGTTTTTCCCAAACATCCCTTACTCGGAGGACTTTGTTCCATTGAAGTCGTTTTGGGAATCTACTTCTTCCTCTGAGGCGTCCTCAACCACCCTTCGGCCTCCACCCATACGCCGTGGCGTGCTGCCAAAGGATGGCTCATTGCCACGCCTAAAACACCACAGACACATACATGCAAAGATAAACGAGCAGTGTCACAGTGAGAGGATGTGTTTGTGTAAAAACCAGTCAGGTGCTGCAAGACGGATCAATGAAACAGAATGAACAGGTTTAGTTACAGCTTAAGCACGCTGGTTATCTTTGTAACTCATTTAACTCCTTACTCAGGAAAATGAGTTTGGTTTATGACACTTAAACCAAGCACTGAGAAAAACATGGCCATCAGAAAATGACGAGAAATAAGTAGTTAATTTTCTGTCAAATCACGGCTTGTTGATGAGCCGTATTTCTCTCAGTCAGGCTCAAATCAAAAGGAGTAAGAGCATTTAAAGTGCAGGGTGAGTGAAAAGGCATTTTAAATGAATAGGAAATGTCAATGGGGCAACTTTTAGGTGCAGAGGTACCTGCTGTGTTACTCCTTAGGTTCAGGGTTGCCTCTGGAATAGAGATGAACATGATTGTTTCGGATATTTTTTGTCAGGAAGTTTTTTTTTTTTTACATCCTTTCTGTTCAAGGATGACAGATCTAAATTATTCTGCAGAGTGTCTGAACTGATTTAATGAGATATTTTAAAATGTTTCACAGCCACAATAAGGCAGCTGTGGTGAGAATGTGCTCTTTAAAAACTCATAGCTGATCTGAGGACAGTTATCGTCATGTGGCTTGAAAACCTTCTTTAAATTTTCATTATACAGACATTATTGCCCGTGTAGAAATCTTATTTTTGTTGGTGCATCACAGGGATAAAAACTCAAACATGTTTCCACGCTGACATGTCGTCCTACCTGAGTTTGTTCTTGAGTGAGTTGATCTCGCGGCTCAAGGCGTCGTTAGACTCAGTGGCTTCATCCAGCTCTCGCTGCAGCTTCCTGCGAGCAGCTGTTGCACGCTGAGACTCTTCCTCCGATTCCTCCAACTGCCTCTTAAGCTGCTTCATACGAGAATTTGATTTTTCTGCCTGCCGTGTAAAAAAAAAAAACCCAAAAACTTAGAACTCCAATCATCTCTTTCACAAACATCTGAACTGTACAAATATTTTGCTTTTACACATAGTTCAGCATCACATGTTTATACCTGGTCTTTGTACTGCTCTGCCTGTTTTCTTTCATCTTCCACCTGCATCATTAGGTCTTTCATTTTCTTGTCTTTCTGCCGTAGACTCTTAGCATTCGCCTGTTTTTCTCTAAGTCAAGAACAAAAAAAAAAGAAACAATTACTGTAGCTAAAAAGCAGTGTTGCACATTTTAAATCAACTTAAAAAGGCTAAAAGACATTTTTATTTTGTCGTTATTTCCAGAACTTTCAAATCTGACTTGAAAAAGTTCCTTATTTGTTCCTAACCTGTTCTCCTGCTCCAGCTGCTCCTCCAGTTGTGCCACTTTAGCCTCCAGGGTAGTGATGGAGGACTTGAACTTTGACTTGACCTGGTTCTCCATCTCCTGGAGCTTGGCCTTCAGCTCCTTGTTCTGGCGCTCCATTTGCTGCCGAGCGCTCTCATTTTTCTGAGAAGTGCTGCGCTCCGTCTGCAACTCATTGTTCAGCTGCTCCACCTGATGATGGAGAACATGCAAAGTCAAGGTTGCGAGGACTTTATATTGAAACATCACAACTCAAATAGCTTTTCATCACCTGCTGTGAACTCTTCCTCAGCCTGTCATTAATGATCTCCATGTTGCTCTGTTCCTCCTCTAGCTCCTCCTCCAGCTGAGCAATCTTAGCTTCAAGGCGACGCTTCTCATCAGCCAAGGCTGATCTGAACATATGGACCATGGCAGTTTATGTCAATTTGGTTTATTCCCTCTATTCACTTCACAGATAAAATAAAAACATGTTTTTTTCACCCACTTTCCAGAGGAATTGCTTGCCAGCTCATCAGACAGCTCGTCTCTCTCAGCTTCTGCCTGTTTTCGGGCTCTTTCCGCTGCAGCCAGTTCCTGGAAACGATCAGAAATGCAGTTAATTATTTAGAAGCTTTTGTTTTTGCGTTGTTAGGAATCGACAGTTTCACCTCCTGTAATTGGATGAGCTCAGCCTCCAGACTTTTGGCCTTCTTCTCACTCTCCTTTGCGGTTGTTAGCACCTCCTCCCGTGCAGCACGAGCATCTTCCAGCTCCCTCTGGTAGTCCTTCATCTGAGCCTACAGACAGCAACAGAATATAAAAACAAGTAGATAATGGAAACCGGATCATTTGCCATATTCAGTTTCTTCATACAGTAATCCAGTACAAAAGGATGGAAAAATGTGATGTAACAACATTTTAGTGTATGATATTTTATTGTGAAAACAGTTTGTTTGTGATAGGAGTTTTCACCAAAGCCTATTGTTAAAATCTTAAAACATCTTGAGCAGAATCTGATATTCCATCTCTTCTCTTACCTGAAGCTTGCGGAGCTGCTTGATGGCCTCATCTCGTCCCTTATTGGCAGTTTCAATCTGTCCCTCCAGATCTTTCATGTCTGTCTCCAGCTTCTTCTTGGCTGCTGCTGCCTGAGCCCTCTGTTTACGCTCATCCTCCAACTCTGTCTCCAACTCACGGACCTGCAGATCATCATTTTTTAAGTGCTTCAGCTGGTTTGAAATATTCTTTAAATACACTTTATTTTTTCCTGACTGGAGGTCAAAGGTTTTAAATCCTTCACCTGCTTGACAAGCTGCCTCTTCTTCTCCTCTCCCATCTCATCCCGTCCCTGGAGGTCCCTCTCGAACTGGGCTTTCAGGGCCTGCATGTTGACCTCCAGGCGAAGCTTGGCATCCTCAGCTGCCTGCAGCTCATCCTCCAGCTCCTCCAGTTGGGTCTTCATCTCTTCCACCTGGGCCTCCAGGGCTCGTTTGGACTTCTCCAGCTCGTGGACCTGCCATCAACATTAAGTTAACTAAGGCTTCATTTTTGGAACCTCAAACTTTTTAGAAATGTAGAAGCACTAACATTTTTTCCCACATCATCCTTGGAACTAATCAGATCCTCCATCTCCACCCTCAGGGCCTTGTTGGCCCTCTCTAGCTCCTCTCTGGAATCCTGGGCCTCTTCCAGAGCTCTTGCAAGGGACAGAGCCTTGGTTTCCTTTTCTCTGGCCTCAGCTTCTGCACGATCCCTCTCATCTGCATATTTACTGGAGATACTCTTCTCTTCAGCCAGCATCTGCAGATCAGATGGTACAAATAGTTGTGTCCCAATTCATTTAAGTCACCCTAAAAGAAATACTTCTCTACATCAAATTGGTATAATTTGTACTTAGTTGGTTTTGCAATTTTACCTGATCAAATTTCTTTTGCTTCTTCTCCAGATTTGACACAATCTGTCTCTGGTTGTCCAGGTCCATCAATGTGTCCTCCAGCTCTTGCTGCAGACGGTTTTTAGTCTTCTCCAACTTGTCGTAGGCTGAAGCTTTCTCTTCAAACTGAGTATTTGCTGCCTCCAGATCTCTCTGCAGTCGCTTTTTCCCCTCTTCCAAAAGCTCCAAGTTTCCAGACATTTCCTCCAGCTTCTTCTTTGCATCTGACAACTTTACAAACACCAAAATAATATCCTCAAGTTTAATTTGTAGTTCTTTCCTTTTCCTTTAATGTTCTTGTTATCCTTCTCCACATCCCATTTTCTAAACTATTTCCCTGTCATTTTCATGTCAATGTAAATGAATAATTCCTATTTTGACTCCTGACCTGGATGTTGAGGGTAGACACATGGCGCTCCACATTCCTCTTGGCCTCCATCTCCTCTTCCAGCTGCTCCTGTAAACTGTGATTGTCATCTTCTGCTTGCCGCAGCTTCGTAGAGATCTGCAGTTTCTGACGTGTCTCCTCTGCCAGCAACTCCTGTGACAACACACAGTTAATGCTTTAAATCTTTAACTTCTTATTATTAAAGTGTAAAACATTTCATCGTGACAGAAAATATTTAACGTGGACCAAATTATTCCTGATGTTTACTGTAGTTTACCTGTGTGTCTTGAAGTTGAGAACTGATACTGGTAATGTCTTTACTCAGTTTGATGTTCTTGCCCTCTGCTTCATTCAGTAAGTTTGTGACACTCTCCAGTTCAACCTGCACAGAGATAAACATGCTGTTTATAGAAGTAACTTTAGCATTTATATGTGGTAAAAGCCTTATTGGGTTATGGCGTAGCTGCAGAGAGATTTACAGTGATCTTGGTGCAGCGCTCGTTCAGCTCAGTCTTCTGTTTCTCACTGTCAGTGAAGCGTGACTGTAGATCTGCCACCTGACCCTCCAACTTCTTCCTCTTGTGTTCCCCGTCTTGTTTGGCCTGCGTCAGCGAGCGCACCTCAATGGTTAATTCTGAGGTTTCCTTCTCTAGAGCTTGTTTAGCCTTCTCCAAGTTTGTTTTCACCTGAGCAGAAAAGACGACAACATTGTGATGCACTGTAGGTAAATGATGTATAAGAGTTTAGAATAATGCAGGCCTACTCGTTTGGACTGTTCCAGCTGCTCAGTAAGCTCCTCCACAGCCTGAGTGTGTTTCTGTCGCATCTCCTGTATCTGAGCCTCGTGTGTGCGGTTCTCATCGTCGATGGCTCTCTTCAGCAGCGTCACCTCCTGCTCACGTTTGGCTCTGCAAAAAGATGCAAATGGTGGTAATATTTTACAAATCGGATTTTCCGCTCACCTCTGTCTTGCAGCACAATTTATACACTTTTTGGATTGTTGCACGTAACTTTAAATGATTCCTTTAAATATTTGTTTATTTAAGGATCCCCATTAGTCTTCACCATAGTGAAGACTATTCTTCCTGGGGTCCGCATCATTTAAAAAAAATCCCCAAAAAAACCACATGTACATCATTACATATGAGGTGTGTAATAAATATACATTTATAAATTTGATTAGATTATGACCAACCTGAGCTCTTGTTGTGTGGCAGTTGTGTCGAGAGTGTCTTCTAGCTCAGACTTTAGTGCCTCCAGCTCCTCTCCCAGGTCTCGTTTAATCTTCTCCGCCTTGTTTCTGGCAGCTCGCTCGGAGTCAAGGTCTTCTTGCAGGTCGGAGATGTGTCCCTCCAACTCTCTGATTTTCTTTAGAGCATTGTTTTTCTGTGCCATCTCATCTTCTAACCTGAAAGAACAAAAAGTTAAACCAATAGTCCGCTAGATGAAATCCAAAAATTGCTGCAGTGGAATGCCAGTTTGCCTTAGTTCATATTAGGAGTTACTTTGGAAGGAATCCCGTACAGATACAGGGATTTTTGCAAAATTACTTAAGAGATAAACTGTTTGACGATAAGTACTGAACAAAGTAACCAGAGCTTGATGTCACCTGGCCAAGGCGTTCTGTAACTCTTCATCCTTCTTGGCAAGCTGAGCTTTGAGTTCAGCAATTTGGGCCTGCAGGTCAGCTATCTGCTCCTGTAGGTCATTGGACTCTGCCTCCAATTTGCGCTTGACTTTATCCAACTCCTGTCGAGTCTTTTCTTCTTTTTTTAAGCGAACTAGAAAAGAAGAGGACACCACTCAGAAATCTACTCAACATTGTTTTTCTAAAGTATGAGAACTGCTCTGTTTGTTTTGAATGAATAAAAGATTCACCTTCTAATTCTGAGATCATGGACTCGTGTTTATTTTTGAGCTTTGTGAGGTTTTTAGATTTTTCTTCTTCCTCTGCCAAGTTGGCACTAAAGTCAGCAACTCTTTCTTCTAGTAGCTTGCGTTCCTGAGAAACATTGCCAACTTTTAATCACTGACCAAAATAAAAGGTAAATAATGATTATTTAAAAGTCTTACCTTTAGAAGTTTGTTGTTTTGATCTTCCATAACCAGAATGTCATCCTCCAGCTTTTTAATCTTGCCCTCACAGGTAACTTTTTCCAGCTGCAGCTTTTGACGAGCATCTTCCTCCTCCTCTAAATGTTCCTCCAATTCCTACATAAAACCTCAGTAAGTTTCTGCAGCAGTTTCAACATCTTTCAGAGTAAAAACACTTTGGAAAGAAAAAAAGCAAAAATAGTCACAGCAGTTAAGATGAGAGAAACTGATGTGCGAACCTGCATCTGCTGTTGCATCTTTTTCTTGTCCAGCAGCAGAGCCTGAGCACGTTCTTCCTCTTCATCCAGCCTGGCCTCCATCTCATGAAGGATCTCCTCCAACTCTTGCTTCTTTGCTGCCAGACGGACTCTCATCTCCTCAGCCTCAGCATACAGCTCTGTCTCTGCCAGAAGCTGCTCCTGCAGAGTGTTCCTCTCCTCAACTATCTGCAGGACGCAGGCAGTTATCAGTAAACCATCTTACTAGCTTTTATTCATCCATTTATTGACTAAACAGGAGCACATGGCTGTAACATAAAATAAAAATAATTAAGGATGTTTTATTTTACTTGTGTGTGTTTCAAGGTGATTTCTTTAAGCTCCGACTCAATCTTTGAGGCAGTTTCTTTGGCTTTCTGCAGCTCCTCCTCCTTTAGACTCATCTCCTCTTCCTGTCGAGTAACTTGCAGCAGAGGCTTGACCTTTGATTAAAAAAAAAAAAAAAATCAACAATGTCATCGTTAACTGATAATATTTGAAACAATCTAAACAGACTCCAAACAAAGGGTTTCCTGATGTGTTGGTATGTAGCTGACCTTTGTGAAGAGCCTCCACCACTGCCAGTTCCTGAGTTTGAGGTAAGCAGCACAGTTCCTCTGGATCACTTTCATGGCTGTCAGCTGCTGTTGCCTCTTGGCAAATGCCCTTTATAAAATAACACATTGAAAAAATGTAAATCCATCTTGTAACTTACTTCAGCGTGCAATGTTTTCTAATTTAAAAAAACAAAAACAAAAAGTTATTTGTAAAATCGTTCCCCAAATAGTAAATAAAAACAGCCCACTCCAAAAGATTTGGAGATGAGTATGATGAATAATAAACCACTCAGTTTATCAAAGGGTAACGTATATATGTATGCATGGAGGCTTGTATGTTCATACTTTCTGGCCAAGAAGCCTCTCGCCTGAGCCTGGAAGGCAATGATGATCACAGTGATCTTCAGATCTCTCTCCTCCTCCAGCTGGGCAAGAACTCCTGTGCGGAAGAAGATTTTACTTTGTCCAATCCGGTACAGGTTGGGATCCAAGTCCAGATGTTTGATCTACACAAACATGAGAACAGTGAAATAAAAGCAACTAATAACATATATAAATATCTAAAATATAAATGACAATTCTGAATCCATGTGCCCACCATGAGGCAGCAGGCTTGTTTGCCATCCATGAAACCTTTAGGAATAGCACTGGCAGCCAAGATCTCATATCTGTGAAGAGATAGAATGACATGGCATTTAATACAGATTTATTGTAAACTAATTTTTAAATTTGTTGTAAATGATGTTAGTCACCGTTGGCGGAACTCCTGGAAGACAATTCGATTGGGGAAACCTTGTCGACAGATTCTGATACCCTCCAACACACCGTTACACCTCAGCTGCTCCAGGACCAGGTGGGCATCCAGCTTTCCTGCCTGAGAAGAATACATTAAATATGAATTTACTTTTTTTGGTAGGGTTTACAAACTCATCTGTACATCATATTACATTTTTAAAACAATTGTCATAAGAGAGACTCAGTTTACCCTCTTCTCATGGTTTGGGATGATGCATCTGACAAAGTTGGGCTGAGTGTTGTGCAGCGTGGTCATGAGTTTTGCCAAAGACTCCTTGTAAAGTTGTCCTACTGTGCGAAACATCCCTTTCTTGGTTTTTGAAGCACTTGGCATGGAGCTGTCTGTCATCTTAGCTATTGTGTCAAGACCTACTACTCTGTCAGCTGAAATACACAACACAAATGCAAAATATAAACAAACAGCTCGTGGACGAGTAGGCATACATTTACACATCCATGAGATAAAAGTAAATGCAGTTCATGTTTTGCTTTCAGATCACTGTGTTCCTCTGGTTGTGTTCAGACATCTCACCATCTTTCCAGAGGTCTTGCACAAACTGGCTGGAGGAATTGTTGAGCAGCGCTGTGACATTGTCATTCAAAGGATCCATGTTCTTTGTCAGCCAGGCTGTGGCATTATAGTCTACCTAAAAACAAAACTGTGTTAGATGCAAAGAAAAACCAAAATATTCATGTCTTTAACAGAAGCTATGCATCTTCTCACCTTTCCAGCATAATGAAGAATAGAAAACTCTGTTTTGTCCTTAAGCTGTTTAGGTTTAGCAAATTTGACATGGTTCCCTTGAGTATTCATCAGTTTCTCCACAAAAGAGATGTCTGTAGCTTTTGGGAACCAGCACTCCTCATCCAGCAAGGCCAGGATGCCTGGAGGATTATTCTGTAGAGAACACACAGCTGAGTTTAACAACAAAAAAATACAAACGAAATCTCAAAATGAATCTGTGATGAGCAGGAAAACTTCAATTTCAGGAGCGATTTTAACGGTCTCAGTCATCCTTACTGGCCTCTCGATGAGCTCAATGCAGGGCTGCAGGTCCAGTCCAAAGTCAATGAAGTTCCACTCGATGCCCTCTCTCTGGTACTCCTCCTGCTCCAGAATGAACATAGTGTGGTTGAAGAGCTGCTGCAGTTTCTCGTTGGTGTAGTTGATACATAACTGCTCAAACGAGTTGTCCTACATCAACAAGAACACACATTTAAAGATAGATTATCGTATGTATCAGCGCTCGCCTTTATTAGATTAAATCTAGACATGTTTAAGATGGAAGTTAATAGATAAACTTGTTTATACTTCAAAGATCTCAAATCCGGCAATGTCAAGAATTCCCAGGAAGGAGGCTCCCTGGCGTTTGGTCTTGTCTAAAGCTTTGTTGACTCGGCCCAAGATCCAGCGAAACAGCCTCTCATATATAGCCTTAGCCAATGCTTCCACAGCAAAGTCAGCCTACAAAATAAACAGAAGAAAAACAAGAATGTTACATGATCTTAAATGTGTTTAGACTGGATTTGCAGTGCAGTTTAGTCAGTGTACTTGTAGCAATACCTGCTCTTTGGTCTGTGCCTTCTGCACCACCTCTCTGCCCACTTTGATACGAGGGGTGAGGATGGCTCTGGTAAAGTCTGTCACATTGATACCTTGCAGGTGACACACCTTCTGGGCAGCTGCAAAGATGAGGTGTGTGATATACTACTAGTAAAAATCTTGAAAGTGAATATGAACTTGTCCAGCAGGTAAAATGAGCCGAATGTTAATCAGCTTTTAACTGTTAAAATCATCTAACCAGTGTTGTCTGGCATGGTGGCCTGCTCCTGGTTTCTCTCCTTCTTGAACTCAATGTTTCCCAGCTGCATTACTGTGGAGCACACTTTCAGTATATCTGCAACATAACATAACAAAATTAACAGAATAAATACAAAGTGACAGAGCAACAATCTTTTTAAGATGAGTAAGAGTTAAATCAGTTTGAGTATATTAAACCATACCAGTTCTCTCCTCGTCGGTGAAGCCCATGATTTGCATGGCCTCCATTGTTTCTTCAAACATCTCATCATCTTGCTGGCCGGGGATCTGAACATGGCCCGCACTCAGGAAACGGTAACCGTTGAAAGGTTCCAGAAGAAGCTCCTCTGACAATAAAACAAGCAAATAAGAGCAATTCTGGTGAACATTTTCAACATGAGTGATGACTTTTGATGACAATATTAAAATTAGCCATTAGACATAATTAGACATTAGATGTGATAAGATGTTAGATGATACCACTCTTTGAGTGTAAGCTTTGCAATGTGTAATGTTGCCTTGCAGCAAGAAGGTCCTGGGTTGGAAACCAGCCAGGACCTTTCTTCATGGAGTTTGCATGTTCTCTTCGTCCATGTGTGGGTTTTCTCTAGGGACTCTGACGTCCTCCCACAGACCAAAAACATGCATGATAAGTTAATTAGTGACTCTAAATTGTCCCTCAGTGTGTGAGTGTATGTGAGAACGGTTGTACATTTCCACGTGTCTCTGTGATGGACTGGCAACCTGTCCAGGTGTGACTTAGCCTCTTGTCCAATGTCTGCTGAAGACAGACACCAGCTCCCTGTGAACTTGTACAGAAAATGACTGATAGTGGATCATCTTACCATTCAGTTTGTCTTTGGCACCAGCAATCATGTAATAGAAGATGTGAAAAGCTCGTTCTGTCTTTGCCTGTCTGATACAGCGAGATTTCTCCAGCAGGTCTGAGAGACTTGTTAAAGTAGGTTTAACAGGTTTCTTGTTTAAAGTTTAAACAAGTCAATTGAATTTTAGAACTGATTTGAAGTTTTTGATTTTTGTTTTCAAGGTTTTAAATGGACTGGCTTTGCCTTATGTCAGTGAATGCAGTTGCACAATCCAATAAGATCATTTATATTGTCAACTCAGTTTCTTTTAAAAGTTCCAAGGGTCAAATTAAACCATTAGGGTACTTGTGCTTTTGTTTTGTGAGTATATTTTAACTGCTAAGTATCTAGAAAATATGTTGGAAAACAATGTTAATGTCCTCATAAAACTATTACTCACTAGTAATGTATAAAAGTAGATTGTTTGATTAGGCAAAATGATATTCACATAGATAAGTAAAGAAAAGGTTACATTTTTTCCCCAAGGTGAGCACATAGATTAGAATTTTAAAAAGGATACATGTTTCAACATTGGCTCCAACAATATAACCTGTGACATCAAAGTTGATCCGGATGAATTTTCCCTTTAAGAGGAGTCAAGCAAACAGGAGTTTCAAAGGTGCAACAAAAACATGACTTTAAACATCCAAAGAATATAATAAATATTTAGTTCTTCAAATAAACTCACAAATCGAGAGGAGTTGTCATTTTTGATTGTCTTGGCATTTCCGAAGGCTTCCAGAATGGGATTGGCCTGCAGGAGCTGCTTCTCCAGCTCCCCCTGATGGCAAGAATTATACACAAACATCAGTGTTGAACACTAAAGTTATGTTGAATAAGGTTCAGATGGTTCTGGTTGAACACAATATTAATACCAGTCAATTAATTATCTAAAGTGAGCTAAAAAAAAAAAGGGTAATAGTTCCCATACGTTTGCAAAAAGACTTCAGTCGTCAGTTTTAAAGAAGGAGAAACAGCATTTCTCAAGTAGGATAATGCTGGCAAGAAACATTGATGTATTCCATAAAAATATTTAAGTTTAATGTGCTAGAAAGATGAAAATCTTTCTGGAGATGTGATTTATTTCCAGAGTGAGTGGATCTGTGGAAGGAACTGGGTAAATGTCAGTAAACGAACCAGACAGTCCATCACTTCGAATAGAGCTAATCCATTTGATCAAAGTGGTTCTACTTAATCTGCATCAAGGTCAGGTGGTGTAGACCGCTACATAAACTTTCTCACTTAAAAACACCCACTGTGTAAATGAGCTAAAGCTTTTATGAAGAAAGAGTTTTGAATGATTAGTGGTCACATAAAAAGTAATAGGACAGCTGTGATGCATGTATATATAGACTTGAAATGTAATTTTTCCTGTTTGAAAATATTTTTTATATTTTGAATGGAACTTTAGTTGTCTTGGTCAGTTTTAGTAAAATCAGTAATTAGTTTAAAAAAAAAAAAAAAGATTTGCTTGAAAAAGGAGATACAGACCCACCGATGAGATGTTGTTCAGAGGACAGGAAGGTCCTGATTACTAAAATTACTGTAGGAAAAAAAAAGACAGAGCACAGGAGGCAGGAAAACGAGGAAAGTTGCAGTTGAAACAAAGACTTTTTTGTAGGACCATATTTAAAATGTAAATTATTTAGGAGACAGATGAGCAAAATGAGTGAAAGAAAGAGGCTGAGGAGTAGAAAGCAGAGAAGAAAAATGTTCACAATATTATTTCTGTTCTGATAAGGTCTGTGGGAGCCTCCAGGGATTACAGCAGACAGTGTACATTTGAAGTATTCCTCTGAAGAACTCAGCGGGTGTGTGGGATCAGCAACTTCCTCGTACATACCACAAAACCAGACCAATACCACCAACTTGCATAACTGTCTGTGGCATGGTTTCATTTTGTAGAAGACTGAGCCCAGACATGGATCTATTTATAATATTTACATGATGCAAACAGGGTCTAAAAAAAGCTAAACGATAAAGACAGCACAAACGTGTGTGTACCTGCCGGGTTGGGAGATGAAAGGAGAAGGGAGGGAAGGAAGGGGAGGCAGGTGTTAGACAGACAACAGGAGATGGGCATGCTCACACTGTGCTCATTGATCTGTGAGAGATCCTTTCTCTGTCAGGAAAGTTTCATTTAAAGCGCCACTGGCAGTGAAAGGATGTCCAATAAAATAAAACATGATGAACCGCAAGAGGCAAAACAGAACGTCAGTCACTGGACAGATTGAAAAGTAACCTACATGTCAATAATTAAATAAAGATCATGCAGTCTGAACAGGCCAGTCACTAGAATAAAAAAGTATTTGAATGAGGACATCCATGTTTCAAAAAGGTCTGCCGACAGTTATTCTAACAAAAAGGCTGGATTATATCAGCTCTGACTGAATATTAAGAATCTAATGGATGAAAATATTAATCTGGCATCTTGACTAATAGTGTACAAAAAATGAACAAAATTTTGTTTGGGCAACTCAGTGACACTACCGTCATGCACTTTTCTAATCTAAGGGATTAACACACAAACACCACACACAAAACCACACGCCAGGCATTCCCCTTTACTCACGTAGGCAAACTGTGATCCTGATTGTTGCTATTTGGAGGAAACGGCGATATACAGATTAAACTGAGTGGTTTTCTGCACATATTAAAAGGAGTGAGGGAACTGGCTGACAAATTTTATTGTAATTCTTTGACATGGATACCTACAGCACTGCTGTCCTTCTTGCCTTTGTGAGATGAGGCTACGACAGCCAGATACTGGATAACCTTCTTGGTGTTTTCTGTCTTTCCGGCACCAGACTCTCCACTGATGACAAAAAAAAAAAAAAAAAAAAAAAAAAAAAAAAAAAAAAAAAAGACAATAGGGTTAAAAGATAAATAGTATGACCCAAAAATCCAAAAATCAACCCCACAACTCAAACACCTAGTGTAATTAAATGAAACTCATGCACTTGTATTACTGGTCATCGTGTTAACTTATTCTTTCATAATGCAGGATTTTAAAGTTGAAAAACTTAACTCTCCACTTTATACTTAAAATCTGAATAAAAGTATTTAAGGAAATACTTCTTGCTTAAAGTTAGAAGCATACAGTGACATATTCCGTATAACAATCTGAACAGCTCTTATATTTTCTGCATAGACATAATCTTTATACAAATGGTTAAAGTTGCACATAAATCATGATTTGACAATTAAACTGCACGTTATCTTAAATGTCAGCCAGTTAAAAAATCTTCCCATGACACTGAAAGATTTTAGGACCCCATCGGATGGTATGACGACTTTTAGAGATCGACCTTTTAAACAGAACCAAGGATGGATTCTTTCTTTCCAGAAACCAAACTTACGCACACACGAGTCAGAGCTGATTGATTCCAGAGCCATCAGCTTGTGCACACATACATGTTGAGTAATGGGTCCTTAAAAGGCAGGGGATGTGTTAGGATTTGGCAGCTTATAGGAGAAGCTAATTGTGCTGTCATGTTCAAGCCTGGTAAGGATATACAGCATCCAGACTCCTGCTGCTGTTACAAAGGCACCAGCAACTGGAGTTTCTCATCCACATGATTTATTGGTGCCCCATTCTGCACAACCAGGATGCCTTGAGAAAGGTTTTTACTTCAAACTACAAAAACCTCTCAGACACCAACGACTATCTACATTATGTGGATGAAAGTATTTGGTCATACTTGTCTTCTAGGGTTTGAGCTAAGCTTTTTATTTCCAGTGATGGCAGTTTTAGATTTTGGGGAAGGTCCTTTTCGATTCCATCATGTCTGTATCTCAGTACAAAGATTATAAAATACACAGTTTGGTGAGAGAGAACTTGACCTCAACTCCCTCAACCACCTCTGGGATGGCGTTTATGCACCAGAACTTCTCATCCAACCTCATAAAGCTCTACAGAATGAAAGAACACAAATTCCCACAGAAACCCTAATAAAGCTAGTGGAGACTCTTCCAAGAGAGGAAGCTGTTATAGTTGTAAAATGGGGTCCAACTCTGTATTAAAGCTAACGCATACCGACCTTGTTGGTGTAATGTTCAGGTTTGACAAAGCATTTTCATCAGCTGGTGTTTTTTTATCCATCTGTGCTGCGATGCAATGACGTGATCATTTGTTTTGAAATGTTACAAATCGACATATTAGTCATAACTATATAAAAAGAAAGTTTTAATTAAAAAACTGCAAGTGAAGTACAATGATGCTCTGAGGAAACTTCTGAAAATACCTTGTGGGACTAGTGCCAGTGAATGTTTGTGGAGTCAACTCTCTACAAACTGTTCTTTAAAACTGCAAGTATAAATTAATCTGCAGGTTAAATGACAAAAAAACAAAAAAAACAAAATACAATACTCATGGTGTCGACTAACTAATACCAGACGCTATCAGTCTAAGATCCAGAAACAGCTTCCTGTTTAACATAAGTTTTTAGTGTGTGTGTGTGTGCGCGTTCTTTGTTGTTGGACACCGAGTCTGTAATAAAAATTATTACTTCTTCCAATTACTTACTTCTTACTAATTATTACTCTTCCATTTTTACCTTCTCTGTCTCACCCTGGACATGTTCACGGAGGTTTTCATTAGTAAATTCTATTCATTCACCATCAGAGATACGTAGGTTAAAAAAAAAACTTCATTAGAGTCTAGTTATTGACTTTCACCACACATTTGCATGAATACATTCTGACGTTATCAAAATTACTTATTAAAATTAGGAGAAAAGAATGATGTTTAAAATTTAGAGAAATTCTTGAAATCTTAGAAGAAAAAAAACAAAACAGGAAATCTAATGGTAATCTTCAGTCTTCAATTGACAATTCTTTTCCAAATACCAGAAGTGCAAGAATTATTTGATGTATAATTGCAAAAATAATTAAATAATTAAAATTGCCAATTTGACACAAGAAACATTTTTCATATTCATGCTCAAAATGTAAAAAAATCCAAGCCGCTACATGGACAAGATGTTTCAGAAGACTGAGTTTATAGTTCTGTTTCAGTTCTTTTAAAAAGAAAGTTAATGTCATTCTTCTCGCTCATATCAGTTCTGTGCTCTAAACCAGAGCTTCTTGATTTTTATTAAAGGATCCAGCTGATGCTTCAGAAACACCTAAATCTTTCCAGTTTCACTCTGATAAGGAAGCTTAATCACTGAGGAAATGGTTTGATGGGAAAGAATTTGCAGCATCCTGGTAACAGTAAATTGAGAGCAGAAATACGAAAAGCTTTTTTCCCCCTCTTTCATTTGTTGAAACCACTGAATACAGAAGAAAGTTTCTGTGTGTGACCTGATTCACAAACAAAAGAACCATTTAGATACCAGTTCTGTGAAATAAATGTAAAGTTTAGGGCAGTTCAAAGATTATTATGCTTTCAATGCCAACAAAATGAAGTTGTTTCTCTCTGGATGCTGAAGCTCTAAATCCAAATGTTCAACAATTAGTCTGGAACAAACAAACAAACACAAAGTCCAAACATTTAGAGAGCTAATCTGGTTCTCTCATCTGGGTTCAGGACACACTGATTCTCTGAGGGGAGAACAAGACCACAGCACTCTGGGAAAGATGCAAAACTATTACTGCACACACAAAACTCAATCCAGTGTAATCCGAGAAATGAAAGCATTTACCTGGTGGTGAAGGAGTTACGATTGGGATCTGTGCTTATACTAATTGGATGTGTTAGGAAGCATTAAGTTCTTCTTTAGTCAATTAACATCTCAGTTGGATGTTAAGCCAATATATTTTCTGACTTTATTTTGTTCTCTTTCTTCTGGAGGATTGATGGGCCAGTTGGATCCAAGTGGGTGAAGCCAAGTATTAAATACAAGTAGTACTCCCCCCCACCCACCAACATATTTTTGTTAGAAATGTAAGAAAAAGACTGGACAAATGAAACTGCTTTACTTACGTGCAGAGAATGGACTGGTCCTCACGATCTGAGAAATGAAAAAGTTACAGCATTAGATAGTTTCATTAAAACTTTTCCAAAGTAAAAAGGAGGTAGCTACTGTATATGAAACCCTCCAAAATCTGCAGCAACCAAAACAGTACAAGTGCATGATATTATCTTTGGTACACTCTTCAGGTGTATTCAGCAGTTCTTCTCCAGGAAGAACAGTTAAGACAGAATAATACAAAATAAGTTCACATTTTAACCATAAAAATCAGCTGTAAACATGCAACAAAAGGAACCTTAAATCTGCCTTCAAAAACTCCTGAAAGAAAACAGAGTCCATGACCGGATAAACGACTTTATCCCTTAATTCAAACCCCCCCTGGGCAAGTCAGGGCAGTTCTGTTAACAGATTAAGACAAGAATGATCAAATTGCTAGTAATTTTAAAACTTTAATAGGAGCCTCTGTAAACACATCCAAATTACTAGCACAACAATTATTTCACCGAAAAATTTCAGTTTGCACATGGAATGAGGATACATTTATTTATTTAAGTGTCAAAATGCTGTTTGACACAATCTGCAGAGATCTGCACAGCCTCTACAGATCTATAAACGACCACTGATGCTTGTTTCTTCACAGTGTGGACTCGAGTTTGGCTGCAGCTCTTTCTTCATTCCTTACATGCATTCAAAAAAACATGCAGTCTGTTCCCTCTCTATGCTTCCTAATTAAGGCAGAAGGCCGAATGTGAGATGGCCAGATAGAAGTTTTGTAAGACATCCAAAAGAAAAAAAAGAAAACAGCACTGAGTTAATCAAAACCTAAAGAGGACAGATGTGGTTTTTGTCATGTAAAGTCAAGCTGATAGCATAAAAATGACAGTTTCTGCACCTTTAAATGCACTCAGAGTGCAGACAAACAGAACGTTAGTCATTAGTCTGCTGCTGTGGGACATCAAACTCCCTTTAGGAATTTCACATTTTTATCTCCTGGACATCAAAGACTGAAGTACAAATTTGGAGGACTGGGATCACAGCCAAGCTGAAGACAGGATTTTTCAAAGCCCAGAAGATTTATCTAGATTTGCGGCTGTTATGCATCACTTCCATTCCAACATTACTTGTTCTTATTGAATCATTAAGTGTAAAACATCCTGCATCATTAGTTACAACTTCATGGGAAATCCAGCTAAACAAAATAAACCGGTTACAAATAAAAGTGGTCGGTAGGTGTGTAATTGTTACAATCTTCTGACATATTTTCACAGAACATCTTCTACTTTTACAGCTTATGGATGTCATTTTTCTGTTTTAATGAATCAAACACACTTTTAAAAAAAAGGTCTTAAGTATCGTCATTACATCCATTACAAAGATAGCTTTTATCAGCGCTTGTGTCCTGACTAAAAACAAAACATTGGGCCTTCTAGAACAAAAAAGTTGCAATGACAGAACCAGACATAATGGGTGGTCCATAAGTTAAATACACCAACTCTTGTTATGTCATATATCATGAGTCAGAACAAATGTTTAGTGTGAAGTAAAAGCATCCAGTCAAAACAAAGCTGTTTTTTCATGTAGGATTCTGTGACTGGCCCATAAGCAAACCTTTAAGTTGTCAAGGTTTTCCTGCAGGGATGAGCTGAAGATGAAGGTCTAATCTAAACACCAGTTAGTCCAACCCTTTCTTGTTTACTTGTCAGACCATATTTACATACTGTAGCTGTGGTAAGCAGTTTATTTCCTGTGTGCTGATCTGGTCATGGCAGCTTTACGACAGCAAATAAAATGTTCCATTTATAAATAGATACAAAAAGTGTTTGTTAACATGAACCCCACATAACAAGGTGTATGAAACATTTACTGGAACTTAGAAATGCTCTAAAAGTGAATGTTAATAACATTCTTGATGTAGAACAACAAATAAAATCTCATTTTAAAAGCCTAGAAGGATATTGTGTAACAGCTAATTTTCTAAGGCTTTGCTTCTTTAAAAAATCTGTTTGTGAGTAGAGAGATACATATTTACTCCAATAATTCCTGGAACAGAAAGTGATTCAGATCACTCCAAAAATCTAATTGATTAGTCTTTTTGCCTTCCCAACCTATCCTGAACATTTCAGTTGACAGACAAAAAAAAAAAAAAAAAAAAAAAAAAAAAAAAATCAACTCCTCCAAAAACAGAACTTCCTTGATGAAGGTGATGAGGAAACTGACTCAGATCTATTTAACAGAACATCTAAACTCACAATTTTTGCCCCCAATAATATTTTTCTTTACAAAGTGCTTTGGTCTTTACACTGACCAAAAGAAAAAACAAAACAGTAATTTTAATGATGGAGGGCAATTTTTTTTTTTTTTTTTTTTTAAACAGGAAATGCTTTATAACCTCCGCCCATCTCTCAATCCAGATGTCAACCCCTCTGAGAGGACATCTTCACGTCAACATGAAACTAAGTGAGCAAAACTCTCTGAAAACACAAGAAACAGATTTCTATGGAAAATGAGCTGCTCTGAAATCGCATCAGTGCAGTTTAAAGCCCAGAGCCATTTACTGTAAGCACTGACTCTGCCAAGGCCACAATCGTCACCTCTACGAGACACTGACTCTCAAATAGGCCATCAAATACACTTTCAGAGACAGTTTTCTTCCTGCAAAGCCAATCAATGGACATGGAGATGGAGCTCTGAGGTTTATTTTGGACCGAACATGTGAAAAATAAGTGCCATCCTGACAACAATAAGATTTGTTTTCTATTAATGCACCTTGTGACCACAAAGGAGCTTCAGACCCCTGAAAATAACCATGACAGAGACTTAAAATGGTTAGTTGTCTCTGTTCTTTTACAGTATGAGAGTGATGATTTCACACAGGACAGTCAGCACCTCTTCTGTACTCATTTATGTGTCTGTGTTGCACAAAATGAGAAAAAGTTTGTGTTTTGCCGCTCCTGGATGAACTCCTGACTTAGCTCTGAAAATCTTTTAGCTACTGCTCATATTTTCCCTTTAGTTCTTGTGTTTTTCCACCTCTTCATCAGTAAAAGTAACACTGCTTTCATTTGACAGCTTTATGAACTGCGTCTTTTACGAGGAGGTCCTGAGGGGAGACATGGTAGGGGAAACTGATCAAACCAGCAAGCCACTTCTCCCATTGGTCAAACCCACCCCAAGATGGAGCGTTGCAGATTCATCCTTCATTGTTAAGTTTACAACTTGAGGGCTGAGAGAAAGGAAGTAAAACAAGCAACCTACCTTGCATCATGTTTCTGTAGGCGTTATCAGCTATAGCATAGATGTGAGGGGGCACTTCATGTCGTTTCTTCCCTTTGTACATGTCAATGATCTTCTCCGAGTAGATGGGCAACATTTTATAAGGATTTACCACCACACAGAACAGGCCAGAGTACGTCTGCAAAAATTGCAGAATTAAGTTTTTGTTACCGCTTCCTTAAAGCAAATGCCAAACACATTTTACACTATCAGTAATAAGACCGAGTGTATGCTTGTATAATTTGTTGCATACTTACATAAATAAGTCCTGAGAAGTACCTCTCACGGAGATTGTGCAACACAGAGGCCTCGTTAAGGCAGGTGAGCTCAGCCATGTCTTCCACCTTGCTGAACTTTGGTGGGTTCATCTTCTGGATGTCGTCCTTGTTGACGGTGGTCTTTTTGCCATTATCAGCCAACTCCACCAGCACTTCATCGCCACGTTCTTCTTTAATACTAGCTGCCTCGAAGCCGTGCTTCTCTGATGGGACCCATACCAGCTTCTTGGCTGCCCAGTCGGCCTGAGCCATGGGGCTGTTCAACATGTCTTTATCAACAAAGAGGAACTTCTCGTCCTCGCTTGGGGCCTTCTTGGACATTTTGGGTTGAGTTTTCAGCTGCTGAAAGTGAAAACAAAAATAAATGAAATGTTTGGGGAAATTAATGTCAGGTGGCTTATTCATGCACTACTAGCTGGATGTGAATAAACAACTTAGGGGAGAAAAAGATTCAAATGTGTGAACAACCCTGAACACTGCACCAATCCAGGACAATAATAAGATGACTCTTGCTTGTGGATGTAGCTCAAAGAGTTAATTTTTCTTCCCCGTCGGGGAGTTCCAGAGATCAGCCATTCTCACAGACCTCCACCCCTCTCAACCCCTCACGTCACAGGGGAAACGAACAAACAATTCCCCTCCCTACAGTGGATATGAAGATTGAGGCTGGGAAATTGATTTTAATTAAGTTCACTGCATTGTATCAACAGCTTTATTTGAGGAAAAAAAAAAAGAAAACAAACTCAGACAACTAAGTATTAGGAAGCTTGTTCTTATACTCAGCTGATGCCTATTTGACAAGATCCATATTTTCATGTCTTTCACCCTCCATCTTCCCTCCCTCTCTGTCTCCTGCTAGGAGGCTTCAGTCTCGTGCTGCGATGACCATATAAGGACCCCTTCTCTGAAGCAGAGCTCTTTTCTCTGGACCTAAACAGCAAGGCTAGTGAACTCCCAAACAAAGCCCATATAGGGAATAGTATGTCTCCTGCTGGCTTTGTCGTTTACTGCAAAATGATAACAGCGAGGCAGAAAAGCAGAGGGGGCTCGGGCCTTTTAACAATCATGTTTCAAATGGGCTGCGAGGGACTTCATTTTTAAATGTTACATTATAGACAAGTGTTTGAGTGCCTGAGAGTGGTATCTGCAGTTCAATGTCACTCAAAGAAAAAAGAAAAGATGACAGGAAAGGAACATACAACTGACTACAAGACTAAACAAAATATAGCTTGACAGAAAGTATGTAAAATGCAGGCAGGTAACAAATAAACCAAAAAGTTAATCCTTTAAGCCTAAAACTGAGGACATCCAGTGTCTTTATTATGCTGTGTGGATCCTTCTGGTGGCAAATCTGATCTCAGCACCTCTGCAAATCTATAATGCAGATCTAAATGATCATTTTTAACCTACAATGAGATATTTCTGTCATGGAAGTAGTCTGTTCTGGCATGATGATGATCAAAAAACATGAAGCGTTAAACTTAATTTAACACCTAGAGAGAATTCAACCCATAACTTTATACAGAATCTTACACAACTAACAAAAGCATCAAATTAAATTAGCAACCATTTTGTCAACCAAGGAAAAAAAAAATTATGATGGATCAAACTGGACTTGTCTTTAAACCCTGGTGTGTAAACTTCCTGTATAACAAGAAATAAATCATTTCCTCAGCAGACTGTTGCATCAAACCCTTCCTCCACTTCATAAGTTGAGGCAGGCACACTGAGTGGGAACTAAGCAATAAAAAAGCCACTAACTGTCCTGAGAAAGTTATAAATACATGCATGGAATCAATCAGACCCAGAAAACAAACAAAAAACAAACCCTGGAAAAATATAGTTTAAATATGATCATTAATTATTCTCTCAATTAGTCAAAAAGATTCAGTGTTGATGAACACGTCAAGAGAACCAAGCATGTTTCTCCAAGTTCAGGGGTTTGGTTATTTTCCTGAGCATTTTTCATCTTAATGCATTTTTTTCAAGCTTGGTCTTACAGTCTGTTGGGTCAACATAGTTTGTGCTCAGTTAGTGTATCTTGAAGACAGCTTTCTGAAATGGGTCTGACAGGTTAATACAGTCTGACTGAAACCTCGAGGAATGATAGGAACAATTATTCATCACAAGACTATCTGGCATCTTTTGGTTTTAAGAGACAACTACCTACAGTCCATTTCAATTAGTGCTCAAGTTCCAATAATTTACAGACTTACCCCTTTATAGATTTTGTCTGTTTTACCATCTTTAGGTCAAACTTACTCATGTCAGATCATTCCTTTTTCACATGGCCCAGGTTGGTTTTCAGCTGCTTTTTACCTTTAATAAAATAATTATTTAAATACTGCATTTTGTCTTTACTCTGATATCTTTGTTGTTTTCCGATCTGAAACATTTCAGTGTGATGGAAAAAAAAAAAAGATCAAAAAACAAAAAAACTGAGGGGAAAATACTTTTTCACAGCATTGTGAGTCCATATCGCTCTGGTTTTTGACTAAGATTTTAACTGGTTAACTTGTATAATTCAGTTTAAACTTGAATCAAGGCTGTATTAAGTTTCTTTTCATAAATCAGTCTTTTAAATGGTGTCAAGCATAACTCCCAAATTTCACAAAAAATTAAAAGGAAGCTCACTGTGGATTAAATATACAGAACAATTATTTCTCTGTCAAAAATAATAAACTAGTGAATACACTGGCCTGGAGACTCTGACCTTTCTATTTATGGTTCAGAGAAAATGATATTTTTCATTTCCTGTCTCAACTAAAACCCTTCTTCCTGTTACCCTCCTACAAATGAACCCTGATGCTGTGGGAATTTTATTCATTTGTCTGATAAAACAGTGATGCCAAATACAATATTGTTTAATCAACTTAACATATTATTTGTGCAAAGAACATGTTCTGTTTACTCTTTAACTGTGAGAATATCACAGAAACAGCACGACTATTAACTTTTAGAACAAATATGGTAAAATGGTCATATCCTTTTTTTAGATAATATTTTTTCAACTGTTTTGTTTACATCATTTCAATGAAATAAGAAATGTCTTGTATACCATTTTTCCCTACTGGAGTAAAAATGAACACTTGCATCATTACAGCCAAGTTATGAAAGGTTCAGAATGACAATTCAATCATTTGTACAGTTCAAAAAATATAAATTATTGGTAAAAGTCTAAAAAAAACATTTGCATGTTCCAAAGATACTTCACAAACATGCAACTAATGCAACCATATTTGGCAAACAGGAAACACATTGGCCAGTGATGCTTTGACTTAGATAACAAAGCTCAAGTTCCTTTTTAATCAATTAACATACAGCAAGACACTGCAACAGCACAATGTTTAACCAAAATCTCTATATAAAAACACCAATTGTTACCTCTGGTCCAATTTATCTGACATGTACATGTTGATACACGAAAAGCGAGTATTTTATTATTTCATAACAATGCAACAATCAAAAAATAACAGTCCAAACAAAGAGTAGATAAAGAGTAAGTTTGACAGGTGCGCTTCACTCACGCTCATTTAAATACTCACGCAACGTGAAGAAACTCAGGGGGAACTTCGGATTTGAAAGTTTGGAGAATGCGGCACAGACGAGGTACTCCCAAAGCAAACAGTCCAAATGACCCCCGTCAATTTGAAAACCAAACAATTTAAACAGCACACAGCAGCGCGAGGGTGGAGCTGCACGCGCTCGGAGTCATTCAGCATCCATTCTAACCAGAGACAGCGGACATGCGCAGTGCGCGCGATTTAAAGAGACAGAGGAAAGTTTTTTTTTGGTACAGAAACCAAGAGCGGTGACAGGTGCTGAAAAGCCGTGACGTGTCCAGAAAATCTGTTTACAAAATTACAAACTGTTTATCACAATTCAATATGTTACCACAAACCAAAACGAAATCAAAATCAGTCAGAACACAATGCCAGTGGTTCACTTTCATTAATCATTATCTTTGATTGGTGAAAAAGTATTTGAATGATCAGCTGAATTCACTTAACCCTTATTAGCAGGAGGTTTTAACCACTATGGCAGGTTTGAGACATTTAATTGATAAAGAACAAAGGGTACAATTAAAAGCTTTGTTGTGTTTTTTCAGCAGGACAGCAAGATTTGCAAAGTATTTTCACTGACAAATCATAGTGCAAAATGTTTTTGCAAAAACTGTTTTAAGAAGTAATTTTTTTAGTATAATATATTTGCATAATGTTAACAACCCTGGATCATTTTAATCTTTTATATGCCTCAATATTAATCTTAAAAGTAGGATTGGAAGTTAAATACCATGTGCTGCATTCACTTACACTCAGATGTCTGTGCTTCCCTGTGATCTTATTTGATGTTTGATTGAATTTGATTGTCTCGGGTCCTTGATAATAAGCTGACCTTTGAGGCACAAACTGACACTATGTGTATGACGGCACATCAGCATATGTTTTTCATAACCAATTAATAAAGACTTTCTCCAAACACAACATCCCCGTGAGCTTCAGACCAAACAGACATAACCCAGTTCATACTGAAGATAAACCACAAACACAAAATGAGTGGTGAGGCGTTCACAGTCCAGTGCAGTGCAGGGTTCAGACCTAAACAACCAGACCTTCAGGTCCAGACTCAGCTTGACTCTTAAAGATAAAGGACACTCTGTGGGGACAGAAGACAGGTGGTTTGTAAAAGAAAACAAAAACTATATTTGATAAATGAGAAAAAAACACATTAAAAAGAGGAAGTGGACTCAGGTTCCATCTATTTAGTACACGATGCTGCTTTAACACTTCTTCTAAGACATTTTCACAACAATCCAAGATGTCAAACATATGATTGCAATCTAACAAGTCACAGGTAACAGTGACTTAATGCCTCTCAGGAGGGACGAGGTATCAGTGACCTTTGTGACTTTAATGTTTAATGTTGATGGTTTTATCCCATCGACAACTTTTAAACCTATAACTTCCACCAACAGCCAGAACTAAAGAAGCCATTTGGAAAGCAGGTGAAATGTTTTCAAAAAGCAGAACAAGAAGTCCATATGTCTTTGAAAAAAAACCCAAACTAACAGGATTGTCATCCTGGACAACTGAGAATCTAGACAAATGCCTCCTTTATTGTTTCTTTATCAGTTAAGGTGAAAAGACCCGATCGATTCAGAGATTTAGATCTGAATGGCTGCTGCATGCCACAAGGTTTTAATGTGAGTCATGGAGTAAAACACAAACCACCAGAGAAGTAAAAGGCATATTCAATTTGGCAAATTTGATTTATTCTAAAAAAAAAAAAAGCAATAAAAACATTATTTTAGAATTTTATGGCAACAAATGCAAAAGATTGATCAAACAGTCTATAAAACATGTTTTGTTCAAATAGAACTTATGCCAGAAAAAGAAAAGGAAAAAAAATGGAAGGCTAAAAATATCTGTATATATGAGCTTGTTTAGTCAATAGAGACAGACTGTAGCATCTGTGTCCTTAAATCCAACACTCATTGGAGTTCGTAGATGATGCAACGTATTCCCTCTCCTTAAGAGGCAAACCAGCTGTCTACAACACAGAACTCCTTCTTTTACTGTAAACCCATGAAGAGTTTCCCTCCTTTAAACAACTCATAATTCAAATAATAAAAGCTTCTTTCTTTTTATGAGTACATGACTATTCTACACGTGTTTTCTACGGCACATTCCACTATCACAACCAGCCTCGCAGCCTTCCCGCTGCATCCCTCCTGTTTCCAGATACTTCCAGTGGAACTTCCTTTATAAGGACACAGTTCTGTTTGCTGCTGTAAATCAAGCTGCTGCTTGATATCTGTGGCCTGTTTTGTGCCAGATGCAGAATGCTGTGCTGGTGTGTTGATGTGTGTGACTGTAAAGCCTGATGATAGACCAAGCACTAAAAAGGTGGACCCTTGGGCTCCCTCTGATCAACATCATGGAGGTGGAGCTGTGTTCATGAGGGAGGTTCCCGGGCTGAACTCTCAGGACAGACGGGATGAGAGACAGGACAGAAGAGGATGAGGAGGAGCAGCAGAAACACTGAACAGTGAGGCTGAAGTGGGTGCCATATAAGGAGAGTGGGGTCTGTTTGGAATATCAGCAACTTTCTGTGTTACTTTCAAAGTCTCGCGCAAGCAACAACGCCAAGCCCATTGACTAAATATGGTCCAACAGCAACAGCATTGTTCAAACAAAGTTACCTCTGTGGGGATAACTCTTATTGTTTACATGTAATGAGCAGTGGTAGGTAAATTTGGCAGTGCAGGTAACTAAATAATATTTATCTTATTATTAAAAATATGTGAAGAATTTGGTATCTGATAAACTGTTGAACTCAAGTTCATCTCCAACACTGTGACTGTGGCCTGTAAAAACATCTTATCATATACAGTCAACTGTGATTTGGTGATTGTCTTTCTGTCCTTTACTTATTTTTCATCCCTTAAGAGATAAAAAATGTGAGCTTTCTCTTAAACAGTGGAGTCCACACTGTAAGAAAGAGACAGAAGGACTAAAAGTTAACAAAAAAAAATGAGTTGCTTCCAAAATAGTTACTCAATCCCACAAGTAGTGTTTGATTGTAAATTTAAAAAGAATGAGCTCATCCTTAAAACTAAACCAATCACAACAAAAACTTTCACATGAGGAGTCTCTCAGTCCAGTGGAATAAATAAGGGACATGAGTGAGGTGAAGAAATGTTTTACATACAGCATGTTTAACGGTATTTATAATGTTTTTATGTTCTTTGACTTCATGTCCATAGATGGTCATCTGTTGGAGCGATTATATGTTTATGGATAAGGTTGACCTTCGTGGAATGCAATTGCATTCTAATCTGAGCCCAGGGGTAAACACTATTACACTGTGCTGCAAGGAAACTGCAACTGCAGTCAATATACCGCTGTCATTTCTCTACGACTTTTCTATAAATAATAATTATACAGTTTATTAGTAATGCACTTCTACAAATTAAAACTAGTGCATTAAACAGAAGGATAAATGTATAGTTCAATTCAAAAGCTACAGATAACCAGTCAGAAGCAGATATAAAGGATAATAATTAAGAGAAAAACAATTTTAACAACAGAAAAAAAATATTTTAAGACCTTTTTAAAATCAGTCTGTGGATTATGGAGCCCAAAGGAAGTGCGTTCCCAGACGTGGGGCAGAAGGACCAGCTCCATGTCCCATGGTGCTTAAATTTGTCCTGGGAATGTAGATGGTTTGAGTAAGTAGAGCAGAGGAAGCATGCTTTGGATTGTGGAATGAGGTTGTTTGAGACTAGGGGTGCGTTTCCATATATGCACTGATGAGTGAGACCTTATATTCAAACAGGAAGCCAATAAAGGGAGAGAAGAATGGGTGTGACATGTTCATATTTTCACTCATATTCAGATTCTATTAACAAATCAGATACTTGAAGAATGCAACATTGATTATAGTTATTAAATCCTTAATAAATAAATTTCACTGTAAACATCAGGAGTTTGTGTCAATTAACTGATCTGAAAGCTGTGACATTGCTGAAAAGTAACCCTCCAAGTTTAAGAACTTAACCTCGCGTCAGATGAGAACAATTACTAAGTAGCTCTGAAGCTGCAACAATTCTGACAAAAGAACAAAAAAAAAACTAATTTGCAATTTCAGTGATTCAGCCAGGTAAACAAATAAGAAAAAAAATTTATTTTAAAGTTCTAAAAACAGCATAAAATATCAAACATCTGTAAACAGCATGATAAAAAGTTTCAATTCGATTTAAGAGCAGCTGCACTGTGTGGTGCACAATAAAAAACTATGAACAAAAGACACTTGAATGAGTTCAGAGTTTCTTTCTTGTTCTCTACTGGAACAATAAAGGATCTTTTCAGTCAATGAGCCTCACAGGTCACCAGTGCTTCATCCCATTTTATGCATCAGGTTGAGGAACTTTGCTTCTTCCAGCTGGAACTTGCAGGACAACCTTCCCTGTGTTATCACTGCTGTTCAGAAAGTGAGATACTAATCCATAGAGAAGAGGTCTGTAAAAACAAACAAAACAGTATAATTAACATATTAACATAAACTAAAAATTAAGTATTTATTCAAAATGAATGTCATTACAAAACTATTGTCTCCTCTCAGGTCAAATAAAAGAGAGTCCAGTAAATCCTTGAACACAGTGTTTAATGGGACCTTTCAAATCCTGACACTTACACACATTTAGAAGTTGCATCCTCGGTGACTTTCAGCTCATTAGCCAGAAACTGTCTGTCCAAAGCAGCTTGGGGTTGGCCTGACTCTGAGAAAACACATAATGCTGAGGAAAAAGCACTCAAGCTCTACAATACACTGACAGTTCATGGGATCTAAAATGTGAATAAAAAGTCTTAAACTTATTCTGGCTGATTCTATGTGATAATTGATAAACTGATACTATAAATGGCAAAAATTAGTTTTTAACATTTAAAAACACATTATTGTGACAAAAAAACATTTATTCATGTACCCACCTGCTGTTAGAACAGAGGCTGTGTACCTGTACTTGTTAAACTCCAGGTATTCCCGGATGAGCTCGTTAATGACCAGGTTTTCATGGGACAGTGAGGGTCGCGGTTCATGTTGGTCCTCCAGGGCTCTGAAGACCTCAGCTCGGATTCGAGCCTGCAATTGTCCCAAGACACCCCGGGACTCCAGCGTTTCCCTCACGGCTGAAATATTCAGAATTTATCAGAGTTACACTGCCTAGTAGCTCCTCAGTCAGAAAATACAACTAACCAACACACCATACTTCATTTAATTATTCGTAAATTAAGATTCATTTACAGATATTAAAAGTAAGATCAGGTGTAATATGGCTAATACTAATGTTTAAAAAACACTTAAATCCTTAAATTAATTCGCCATGGACTTTACCAATATTTAAGTTTCTATTTTATTAAATATTAATCACATTTCCCCACACACTGACCAGCTAGCTATTTTAGCTACCTAGCTTGTCCCTTAGTTAGAGACTATATAGTTAAAATATGAAATATATAATTGATTTAACTTTACCGGGTTACAAGTGGATTAAGATAGATAAAATATCCATGGTTATTTAGTGACTGTAACATTCTGGGAACAATCGCTACAAGTTTAAATTAGACTTTGATGGCAGACATGCTATGTTGAGAGCTAACCCGTGCTTGTGGCTGTTGACAAATTTGTCAAGGCTCAAGCGTAATTTCACTATAGTTAAAAATGTGGATCGTATGTGAGTAGATAAAAATGATAAAATAAAGAATAATGACAGTGAAAGTGAGCGCTTACCACTCTTCAGTTCAGACATGGTCGTCATTGCAACGAGTGTAAACAATCTGTTATACTGGTAACTTTTGCCATCTAGTGGTGGAATTTTAAAACTACAACCAAGTAGCTCACAACATCCCCAAATATGTTTCAACTCCTAAAAAACAGATCAGGATAATGTGTTTAATCATTAAAACTGAGAACTGGGACGTCCTGCCTGTATATTTAGTTACTGTATCCAATCTTTAGCTGTTTTTGCGTGGCTTCTTTTTTATGGATGTTTGTGCAGTATTTATATAAATTGTCATTGACTCTTCTTCATTTCCAACTTTTCTGAGTTGTATATGGTTTCTTGCTTGTTTATATAATTTGGAATAGACCCCCTGACTCCCTGGGATCCAGAGCCTGTTTAACAAACCATCAGTGTTTTGGAGATTTTGCTAAAAATTAAACACCAATATACAAATATTTTATCTTATGACCTAATGAAATACATAAATAATAATAAATCGTGTAAATACAACAAAGTCATCATAGGTATTCTCACACTTCAAATATGTAATTATCATTTATATGTGCAACAATAACTGAAACATTCAATTGTGCAAAACTACATTGACCTTAAAGTCATAATATTCAAATCTATTATAGAAACAGAAAATAATAACAATAGAAAGACATAACTACAGATTCAAATAAATTTTATTATCCAGCATGATGCATCAAACAAGACAGTACATTAACAGTAAAAGGTCAGTGAAAATAATCAAGCTTGTTATAAAAAGTATAAATATATTCCTCAGAACTTCAAGGACATTTCATATAATTTGTCATGTGACATAAATAAACACTTGGGTTTTTCTTAAAATATATTGTCTAAACCAGTAAGACAAAAATAGTAAACGCTTTTTCTCTGAAAAGTTCATAGGGTTCTTTCTTTGAATCAAGGCTAAAGCTTCATGTGGACTATTTACAGTCTGTCATGTCAGCACCATAAGAAAAATACTGATTTTTGTTCCTCTCTGTGTATGGTAGGGCCTGAGTTTGTGTGGTGCACAGAAACAATCCGGTAGAGATTTATCACCATTGTTTTTAAGAGGCATTCTCTTCATTCATGGTGGTTTTCTCTACCGGCGTCAGGTTAAAACTGACCAACAAGGTCTCTATTGACTTTTTATGTGTTTACTTTGACAGAAATAAACAACAGCCACAACATAGTTGGATGATTTCTAATGCCTTGGCTTACTTCATGTTTTCTCCCTGACAAATAAAAATGGACTCAAGCTCGAATTTTGAAGGCTGTAAAAACCTCATTTTCCCTGCATTTGCCAGCATGAACCTTTTGAAGGTCATTGTGTCAGAACATTTCCTGTCCCAATTTCTGGGATGAAAACAAAAAAAAAGACTTCAATCAACTTGCAAGTAAAAGTGCCTCTTTTTTTGTATACAAGGCAAAAAAGAGTGTAAGTAAACATACATGTCTAAGCCTGAGACAACATCAATAAATGCAATGTGTTTTATAAACACAAAACTACAAATATCACACAACTTCCATCCTTAAAGAGAATGAAAATAATTAAGATTTGTGGAACTCTTTTATTCCAGGCTTTGACTTACCAGATAAACTGACTTCACTGCTCTATATACAACATTTGGCAACAATAAAAAATTGATTTTTTTTGGTGTTTGTTTGAAGTTTACAAATGTCTTTTTCTGAATCAGGGCAAGGTGTCATTATCTTTAAAAACCAAACAAAACAAACAAAAAACTAATTGTGAAGTGATGTGTCAGCAGCTGCTCTTGAAAATCAACAATGCCCTTGTGCAGAGAGTTTCTGGATGCCACAAAATTTGGAAGAACCACATGAAAAGGTGCCACATCTCTACAGCAGGTTCTTAGTTCTCTGGTGAAAGGTCCATTAAAGAGACCTAAACTAACCCGGCTTCCAGGCACATTCGGTAAAACTGTCCCCGCTGTGAGATGAGGTTGGCTGGAGAGTCCATCTCACTAATGTGTCCTCTGTCCATAACGATCACTCTGCAGAATACAGGAAAAAAAACAGGTCAGGTAATTCTTCTCACAACTAATCTAAAGGGCACTGGTTGTTCAGGCCAAATTATTAAATGTATTTTTCACATTGTAAAATGTCCTTTTTTATTTAAAAAAGTAATTGTTTAGTGTTAGTTGTCTAAAATTAACCAGTATAAAGATAAATAAAAAATGTTACGTCTTCAGTTACTGCTAAGATGATATGTTTTATTGTTCTCCTGTTCATGAACTGAAAGATTAGTTAATATAATATGAAAGGTTTGAAGACACATGAAGCAATGCTGCTTGCAGATCAAGTCAACAATTTACTGGGAAATAAAAAATAAACAAAAATATGTTTTAGCCCATGCAAAAACATTTACGTCTAAATTGTCATCAAACCTGAAACCTTTGTATTTCAGCTAAACTTTGGGCAAAAACTAACCCCATTGCAAAAAAGCACCACAATAAAATAATAATATATTTGAATTGCCCCTATTGATCTCATCTAATGTTTAACTGGGATGTTGTACCTTGTGTAGTCCATGATAGTATTAAGGCGATGAGCAATGGTCAAGACAGTGCAGTCCTCAAACTGTGTGCGGATTGTTGACTGGATAAGCGTGTCCGTCTCCAGGTCCACAGCAGCTGTTGCTTCATCTAAAACCAGGATCTTGGTTTTCCTCAGCAAGGCTCTGGCTAGGCACACAAGCTGGCGCTGACCCAGACTACACAGACACAGTGGAAGATACAATCATACGTTAGATCATTTCATAATAGTTTATCAGTGGCTGACAAGGCAAAACAAAGACATGCACTCCATCGACTCTGCAACGTGCCATATCAAATATGTACCTGAGATTTTCGCCTCCCTCTGAGCATTCATAGTTGAGCTTGTCAGGCAGATTAGACACAAAGGTTTTCAGGTGAGCAAGCTCTAGTGAACTCCAAATTTCTTCATCTGTGTATGTATCAAAGGGGTCAAGGTTCATCCTGAGGGAGCCTGAAAACAACACAGGGTCCTGTGAGAGAGAATGGAAAAATAATCATCATCAAATCAAATCTGCAACCAAATTATTACAACTGAAAACGGCTTAGACAGAAATCACAACTACTGTATAGAGTCTAAATAATCAAAGCCAGAGCTCAGGTTTTGCTATTACTACTGCACCTGAGGAATGATAGTAATGCGTGATCTCAGGTCATGAAGTCCAATATCAGCGATATCCACGCCGTCTATAAAAATCTTTCCTTTTGCTGCCTCCAGGACCCTGAAGATTCCCAGTGCAAGTGAAGACTTCCCAGCTCCTGTTCTTCCCACAATTCCAACCTTAAAAAAAGATTGTACATTTTTATGTGAATTGAAGTTGCACATTTAGACCTCATGATAATTTCAGAAACCTTTTTTTTTGCCACACAAGATAAATCACCTTCTCTCTTTTGTTGATATGTAATGTAATGCCTTTCAGAGCGAGCTCGAGGCCTTTACGGTACTGCAGCCCGTAGTCCTGGAACTCTATGGTCCCGGTCTGGGGCCACGCCAGGGGCAAAGTGCTGCCTTCTGTAGTCCAACTGGCCTGTGAGAAGCAGTAACAAATGATGAGCAAGAACAAGACAGTTCTGAGTAGTGTACAGTCTGAAAGGAGGACCAACCTCTTTGGGAGTTTCAGCGTATTCATTCACTCTTTCCACAGAAACAATGTTATTCTCCACATCAGTCCAGGATCGAACGATCCAGCTCAGGATTCCAGTCACCTGAGATAAAAGAACAAGGATGATTACTTTAAATATTTGCTGAATGAGCAAAAGACTGAATTTACACTTAGTCAGTTTACTGCTGCTCCTGAGTTGCACATTAAAATGCTTGATGTAATATTAATTCTTGCAGGCACCTCCAGGCATATTGCGAGGTCTCTAATTGAAGGTGTCTGTCTCTGTGTGTGAGTGTGAAGGTAGAATCTCTCACCTGGAGAGAGTGTGACACAGCCAGACCAACAAGGCCTGGACTCAGGGTACTTCTCCCCATCACAGAAAGAATGGCAGCAGCCAGGACCACAATGTTACCGACAAACTCCAGATTGACTGCCAGCCACCTATTGGATGTGACAACAATTTAGAAGAGAGTCAAAAAAGTTTCAATATATGTCCTTAATACAAAAAGCCAGCAGTGATTCAACATAAAGAGAATATTCTCCCATGAATTACCATCATCCCTCCAAACTATCATCTGAAAAATAAACCACTTAAATATTCATGTCTGCTCACCGAGTGGCGACGAATCGGGGAAAGTAGGAGGTCTGATTGAAGTCGACCCTTTCATTAGCCTGCAGTATAAATCTGGGCTGTTCTCCGAAGGCCCGGATCACACTGGCACCCTGAACGGTCTCATTGAAGTGGGTGTAAATGGGTGAGCGGCTCACAGCTTCCAGCCTGCGCAGCTGACAGGATGTGGCGACGTAGAAGCTCTGCAGCCCACAGTGGAAAAGTAAAACATCAGTTTTAACAGGCAAAACAAAAGAGAGCACTGAGGGATTTCCCGTAATATAAACTGAATATGTGCTGAATCTGTGTCAGCAGATTGGGAACTAAATTCAAAGCAACTTCAGGAGAGTTGATTTTGGATAGCAGAGTATTCCAATAACAAAAAGTAATAAAATTCAGATTTCGCTAAAGCGTGTTCTAAAATAGATCTTGGGCGTGTACCTGAACAAAGGCGTAGAGAAAAGCAAGAGGCAGAATTATCACGGCTGCAAAGGGCGTCGCCATCAGCACAATGATGCAAACTTCCAAAAGCTTAAAGACGTAGCTCAGCATCATCTTCAATCCCTCAGGGACCATGCAGTCGATAGCATCGATTTCCTTTGCAAAGCGGTTCAAGAGGTTGCCACTAGGCGTGCACTCAAAAAATGACATTGGTGATCGAAGAACGTTGACCAGTAGATCCATGTGCAACTGTCGTGATGCGATGATACCACAGATAGAGATGGCAACAGTTGTACCAAAAATAGCAATGCCTGAAGAGATAGGAGATATCTCTAGTTAGAGTACAGTTAAATATTAGCAAACCCGCTGGAGGCTATAAAGAACCCCAGCTGACCTTGTACAAATCCCAGAGCTCCAAAAACAGTCAGTTTCAGGTCTGTATCAATCTGGGTCCCATTTACAACAGGATCATCAGCCCACATGCTAAGCCAGTAGTTGTAGGCCAGAGAGGCGCCCTGCTGGAAGGCGTAGAGGAAGACGATGAGAATAATGATGGCCAAGCCGATGGTCTTAAAGTACTTCTTGTACATCTCCAGCCTCACCTGCAGTAGAACAAAAAATTAAGTACAAGTCAGCCTCAAGGATGAAATACGATTATCAGCTGGTCAAAAAGACACCTTTAAACTAAAACAAACAAACAAAACATACTCGTCCAGTACGAGCCTTGTCAGCCTCAGTCAGCTTCCCCAAGTCCTCTGGAATCTGCTCCTGGTCTGTTTCAGACACAGGCTCCATATTTTGCAGGTTGGTATTAGTGGTGTCACCCCTGGATAGGAAGACAAGGTCAGAGGTCAGTTTCATAAAAAGATACCTGGGATTCTAATGTTGTTCTGTTGTTTGCATACCCAATGAGCTGCTCTTGTGAGAGATCTCTGGAGAATGGCATGAAATCAACCACGCTGAGTCGAGCGTTGGACCTCCTGGAACCAGCTACACAAAAGGGATTAGTTATGTGATTAAAACAATGTTTAACAAATTTGAACAGTTCATGGAGAAAACAATGAATTTAGTCTGTTTACCTCTTTGTATAGCACTCTCTTTTTTCTCTGTGCTTGCAAAGGTGTGGATGAAGTCAGCAAAAGCACCATGGCGGCTGAGCAGTTCCTGGTAGGAGCCGCTTTCTGTGATTTCTCCATCTGCCAGGACAAGGATGAGGTCAGCCTGAGGCAAGAAGCTCATTCCATGGGTCACCAGGACACGGGTCTGTTAAATAAGCCACACACAAGTGAAAAAAATTAGATGCAAATGCAATCTAATGGTAAGGTAAACTTCAAAACAAAATGTCAGCAAAGTTTTGGTTTTTATGTGTTATGAAAGAATAGTGCAGAATTTGTACTGGAAAGTGGTTTAGGTGTAAAACTGTTCTTGGTTTGTTTGTTGTAGGGTATTACTTTGTCTCTGAGAACTCCTTTAGGTCCAATGACTTTGTCAAAGATGTGCTGCCCCACGTGCGCATCAACAGCTGACAGTGGATCATCCAGCAGATATACATCAGCTTTTCTGTAAACAGCCCTGGCCAGACTCACTCTCTGTTTCTGCCCACCAGAGAGGTTAAGTCCCTTCATGAACAAAAGAAAAATTATAAACAATTTGAAAAATCATAAAACAAATCCTATTATTTTTTGGGGGTAATTATACCTTCTCTCCAATTTCTGTAGCGTCTCCTGCAGGTAAGATGTCCAGGTCAGGCAGCAGGGCACAGGCCTCCAACACACGCTGGTACCATGTTTTCAGCTTCTCACGACCAAATAATATATTGTCCTGGACCGTGGCATTCTGAATCCAGGCCTGCTGGGGTACATACGCCACAGCGCCCTGCAAAAACACAAAGAGAAACTGTCAATATTTGCTCTTACCTCAAACTAGAAACAGATCTTGCACATGGAACATTAACTTTGTACCTTAACACTGACTTGACCACTTCTTTTCTCTGTTTCACCGAGCATGGCAGACAACAAAGAGGACTTTCCACTGCCGACATGTCCAACCACAGCAACAAGGGAACCTCGTGGCACACGCACGTTGATCCTGTCACAAAAAAAAAAAATAGAAGTTTCTTAGTAAGTCTCTCCAGATTTTACTGCCAATTTTTCTTTTTCAGATTTTATAATTCCTACCTTTTAAGACATGGAGGACCTTCTGAAGACCAGCTGAAAGTGCCATTTTCTATGACCACATCTTCACTCTCTAAACAACAAAAACAGACTTAAATTAACAAAACCTGCAATGAGAACTAAAAATAAAAGTATTTTTTCCAATTTAAGAAGCAAAGTTTCCCTTTGAAGTTAGTCATCAGAGTGCCGTCTGGGCATAATTACAAGTGAATTTGCCTAATCGTGCAAATTACAGAGCTGCTGCCTTTTCACAAGATGTCTAATGAAGTGTTGACAGATCTTAAGACAGAGAAGTACAGTATTCACTTTTTTTATTTCTCTATGATTCATATGTCTGAATTCATGCTATGATTTAAGTTTAACCACTAACTGGGAACATCCTATAATTACCCCATCTACCAGTCAGCCCAGGACCCAGGAAGTGACAGTGCATATGATCCATACAAGTCTGTGGTAGTCCACAGTTATAAACAACATCTTATGGGCTGCTTTTATTGATAATGGCAGCTTATGATTTCAGAGGATATGGAAACAAAATTGTGTGAATTTGCTAAAGTACACTTTGTAGGAAAAACTGTGGATTTATTTAAGCTGTAAGATTTAATATAGAGGGAGTTTTACCAGGACTTGACGGGGCCTTTGAGACGCTGTCTGTCTTCAGTTCCTCTGAGCAAAGGTATTTTCCAAGACGTCTCAGTGAAACTAAAGCCTTAAACAAACAGTAATTATCCAAATTAATTATTCTTCAAAGATGAGAATCAGAGACCACAGATGGAATCCATTCTGAGTAATCATGGATATCAAAAAGAAATATTACCCACCTGCATTGTTGTGCTAATTGCAAAAGGCAGCTGGCTAAGTGGCGTCTTCAAGATGTTGATTATTGCCATGGAAACAAACACTTTCTGTGCATCCAGGACGTTTCTGTTATCCAGCATTACATAGACTCCGAACATGGCAAAGGCAATCTTTGGAAAAAAGTAAGTATGTTAAATTTACAGGCAGAAATCTTAAACATGACTAGCAACTGGTTTTGAGGAAAATAACCAGAGAACTACTGATTTATTTGATTTTTATAAATGTAAATCTGACAGTTGTGTCTCTCTATATGAAGCAGGAATTATTGTGTTAAAAAAGCCTGCAGAGATTTCCTCAGTCCTCTTTATGTTAACACACTGTAAAAACTGACTGAAATATCTTTAAAGCTTAAATTATATTTTAAAACAGAATAATGATATGGATACTTAAATCTAATGAGATAGTGCCAACAACTGCCAGCATCCTTAATGTAATCCGTAAAATCAGAAAGTTTTTCTTACCAAAAAAGAAGAGGAGTTAAATGATGCAATGGAGATTGAATAGAGAATCTGAGACTTCTTCAAGGCCTTCAGCTCCTTTTCTCTGTAGCCCAAGACCTGCTCCAGGAAAGCCTTCTCCCAGGCATAAAACTTCAAGATCTTAATCCCGTTTAAGATCTCGTTCATCAATTTTATGCGCCCGTCCATGAACTTCATTTGAATCTCCTGTTGATCGGAGAACTACATTTTTATTTTCTGATTTTTGAAAAACAAACATCAACAAAAAAAAAAAACATCTTAAATTCAATTTGAACAGAAATGACCACACTAAAGAAAATTAATATGTTTTTTAAGATGTGCTTGTCTGCCCTTATTACTGCAGCAGCAGTTTTCCTGAACATCACAGAACTTGTCTAATTTGGTAAGAATTTGCTCATTACAATTTAGTGATTTTTCTTACAAGGAAACAACAAAGGGCTTGGAATGTGGTCACTGCAACCCAAAAAAAAATTGGATTAAACTGGCATCTAAATTTATAGAACCGTTTGTTGTTTTTCAGAGAAATGAAAAATTATGTGTTGCTATTGCCCACCCTTTCCTGTCATTGTTTTTTTAAACACATTATATGGGCCAGACATCAAAAGGACAAGAGAGAATGTAGCATCCAGGCCAAACACCCACACAGCTCCTCAGCCACTATCTAAACCAGCTGTGGCATCCCCTGACCTGACATGCCAGATGCCTGGGCTGCTGTAGAGAACATGTGAAGGATTCCTGCTTTTACCTGCAGCTTGCTTCTTTTCTTTGCAATGAATCCATTGAGTGGAAAAATGAGAATGACTGTGGCAATTCCTGCCAATGCTGAAGGGCCCAGATGCTAAAAAAAAAGTAAAAAAGAAAACCCTTTAAGAGATTGTGTCTGTGCATGAATGAAAGTCACGGCAAAAACATTACATTTCCACATACCTGCCAGAGGAAGAAGAGACAAAGAGCAATCTCAATAGGAGCCAGCCAGACAGCATTAAAATACACCACAAAATCCATGAGCTTCTGAGTGTCTGCTGAAACCAGATTGACAATTTCGCCCACAGTGCAAGTCCTCCTGGCAGCGCTGTTTATCACCAAAGACTGGATTGACAACAAAAGAGACATTTCAGCCTTCAGTTGACAGTGTACAATATAATTTTATTCCCTTGTAAAGATTACACACCATCATTCATCTTAGGTAAGAGTTGTTAATCATACGTTGTGAACTGTTTTTTCAGTCTGGAAGAAGAGAAAGCTTTTGTTTTTGCCATTTGAGACATATTTTATGTCATGTGAACAGGTAGTGGCAAAATCTCTGTTGCATCGACCCACCTTTCTGTAAACCAAGCCCATGACAGCTGTCTTCACCCTCATGCCAACTGTGAAGCAAGTGTACATGTACTGATGGTTGAAGAGGGACTGGAGGCAGGAGAGCAGGAACATTAGGGTGGCGTAGAAGTAACCCTTCCACAGTGGAGCGTCTGCATCCTTCATGAAGCTCAGGAGAAGGCTGTAAAAGACGAGAACATAAAGGCTTTGAATAGGTACTTTCCTCCTGTTTAACATATTCATGGACCGTATGAAACCCCATTTTTATCCTGATGCAAAGTTAAATAAACAGAGACAGGCCTTTACTCATTCAGCATTATTTATTCTCAGTCTGATATTATCTGAATCTATCTGAGAGCCTTTCACCAGTAGCCTTGAACCCTGCTGTGGCTTCTGGCTGACTGATCCACTCAAAGTAGTTCGGGTTGCACAACAGAGCTCGGCCTGTGGCTGGGTTGCACTCACACTTGGCCTGTGGCTCTCTTATTGTGGTCCGACAGCATTTAGAGCCTCCTCTCCCTTTTCAGTCTGTCCTTCTTACTGGAGCACACAGGCCTGTGGTCTCGTCTAGTCTTCTCGCTCACAGCTCCATGACTGTAATTAACACTTCCACTGATTCTCTGCAGTGCATGAACAACAACATTCCAGTCTGATTGGAGGGATGGTGAGGCAGAGGATGGAGGGTCAGTCATGACCTGTTTCCACTGCTGCCAGCTTCTGCTTTTATTATGTTTCATGGAGTTATAAATTCCTGAAGCAAACCAACCGTCCATTCATTCATGCTGACACAAAGCCATCCTTCTGTTTGTAAATTTGACTAAACAACACAAATGAAAATATGTTTTGTACATATTTTTGTATGTTTCAAATTTTAAAGTATTCTTAATTTTTAACCATGTTGTAAAAACAAATTAAAAAAAAAATCTAACCTGGCTTGCAATACATTCAGGCATTTTTAGTCTGAACTGAGGTTTGTACATGCACTGCCCTTTTTTGTGGGACTCAAACACTGACGTGAAGTTAAATTTGATAAACACATCAACAGCATCTCTGTCGACACAATGACAGGTTACACCCTCCAATCTTTTGTTCTAAAACTGTTCATAACATTTATGATTTATCTTTCGAAGATAACTGACATTAAGCTGCATGATGAGAGGAAGCACATCCACAAAGGAGTCACGTCTCAAGATAAGAGCAGATTTAGAGTTTCTGGTAACTCTTTCTTGATTTTTACCTCAGCACTTGGGGGATGGCGAACATGAAGGCATCGTGGAATATGATACACAAGGTGCCAGTCAGAAAATAGGGACCAAATTTACGCGTCAGCGTCCTGAGAAGGAAAAAACCAGAGCTCTGCTCCTTCTGCAGTTTCCTGAGTAGCTGAGCCTGGTCTGGCAGCCTGCTCCCCAGTGCTGCACCCGATGACAAGGCCTTCTCCTGCCTGCAAAAAGGAAGAAAAAACAGTACAGAAAAAAAAAATTAGTCAGAAAGATGCACCAACTTTGCCAGCAACCTTTAGGTGTGAAATATAAAACAGACAGCAAAAAAACAGTTACTTTTCTTTTCATCCCTGATGGACCAAAGAATTTACCAACTGCTGTGGAAAGTTTAAATTTCTGCAATAATAATTAGACTTAACAGTGTTTTTTCAAAGCATGGATCATGTTAACAATCTCTGAAAATAGCTCATAGCTCTTGGATTAACATTACAACACCTAAATCCTCAAGCAACTTTCTGTTGCCTTTTTTAAACCTTAAAACTTGAAAGAATAAAAGAGCTTTTCAATCACTACAGTCATGGCTAAAACTTGCTCTGCTAAGATCATAAATTTAACTGGCAACATGCAGATGGGTTATAAAACCAAGCTATAAAAACTGAATTGACTCTTTGGTAATTAAGTTATGACAATAATGAGAGCAGTACACTGGATTACAATGTACCAGGGGTTCATATAAGCCAGAAAAGGGGCAGCACAGGCATGTTTTCTATGTTTCCCCCTACTGCAGAGCCCTGCACTGTCTGTGTGTGAATGTTAAATAGTGAGTAATGCAAAAACAAGCCACTTTCAATAAAGAACTGGTGGATTGTTGGTGTATTTACAAAGGAATAATCTATTACATTTGAAAAGAGGTCAAACACCTTCACTAAAACTGAATAACTCTGTCTTTGACTCAAGATTTTGACGGATGCTGCCTTCTGTTTATGTGTATTTGTCAACATCTGTCAAATACAGGTGTGATTAAAACATTTTTTTTATTTTGCAAAACCCTTAACAGGCTTTTATATTTTGTTTTGATGATGTTTATCAGGATTCATGTATGTGTGTTTGTGTAGGTTTAGATTTAAAACAAGTCTGCAAATCTGAAAGTATCACACTGAAAGCCCTGTCACACGATCCACAATTCAGTGTTGTAACGATTTACTAATATTTGTATAATATATAAATATTTAAATATTTCAGATGTCATAAAATCAGTTATAAACAATTCTCACTTTTGAAGTTTGGCACATTCAGCTGTCCAGTTCTGTTGCAGCTCAGAGATGATCTTGCGTGACGTGTCTTCTTCTCTCAAGGTCCACAGATCCTCTGCTTCCAGTGGTGTGCGATATCCTTTCACAACAAGCCTAATGAGGTAGAACGGGAGATGACTCAGACCCCAAATCATGAACAAAACACACATATTATTGTAAACAAGTACAAACTTTTGCCGAAGTGACTCATTCTGTGCCTAGAAATTAGAGCTTTTTAAAGAACCATCTTACCCAGTGAACCACCAGAAGAGAATCTTTGACAGGAAAGAGGCATCTTTCACAGGACAGGGATTCTGCAACAGATTAAAAACCAGACTTAGAGTTGTTTTTGCAGAAAAATGCTCACCACTCAAAGGGTTTTTAGAAATGCACAAGCTCTCTGAGGGCTCTGGATGATGGTTCAATGGTGTGTTTGTGAAGGGTGTGTTTAGGAACGTTAATGTCTGTAAACAACCCATTGCGCTCAGGTGGTCTGCTGTGGGGAGAAGAGGCCATGAACTCCTACGTAACACACAAAAAAGAATTGAGTGTTAGCGCAGGGTGAAGATGACGTTTTGAGGTTTAGCACAGATGGAACGGAAACGTGTCACCACCAACTGTCTTATTGGAGGAAACGGACTGACATACAGATGCAGAAGATTTTTTATTTTCACGCAGACGACGTCTCAACACCCTGCCGCCCCCTTACCCGGCTGTTTAACTTTCCTCATTACTCTTGCTTTTAGTCCCCTAAATCCCTGTCTTTTTGTGTGTAACTCTAACCAGAACATGTGGAATCGTGGAGGAGGAGGAAAAAGAAGAAGACACACCACTGGGTGTGTCCACCATGCCAGACTGTGGCTTCTGCACCATCAAGGCTTCTCACCACCAGCCAAGACTTTGTCAGGGACTTTTCCAGCTCCTTCGGCAGTTTATCACGGAGGAATATTACATCACGTGTCATTTTGATTGATTAGGAGTTCATTTTCATTCACCTGTCAGCTGCCCAGAGCCGACTTTCTATTCTGAGTTATAAAATGATGATTTTACCAAGCTCATGTTTGATGTAGAGAGAGATTTGTGTTAATTATTTTCCTCACAGCAGTCAAAATGTCATCTCCTAAAGTGAGAGAGTTGCTAAAAATGTATGTAGGAGCATTGCCTCACACACACACACACACACACACACACACACACACACACACACACACACACACACACACACACACACACACACACACACACACACACACACACACACACACATACTCACACTTCTCTCATAGGAAGCCAAAGTTGTTAAGTGTAAGAGGAATGAGGGAGGAGGTGAATCACATCATTTCCTCCAAAAGGCAAAAGTGTCTTGACAACAAAAGTCGAAAACCACAAAATAGCCCCTTTGGCATTTTTGTTTCCTGGGTATTATATCATCATAGATGTTTTTGACGGAAGTGGGATACATTCACTTCTGCCTACCTTTTCCAAGATGGGTTTTCCCTGTGGAGGCCGGTCAGCAAAACAGCACAGGAAGAGCTGCGCCAGTTGGATTGTGAAGTAGGAGAAGAAGGCGAGGTATCGAACAATATCCGAATCAATGCCCTGTGGAGTAAAACACTTATTACAGGGACCGCTTTAAACTTGTGATACTGTCATACTGTTGTTCTCACAAACAAGTAAACAAACAAACAAACAAACAAACAAACAAACAAACAAACAAACAAACAAACAAACAAACAAACAAACAAACAAACAAACAAACAAACAAACAAACAAACAAGTCTGAGGTTATACAGACTACAAAAACATACAAAAAATACACTTCCACTGTTAAACTCAAAACAAATCTAAATGTATTCTATTCTATTCTATTCTATTCTATTCTATTCTATTCTATTCTATTCTATTCTATTCTATTCTATTCTATTCTATTATATCCTGGTTACATCTGAAGAACAAGAAGACAAACATTCTTCAGTTTGAATGTTATTTGTTTGTTTTATATCTTTATGTAACAAATCGCTGCATCACTTCATGTCATGTTCTGTTTGTAGTTTTCTCATGAACTTCCTTATGAGGCTTTTCCGACTACACATTGTGTTGCATAGGAGGGTTTCTTTACCAGACACAATAAAGATTCATTTGGACTTGTCTGGTAAATCAGGGTCGAAACTCAATGGTTTTATTGTTGTGATTAAACAGAGGAATGGTTAAAGCTGCTTTTTAGTTGTGCTAAAAGCTCAAATCTGTAAATAGTCAAGTTGTGGTTTTACAAACCAGTATGTTCACTTTCAATGAAGGCAGCAGCTGCTGTATTAACCACTCAGAGACTTTTGTATAAAAGAGCACTTGCATTTTATTCTTGACATACAGAAGTTTTGGGTTCTGGCAGACTTTTTTCACCACTGAGTAAACGCAGCTACCACAGCCAGCTTGCTCTGCAGCAGTGTGTGTGTGTGTGTGTGTGTGTGAATCAAAGTGGAAGCTCTGGTAAACAATAAAAATTATTTTATCTGAAACGTGTAGTGCTGTGCCCAGAAAACAAGATATGAAGGGACCAAATGGACCCGGCCGCAAAGCGACTAACAGAGTTTGAGTGGTCAGAGAGTGGGTGAGAAAAATGTAGGTCAAACGGCCGAGAGTCTACAAACATGAACTCTGTCAACTTGATTTGTCAATGCTGTGTTATGATTTAGGCTCTTTCTTTAAAAAAATGTCAGAAAAAAATGATAAAAAAAGGAACCAGCTGTGTTAAAAATGGTCAATGTGGATGTGAAAATTACGGTTGGACATCTTTATTTTCCCGTTTTAAATTTTACAACCTCATCTGAGTTTCGTTTAAAGTTTTAGTTAATGATGAGACTCAGCTGGGACGGGGAAATAAAGGCAGAGTAAATTTAGGTTTTAGGAAACATACTGTTAAGGATCAGATGTTGAATTTAAATATAGCATGAAAAAACTTGTTTGTATATTAAGGAACAATGTTTAACGTGTTTTGTTGTTAACCACTGATTTCTAAGCAAGTCAACTTTTTGCTAGTCATTTTCTTTTTTATTTCTTTTAAAGTTTTTTTAATGAGGTTTTTGTAGCAGTAGACATCATATCCAATAAATTATTGTTTGTTACACAGGAGGCAGATACTGTATGTAACAAACTATTGTCCCTTTTTCAAAAAAATCACACAACCTAATTGACGTGTTTTTGTCAGTTCCCATAATTAGTAGCTTTTCAAGTTTAAGATATGACTTAAAAAAAATGTGTGAACCCTAGAAATACAACTTGAAGATTGAAAATATGAGCGTTGTGCTTCCTGTATGTGCACGTTAGTGGTTGTATGAAATGAAAACATCTGCTTCCTCTAACTTGTAAATATATTTGCATTATGTGTGGATGAACAGATTTTCATCTGGCTGTGTTTACAGCAGTGTAGGCCCATAAACACAGCGCTGACGTTTCTCTGGTCTGACCCTGGGCTGCCATGTCTCACCAGCATTTATCCCAGAGCCATCATTACTCTCCCCCAAGCAGTGTGGGAATGTCACACTGAGAACCATAAAACAGAAATATGGATGCATGTGTGTGTTTTTATAGAAATGCAAATGCGACTGCCCCACGGCTGTGTGCACTAACCTACCCAGAGAACAATGATTGCAATGTCTGACAGGAGACACAGGAAGAAAAGGAGCACTTAAACACACACAGGCTGACCAGAATTGGCAGTGTCATCCTCCAACACTTTGTTAACTTTAGGTCACCTTGGTTAAAACTGGAGGTGAAATAAAAACTCTTTGTTGACACATGGTATATCTCAAGCTGTGTTTCTGGAGTCTTGTGTCTAGACTCTGGGTAGGGATGGACCTGATTAGATATTTTCTGCATGATGTTTTGACATTGCAGGTTCACTGAGTTCAAACATTTCAGGTCCATATTTTGATGCGTCGCCAGTAAATTCAGTCCAATTCAGTTTTTTTAAGAAAAAAATGATCACAACACAAATCATTTGGCGGCACTGTGGATAAAAATTAAACCTGCTTAGTCACTTTGCAGTCAGTCCAATTTAATCCAATCCATTAAAAGCTCACTTCAGTCTAATTATAGTTTCATTTACATTTAACACTGTCAAACCTGTATAAATCATTATAAAATGCTGATTTGTAATAATATTTGTTCCCTAATGAAGCAAGACGATTGCACCAAATCCTCTGTTTCATTCAATCACCTGTCTCCAGGATAACAACCAACAGTGTAGAAAAAATTCTATTTACATTAAATGCTGCCATGTGGTATTGATTTTTCATATTAATTATTAGGATTACTACATACCTCATCAATGGCAAGTTGTATCTTCGCTCTGAGAGGCACCAGAGAACAGACAACAGACAGGACCCAGAAGAGGAAAAGGAATATAGATGAGCGACAACCTCTTATTCTTTCCAACTGGATGATACCTAGAGCAAGAATCTGCAGAAAGACACAAACAGACAAGATTTGATTTAAGAATCCACAAACTGAGTCACCGGGGCATGAGCAAGATTTGTTCTTTCTGATCATAAACAAGTATCACTAGTGCTTTCATATTGGCTGCTCGTATAACTATGAAGGTTTTTATTTAAGTATTGATGATCACTTTGATACATTTGTGTATATGACGGCCATTTAGATAAAGAGCTCAGGCCTTTGGAAAATGCTGCAGGGCAAATTGTGACATACCAGATTTCCATCTATAAAACCAGCTTGTACACGATACGCCACATATGCCTTGCGCACGTTGCTAAATGATACTGTAAATTAAAACACAAACAACCGACCAAAAAACAACACAGTTCCATAATGATATCACCAAAATAAAACTGATTCTGTTTTTAGAAGCAGCATTATGCCTTTTCTCGGAGGACTCAAGCATCTTCTGGAGGATAACTATAATTGCTCCCCCACTGAGTGGTTAGCCGAGGGAGACGTCACTTTGTCATACTAGTTCCTCACACAGTTACCAGAAAAACAACCTTGGGTTTAAAACGAGCACCACATTGGTAACTATGGGATGAGCCACAGTGGTGTCCTGTTATAAACCAGTTCCTGGTAATTTTATGAGACCTTTACATCAACAAATTAAAGCTCTGTGTAAAGATTTTGAAATGGTGGCTTGAAAAGTAAGTTTGATTTTATGAACTCCAAGCGTAAGATTTGTGAGCAGCGTTCTAGTTCATTCTGACTGTGTCCAACTCTGATTTAGCTGATTTTGACCCGACTTCACATTGTTTTCACTTAAACTGTTAAAATTAATGTTTTTAAACAAAAGTTGTTAGAAATATTCCTGTTCATTCTTCTTTAGTGTCTGATTCTTATAGAAATAAAAATACGGATTTCTGCAGTTGTATATCATTTATCTTATACCTCAGCGTTCACTCATGATTAGATGAACTGATTTTCACATCTAAGTGCATAAAACTACACTGGCTTTAACTCAGGTCTCAAATCAGTTCATGTTCAACCTACTCATCTCTTCCTGATCTAACTTGCCTATTATTGCAAACATCATCCCATCTGTTTGTATAAATCAGTGGGTGGGGCTAACTCCATCACTTAAGCCTGAGTCAAAACTCTGCCTTATAATTAAATGGGAAGTTTACAGTTCTGGGGAGCTTTACGTCATGGTTTTACTGGATATAGCCAGTAACTTTGACTCAGTCTTGCCCAGCCTGTCTTGGCTAAAAGCATTTATGCTATTTGGATTTAGCATGAGCCCAACAAATTGGTGTGAACAACAGGAGGCCATGCTGTAGGAGTGCATCCAGGAAGCAGGTGGTTGCATGCAGTAAAAAATACATGAGCAAAAACTTGGCAACTAAATTAAAAGATTGGTTAGAAGCTCTTTAGATAATTTGTTTCGTCCCCTGATGTGATAAATTATATCCCCAAAATAAAGTCTTTTTTTTAGCTGAATCTCTTGATACAAGCGATGTCTCAGTGTCTTTTTATTCAAATACATGCTGGTATTTACTCAGGCGTCTGAAAAGACCACAGGTGGGTAAATCTGTCTGGTTTTGGAGAGTCAGACTGCAGGACCTGTTTGAGGCTGTAGAGAGAGAAAGCTTTGTAAGTAAAGCCACGCAACTCTGTGGGTCATCTTTAAGAGGCTAACAAGACTATTGCAACCATTCATATCTCAGCCCAGCCATTGTACTGCAAGGCATCACTCCTGCAAAAAAAAGATAAATAGTGGTTTAACTTTCCATGCCACCCATGTTAAACTGTCCTCCTCCCCTTCTTCCTACTCATACAAGTTAAGTATACTTTTAAATCAACTGAAAATGGGTAGAATCAATGTTTTGAGAAACATTCACAGTCATTTCCATCAACAAGTTCCACTAAAACATTTCTCTGATTGCATACCAGCCCCTATGTTCTATAAATATTGTTGTGTATTCCAGCCCACACACCTCCCTGATGCAGGTCAAGGAGGCCATTGTGGTTTAATTCAAGCCATGAAGAGGAAGAAGACAAACAACATTTGTTGAGATGATTGATCTCAGAAAATGTGTAAAGCTACGCAGGCCGTGCACTGATTTAGGTCTTAATTCTAAAACTTTTGGATTTAGACGATTCTATTATTGTCACATACGATGAGACACTGAAATAAAAACAAAGCATCTTAAAGACAGTAATGGTCAGATGTTAAAGATGGAGTTTAAATAGGGATCTTGTGGTGAATCCTCCTGTCCAACTGCACACCTGTAACCTATAAAAAGACGGAATCTTTCTGTGTAATTAGGGTAAACTTAGACAACAATTGTATATCATCAAGTTTGTATTTGTTGTTGTTGTGTGTGTGTGTGTGCGTGTGTGTGTGTAAGAAAAAACAACTTATTTTGCATTAAGACACATAATTCACCAAACGCTTGTAAAGGACTGACTTTATCCTGATGAATATGCCTTATGAAACTGACTGTCCAGTTGGGATTCATGTGAAACTAAACATTTCAGATTTTTGACCAAAAACGTCACATTTGATACAAAACTGGTTCCATTTTGTAAAATAATTCTGCATGCTTTATTTTCCCTCTATAAATATTTGAAAGATTTAGTTTCACATATGTGTTATTTCCTTGTAACACATGACTGATTGCTGGAAAAGCTTCTGTAATATATTCTTTGCACATGGAAACTTACACATACACACTTAACACTGACGACACGTCAAACAGCAACTGATGTCAATACATATGTACTCTGAACCCTGATCAGTGATTGTCAAATACATGTTGTGTTTACAAGGCATTGCAATATTTACATTGCTTGTGACACTATAAATCTATCTTTGGTTATGCATCCTTGCACCTGAGTGTCTGGCCAACATACCGTACATACACTATATGTTCTTTCATGTGTTTGCGTGGTGAAGCAATCCAACAGGATACAGTATAAAGATTTCCCAAAACTTCCCAGTTACCCTGAGCAACACTGTACTGATGTGAAAAGTATGTTATGAGCTAAAAATCAGACTCAGCTCAATAGATAAAACTTTTAGCACACTTAATGCTGCTGCATTACTGTATAAGTAGTATGTAATGATCATACAAAATCTTTTAATCAAAAACCTTTATAAATTGATGAATGTCCAAGGAAAAGTCTAAAAAATAACTTTTTTTCAAACCTGATTTGGACTTATGTAGATGTGTGTAAATTAGTGTATATATATTTACCACAGTCATGCTGCGAATGATGGGGCTTAGTAAGAAGACCATGTGGTGCTGGATGTCTTGGTTTCGCTCCAGGAGAATGTAAAAGAACTCCACAAAACCAAAAGAAGCCAGCAGGAAACCCAGAACCTGAGAAGATCAGAAAAATATTAGATTTAACTTTAAGTATACAATTTAATTTAGTAATGCATTTCTGTTCACGACCAGAACAAATTTTGTAACATTATTTTTTTTTTTTGTCATGATCTGACTACAAGCAACAGAATTAGAAAAGGAAGACTCACCATCTTGGCGGTGCAGAGGCAGGACATTTGAATCCTTCCATTGTCATGGCAGTACAGGTGAAGACAGTAGAACGGGACCAACAGCCACAAATAGACACAGGGAACCCACACCAGCACTGTGTTCTGGAAACACTGGGTTAGATCAGGGTTGGCGGTGTACCATGTACGGTTCCAGTCCTGCAAAAACAGGAAAATAACAAGGGCAAAAGTTTAGCTTTGGAGAAAAGACCCAGGACTCAGGGTCAAACTGTGAGGTTGGTTTCATATTTAATAAACTCTCCAGTTACGAGCCAAAGTTAAGAGAATCCAGACTTGGTGCAGGTCCTACAAGTCCACAAGGTAGTCAAGAGTGAAACCACAGAAAGTTAACCAAAAATGTGTGTGGGCTGAGCCCTGACAGTGTGAGTTGGAAAAGGCCTTCTTTTACCAGAAAGCTGAGTCAGTTTAGAAGTTTTTCTAAGTTCGTCTCTGACAAGTTTCCTAATAAAGCAGGATACAAGACAGCAAACCTGGAGTCTGGACTTAAAGGTTTCAGATGGTGCAACAGTAGCAGAGTGAGGATATGTCTTCTTTGTTTAAAAAAACATAAAGAGATAATTGGTTTGTTGTTCTCTTGCTTCCCTTGTTTATTACTTCACTTGCCTAATGAGGGGCAGAGTGTCTGGCTGTGCTAACGAGACTGCCCTGCGGAGTCACCACAGGAAGTGGTGTAAAACTTCTAGCATGGCAGAGAAGTCGGGTTCTGATGGTAGAGTCCCAACTGGGATAAAGTAGAGTGGCCACAACTGGTGGCAGCTGCAATATCATTATGTAACAGCAGTCTGCCCACAGCAGTACAAGTGAACCACAGCAGGTGAGTCCAAATTCACACAGTTTAACGCTGCAGCTCCTTGTTTGAACATTTTACATGAGTTGGTACTATTTGACATTTTTGGTACCACAAAAAGCCGAGTCATGATCTGACAACAGACAACAAAGTTTAACTTGGAATCAGTTTTTACCCTCACCAAACAGTAACGTAACTTTAAAACTGGCTATGATTATGTAATGAGAAAACCGTTTTGCACATACACTTAGATCCATTCAAGCAATAAATCTCTGCAGAGGCAATGAGTGGGAGGCTACTTTCGCAGTCCCTTCTGACTCCTGTGGTCAATCACAGGCAGATGTTCAGAGCAATTTTATGAATAGATCCAAACTGTCAAAGCCTCTCCAAGCACTTTCTTCTGCATTTTGCTCGGTCCTCATCCTGTTTCTCACCCTTTGCTGAAAAGTGTTTGCAGTAAATTGTGTGTGCCAACAGCTGCTACAAGGATGTCTATTTTTACTGGACAAACAGAGTTATGTGAAAGTTGAGAGCAGAAACTTTCTGTACCAGTGTCGGGCTGCTACTGTATCTTTTTACAGATTTGCTTCTGATTGAATTAGTTCATTTCTTATAACCTGATGTGCTAATGAGCTAATGACTTGAATTTAGTACCAAGTTTAGTTGAAAGCAGTTGATGCATCTGGGAGGATTTGGCATGTACACAAGGAGGACACTGTAATTTGAGAGAGTGTCAGTCTTTCTCCTGCCAGTTTTACTTTGTCCTGCAGTTCAAATTACAGCTCAGGTTGAGTTCAACAGGAAGACACAAAACACAGAGCCATTCTTCTGAAATGGTTTCTTATAAATTAGTTGACCCTAAAAACATTCAGGTTGTGTGTTTGTAAAACAAACAGTGCAGTAGTTAAATTCCTTTATGCTATTGCCAGTAAGAGAGAAAATATGGCATTTGGATGCATTTTTTTAGACTAAACCTAAAAAACTCTCCTTCACACTGTATATTTGATTTCACTTAAACAGAAGTAAAATTCTACAACACTTTTAAAAGGATTTAAGGGTTTGTTAACTGTGTCTCCTTGATATACCCTAAATGGATAATTTTCTTACTGGAAACAAGTGGCTGTGAAAAGACTGCGTGCAAAGTCAAGCAGACATTTCTTTCACTCCTTTTTAAAACTTTTGAATATAAATTTTTTTTTATAATTTCTGTATAAGTTATGTACAAGTTTACATATTTTGAAACAAACTGAACTGAATGGCCTTTAACTTTTTGGGTTCGTTTACCTTAAGTAAATGTTCTTCTCATGTGAACTACTCATAGAGTAACTTTTTTTCTAAACTACCTGAGGCTGCGACCAGAAAGACTGAGTGATACTATTTCAAAAGTATGTTAAAGGTTGATTTAGTTAATAGCTCAAAGTACAGCGCAGCCAGCATGGAACAGAAACATCTGCTACAACATCCAATTTGCTGTTACAGATGTAACATAACCAGGAACACTATGTGTTTTACGTTTTACGGGAAACAAGGTTGCTCATGATGACACACCATTTACTTTTACTTTCTGCACCGAAAGATTGATGGCTATTGTTTGGAGGTTTTGCAGAAGCAAAAACAAGCACATTAGCTGTAATGAGATCCAGAAACAAAGAGAAAGGGGGAGTGAGGTGGGGGTGGTGGGGGGCATTCAGTTCCAGCTGGATCAGAGTCTTTCTTCTATCCTTGAGCTAGGATTCAGAATGTGGAAGTTTGCTTATATACAAAACTCAAAAAGCTCGTGTAACCACGGCAACTCACTCAGCTTGATGGGATTCAGTTTACTCAGCATCTCACTGAACCACATCATGCAGCATATTGATGGGTAACACACCTCTGAGATAAATTAAACATTATCTTTCCAAGTCTCACATGCTGAGGCTTCTGCATGAGAAGGCCGCAGTATGCAAAAATATATTTTTTCTTTCCTGCACAAATTACTGCTACCAAATCATCCTGGAACTCGTGCCAATCTTCATTATTTTATCATGAGTGTTTTGGTGTTTTATAATTAATAATAAAAGCCTTTTGAACAGGAATTTCATAGCTGATTGCAGAGAATACTACAAAAATGTGACTGATGCAAGTCACACAAGCAAACCATTAAAAAAAGAAAACAAGATTAGATGAATTAGAGAAAAATCTCTGATCTGACATCTGGTTCTCATCATTGAAGCAAAAACAGTGTAGATAGGATAACTGCAATCTTTCAGAAAGGATGTAACAGCAGTAATATCAGCATTTCTATTGTTGAATTATAAATGGTTCAAGTGTAAATTTTAGAGCCAAAAAACACACCCCATAAAGAAATGTGATTCAGGATCAGTGAACACATCATCAACTCACCCATAAAGGGTCCAGGCCACTGAGTCTGCAAAAGGCATCCATCCACTCACTTGCTCCTTCCTCCCTGGTGCCGTGCTTTCTGAGGTCGATCAGCCCTCCTCCTCACACAAGGTTGCACACTCACTCTGTCACCAGTTTCTGAGAATGTTTGTGATAAAGGGGTGAAAGTGTAAACTCTTATTGATCTCTTGTTCTGTAGTATTTTGAGCTCAGACAGCTCTGCCTCGTCTCCCTCTCTGTGTTTAATGGTATGTTTATATGCACTAACTTTTCCTCCCCTTTAATAAAACATCTTCTGAAAGTGAAGCTGTTTCTTTCCTACTCTGTGTTTGAACTGCTGCTGCCCTGAGATCCTGTCTTTCTAACACTCAGTCAGCCTGCCTGCCGTTTATGAGTGTGTCTCCTTGCTGGGTGGGTGGAAATATTCCTCTCTCTCCTTTACTCACTCACACCCCTCTCTTCTCCCCCCATTTGCTGGATTTTGACCAAAACACCACAGTAACTTCCCTGAGTGGGATGACAGTCCCACACCCAGACACACTCCTCCCATTTTCCCTCACTGCCCCCTCACCTCTTTTTTTGCTCTTGCTATTGCCCAGTTTCCCCACATTCCAAACAGTCAGTTGTCTGGCCACAAAGTGTCTGGTTGAACATAGAAATACCTTTTAAACTAAGACTAGACACACTCCAGTAAACACCATGCATTTAAGATTTAATCTCTACATAAATAAAGATATTGCAAACCAAAAGCCAGTCATCTTGCAATCTTAAAATGCACCACATCCTTTTCATGATTAGGTAGAACCTTACAATTTATTTAACTTCTTCAATGCAAATTGACACACGTTCTAAATTCAGAGGGAAATATGTAATTTCTTCTTTCTTATTAATCTAATGTTTTTAAAATAAAAGCCTTTGAAAAGCTTTGGATTTTAAAAACTTCATCACTTTGTGAACAAACTTATCAGATGAATATTTAAGAAAAAAGTTTTTTGTGTAAGAACACAAAAAAGATTTAATGAAGGATCCATTTCAATCAACAACATCTCTATATTAACATCTTTATATTAATGCCCAGACAAAAGTTAAAGAAAAGCATATTCTTCAAAAGTCAAGGGAATGTTTACTTGTATGGAGTATTTTAAATTTTTTTAACTGTCACATTAATACCCTGGCTAATATAAAAGATGCAAAAACCTCATTTACTATTAATTCTATTTAATTAATTGAGCTATAAACACATTTACATTTTAACCAAATACACTAGAGTTGAATTTCAGAGATTCCTCTGTGATGTAAAACATCACATGCATTTCCAAAGTACAGCTGAGATGGCAAGAAAACCGCAGACATGCTTAATTAGTCATCTTATCAGACTAAAAGTTGCACAGTAAGTGGAAAATGTGATGTCATGTGATGATGGCGTCTGTGGGAGTATCGTGTCAAATTAGAGAACAAGCTTCAAAGTCCATGTCCTTTGAAAAAAATAGTTGAATGAGAGAAAATTAATAAGCCTCATACAGAAGATTCTAGTGAGTCTGTGGGGATGCACGATAACATGGCTGGTAGAAAGAAGGTCCTGGGTTTGAAACCACCCTGGTCCTTTCTGCATGTTTGCTCTGTGCATGCATGGGTTTTCTCCTCGGACTCTGGCTTCCTCCCACAGACCAAAGATATGCGATTGTCCTAAGGTGTGAGTGGATGTGTGAATGGTTGTCTGTCTACACGTGGCCATGGACTGGCAACCTGTCCAGGTGTAACCCCGCCTCTTGTTCAGTGACTGCTGGAGACAGACACCAGCTCCCCTGAACAGAAGCAAGCAGGTGACTGACAGCAGATCCACCTTGCACCATGTCTCATGAACATTTACATTTTTAACAGTCAGAAGATACAATTAAACTCAAAATCATCCACTTGTTATTTGGATCCATTTCCTTCCACTTTCTTAAAAAAATACTTTTACCTGTGTAACACATGAGGAACTTCAAATTCTTGTCTTCTAACAGGAGTTTCTCCCACTGCACTTAGAATGGCCAACATCACACCACAGCAGACAAGATCCAACAGTCATTTCTAATTATTGACCCATTTCAATTCCACCATTTATTGACCAACAGTTTATACTCAGATTAATAGATATCTTCAGCCTAACAGCGTGTTTGATGGTTGTCAGCCTGGTCACTTCAGCTTTCTGTCATTGTGTATCAGAGAAATTGAAAACTCTCCTTTTAAATCTCAGTGTAAATATTTTTGAAAATAAGTTAAAAACATTTTATTTGCACTAATATATAGTTATGAAATGTGCTATAAAAATAAAGTTTGATAGAAGGATTAGTGAGTAATTATTCATTTGTTGTTGAATTGAACTGAATTAACCATTAGCTATAATAAATTTGGAACAGTATGCAAATACTCTGATGTGTGCGATGAAAAAAAAATGACCTCAAAATCTGCCTCTTGATGTCCTTCAAGCATAAAAAGTGCAACTTTCCTCAAATTGCTTTGTAGTCTGCTGAAACGCATCATCACATGGCGTGATCCCTACTATCCACAGTGGAAAGACATCAGCTGTGCAGGAAAGTATGACACTCTCTGGACTTAGACTAACACTAGCACCATCATCACCACAAAGAAGAAACATGGAAAGTTCGGCATAAAGGCAAACCACTGTCAGGCCTCGAACTGAGCCATGTGCAAATATTAGATTATTATTCTTTTAAAAGTGACTCATCATTTTGAGTTTCTTCACCAGGCAAATTGTTGCCATTTATTCTGTACTTCAGCTAATTTAATGGAGCAAAATGAAACAAGTTATGTAACATATGACTTCATCTGAATGGGAATTTTGCTGGTTTGAATTTTGATTTTACTTTCAGCTGAGATAATTGAACCATCTGGAGTAGTGCAAATGTAATATAAATAAAGGTTATGGATCCTTTTTTTGTACAATACACGTGTTGAAGGTCAGTAATTCAAAATTTCTGAATTATCACAGTTTCTTATGCAATCATGGAGGAGTAAAAATACAATGGTATGAAAAAAAATCCTTCGTAGGTGCCACACAAATGTAAACAAACAAGTCATACATGGTCTGAGCGACCATTGTTATGTCTCAGTCCGACTGCCTGAGCTGCTGCAACGAAATGGTCCGAAACACCTTCGTCAGTGAGCCACAGCCAGTGAAGTGGGTGGTGGGGTGTGTGTCTAGCGCAGCCTGGAGTGTTTATTGTGCACTTTCTTACCTAAATAATATCAGGGGTTCAGTTTCTGAGAAGGCCTGTGTTCCTTTCTTTTTTCCAACTCTCACTAGAATCTCAGAACATGTTTGTTTTTTTCTAATTAGCAGCTGACAGATGAGAACATCTGGAGGATATTTTTCACAGATGTGTCAGAGCAGTTCTGGAAAGCAGCCTTCTGCATTGTGGTCATCATGTTTACATGTTCTTTCCTAAATTTGCTCTGTTGTCTGTTTGTAAATGTCACCCATAAAGCGTGTTGATAAATATACACGTGTATTTTATGGGTTTCCTAACTGGAGCTGTGATAGACTAATTCCTCCCCTGTCGGGTTCAGAAAAAACCTAGCCAAGACTCCTCAGCTGATCATTCCCAGACAGGGGCTTGAGGTTGGAGGTGGTGCAATTTGAGAAGAAAAAGTAGCACAAAAACAACACACACACTAAGCTGTGCACATGCAGGGCAGAGACAGAGCTGTGCAGATCACTGGTAGAGGCCCAAACATAAACATACACACAAGTGGCCAGTACCAGCAACCTAAATGAGCGCCGTTACAGCCGATGGCCAGACAGCAGACTGTTTACACCGGTGGAGAAAGAGAAAGCATGGCCCCAAAGAGAGACAGGCACTGGAACGAAGCCACTTGTGGTCATGGCATGTAGTAGTAGCAATGTGGACCTGGCAGGTGGTGGATGCAGAGGGTGGCTGCGGGGGTGGCAATGCCTCAGCCAGCCCATGGCTGTGCTGTGGTTAACCAGTCTAGGTCACCTACACTTCCTCTGGCCTCTCTCGCTGGGAGGAAAAACAGTCTAGTCAAAATAATGGTGTCATTTTGGCTTCTTACGTTTGAGCGAGGCGAGACATATTTAGAATCAGCAAAGCAAAGGGAGGAGCCAGAACAGTTTAGGAAACAAGTGAGAAAAATATCTGCTCTGTCTTTTTTTTTCTCACAACCCTTAAATAAGCAGTGTTAAACGAGTGGCTCAGTTCCAGTGCCGCCTGTAAATTCAGATGTGTTAGCCTACGCAGGCAATTATAATTGGGCCCCGTCTTCCACTCCCCCCCCCAAAATCACACTAACATCCGAATCAGTCATCACGGTTTAACTCTGGTTGATGTTTGACTTACTTCCTGAGTGTCAGCACGATTACTGGGCTGTGTAAACTGATATGAGGAGCAGTGCTTACTAAATCTGTGTGTCTTTATGCATCAGATCTGCTTCTTACGTCTGTAGGTTCTTGACTCGTCTCACATGTCTCTGTGAGTGAGCTGAGCCTGAAAGTATGTAACACCTTGCTCGCCTGGTTCCTGCTGAGGAACTACTCATTCACAAGAAGTCCAAATACCCACAGAGGTAATATTTTCATACACATGTACACAGAATTGATGCTGCTCTTATTTCTTTCCAATATTGTTAACGCATTCAAATTTGGGACATACATGGTGTTGATACTACAAGTGTCTGAATAAAAGCAAACTGCACTTAATGATTCTCTTCAAAGTTTCACCTCATATTCAAAGTTCTCTTAAAGTTCTGATTATGCTCTGGTCTTTGCAGAAACAGCCGCTCTAAAAGAATGGCTGGAGTCACATGAGTCATTCACCCACCCAATCATCCTTTAGATAGTTTTTACTTATCACAGTGTTTGGCAACAGGACAACATGTCCCATGCTTTAAGGTGTGAGTGGTTGTGAAACTGCCTGCATGGGTAGAAGAGCCACAGCTGCATTGTAGCTGTTTAACAGGTGAATCTCAGATCAATTCCCTCTTAATACTGTTTATCTGTGCAAAATTTCTGACCCCTTTAATCAGAGTGCTGACTTTTTCTCCATATGAGAGCAATCAAGGAATCAAGTTGTAGAATATTAGCAGAGTTTTTGTTTGTTTTGTCTTAGATTACAGTAATTCCAGTATATTCTTCTAATTCACTAGGCGATGATTACAAGGATTTTTCCAGTCAAATATCACAAAAAAAACTGTCAGCAAAATTACATCAACATGAATCAAAAGCAGACTTTCACATGTCCAAATTAGTTAAAATTCTCCCTCAGACTTTTAAACATGGAAAAACCAAAAAAAAGTGAAATTATTAGAATGTTTACTCACCACTCTGGTTTAAATTTGGCAGAAGCAGAACTCAGAGTGTTATTGTGACCAGAATCTAACTGAAAAACTGACTGACGGCAGTTGGAGGTTAAAGAAACGTGAGAGAAACACATTGGTACATCCACTGTAGTTGTGTCTTTGATCATTGTACAAGACTCCTGCATACTTAAAGGTAAAAAAGAAGATTAAAGATAAAAGATGATTGAGAGATACGATATGTAAATGTTTAACCCCTGACCTGTTATTTGACATCCTAACCCTAACACTAACCCTTGATCGGGGGAGTCAAACCCTCCAGCTCCCTCCTCTAAATCAGTTTGTTTTTATTCACTGTGGGGGGATTTCAAGACACGTTGCTGTCCTTGAAAGAATGTGTGAGATGTAGATCTTAAAATGTTGTTCTCAGAGAGACGTGAAAAATGTTAAACTGGAAAAAAAAGAAAAACGATCTTGGAATATATCATGTAACTTTTATGATTCAATTAACCACTACAGGATAAAAAAAGATCAGTTGTCTTCTCTTCAGACAATTTAAATTGTGAAAAAATACATAGAGTTAACAGCTTGGGGCTTATTTACTTCAAAAACTGCTTAAAATGTAGATTTTGCACATTCAGATGCTCAATTTTAATACAGTCTTTTGTAAAATCGTAGGAAACATGTTTAAACTCCTCACTCTCACTTGAGCTGTTTGATGTTAATTCTGTGTGTAGTTTGAATTTGTACCATTCACATACCAACTCAGACTCCCTGCCTCACACAAACACTGCAGTTATCATCTTTTAGCCATTAGGTTTGTCGTTTAATTGTAAATACATATATTGTAAAAAGATGTGAAAATATTTATGAAATGTTTGTTACACATTTTATGATTAATATGTGCAAAAATATATAAATAGTTGCCGAACCATTCATGTGACTCCTTCCCACACATATACAAAATATTCCACCACTTATTGATCTGAATGGAAAGAGACGATTGACTGTTTAATCATTGTTTAACTGATCGTGTTTTTCAGGCATCATTATAAGCTGATTAGCTGGCTGAAATCGTGCAGCTACGATAATGGGAATTCTCTGTGATTTTGTGTAAGTCTCCGAAAAAATGAAGAGGTATTTTCCATTAAAACTTCCATGATTCTTGATTCAGATGAACAGGTCATTAGTCATTAACACATTTAGATGAGGGCTTGAATGAGGTGGGCTTGAAGCAGGGAAACATCTGAAACATGAAGGGCATTTGCCCTCCAGGTCTGGAGTTTGACACCCCTGGATAAAGTGTGCTCCAATCTTAACGATAATATTTAATCTAATTCTTATTTGCCTTGTATGAGATTGGGAGACACTTTGGTTGCATGACCGATCCAGAATTAGTGGAGTAATTGTTAGGTTTCACTTTTTTTCTTGTGACTCTCTTCCAAACCTGACATCTCTAAACCTCAGACATAGTAAAGATGCTCTTTTCCCTCTCAGACACCAGATGGCTGCCATCATTTTCTCAGCTGTCCTGGAACCAGAAGGTGTCTGAAACTGTGATTACTCTTCAGAGGAAAACCACACTGGACAACAGCCAGCCAGAGGAATGAGAACGATACCACAGGATTGGTTGCATGTGAGCAAAATCTCTCAAACAATGTGAATATACAGTTAGCTATTACCTGCCTTTTCAAACTGATTTATTTCCTTATTTGTCTTTAAGTTTGAAAAAATCAAAACGTGACTTAATTACAATTTATCTGAATTCCAATTTACTGTATATATTTATGTAGCACCAGTTCACAGCAAAGTCATCTGTGATACAATAAAAAATTAAAGATTATTATCCTGTTTTCATATATTTGGATTACAGAAAATAATTTTTCTAGAAATGCAAAGGTCCCAGCTGTTTCTTTTCATACAGTAAAGACTGTGACTGAACGTTGGTTAGACTGATTGCTGGAGAATGAACGAAAATGTACAAAATGTGAATTAATTCTGTCAAAGTCTAATTTTTCCTGGTCTTATCACATTAAGACCACAAAAAGAAAACACGGTGTCATTTTTATAACTGTGTTTGTTGTGATTACAGTGGAAGTAAAAAATGCACCAAAACATGAGCATTCTCCTAAAAGAAGCACAGGAACTTCATCTTGAGGACTAAATTTAAGATCTAGGCACAGTGTTGGAAATCTGTGATTTAAGTGTCAGCCTGTGGTGAATATTTGGTTTAACCCAATCTGGATGTTCCTGTAGTCCAAGTAAGTTTAGACAACCTCAAAACTAAGTGGAGATAAACACAGTGAGTGAGAAGGACAAAAAAAAATCAATCCATCCATCCATCCATCCGACCATCCATCCATCCATCCGTCCGTCCTTCCTTCCTTCCTTCCTTCCTTCCTTCCTTCCTTCCTTCCTTCCTTCCTTCCTTCCTTCCTTCCTTCCGTCCGTCCGTCCGTCCATCCGTCTGTCCCTCCGTCCGTCCCTTCATCCGTCCGTCCTTCCTTCCATCTGTCCATCCGCCCGTCCGTCCGCCCGTCCATCCGTGCATCCATCCATCCATCCATCCATCCATCCATCCATCCATCCATCCATCCATCCATCCATCCATCCATCCGTCCATCCATCCATCCGTCCGTCCGTCCGTCCGTCCTTCCTTCCTTCCTTCCGTCCGTCCGTCCGTCCGTCCGTCCGTCCGTCCGTCCACCCATCCATCCATCCATCCATCCATCCATCCATCCATCCATCCATCCATCCTTCGTGCGTCCATCCGTCCGTCCGTCCATCCATCCATCCATCCTTCGTGCGTCCATCCATCCGTCCATCCATCCATCCATCCATCCATCCATCCATCCATCCATCCGTCCATCCATCCATCCATCCATCCATCCATCCATCCATCCATCCATCCATCCTCCCAGAGACTCAGTAGCTTCAGTATAACCAGCTTGAAACTTTTGGAGTAAACACAAATTCTTCAGCAAAGCTTTAAAGGATATTGTGGCTTCTCTCTAAACTCAAAACAGACCTGCTTCTACCCCAAAATAGCCCCGAGTGACGATACAAGGGACAGTCCCTCATCACGAATTGCCCAATAACCTGGCCTACTGGCTACACTGTAATGACTCTCGGAGCCTGACTCCCACTCACTTTGGGTCCGTTTGACGTATGGAGGCACCACCTCATCACAAGTCACCACAATGAAGCGGTAAGACGAAGATTTACAAAAACAATTCCTTTCACTTGAGGATTTAAGATGGAGTCAGGCTAAAAATATCACAGAGGAAAACTGAGGGGGAAGCCTGGATTGTGGTTGTGGCATTTATTAGAGAATCATCCACTCCCTTCATGCTGTAAAAATACAGTTGTTTTCATGGTGGAAAACAAATGGGATGAGTACTGTGTGGTAAGATGATGAAGTGATCACAGCCCAACACCCCCCTCTCCCTCTTTTACCATTGTCTGTTCCCATTATATGTTCTACCACAGTGCACATCACCACAAGATTTTACCAGTTGATTGTGATCTGATTTGCCTTTAATTTGATGTTTTATGGATTTTTTTTGGAGTCATGGTTATTTTGCAATATGAGATGCTTAAGATGTGCTTTGAAAGTAATGTTTTTCTATGCTGTTGTGGTTAAACAAGCAAAATGAGGCATTATTTCTATACATTGAAAGCATATATTCTTTGATTTTTATAGTTAATGTAATTGTAAGAAAACTGGGCCAATGGATCATGTACAGTAAGTAAATGGAGCTCTTACTCAGCTTCCTATTGCAGGGACATTTGTTATAGTATGTACTCAAACACTGGAAACCTATACTTTACACTCTTTAAACCGGAGAATAAAAACATCACAGACTTCCGGTAAACCATATAGAACAGGCTGGGACTGCAGAGCAAAATGAGCCACATCCTGTGGGTAACAGGAAGTGGTGGTTAAATGACATGTTTCATGAGTGAACGGCTGCTGGACATTTGCATCTCACTCTTCATTTAATTGGTAGTTTTGAATTTGCTTTTCTGGTTGAAGTTCAGTTTAAACTGGAGAACTGTTGTGGCTCTGTTTAAATTGAAATGTTTCACCTTTTTTTACACTGAATGTGTCTTCAGCTAATGTGTCAGCGCTTGCCACTGTGGTAATTATAACAATGTCTTAAATAAGATGTGCTTTCCACCCTAAGCCTTATTAGGAAATTTTCTTTAATAAGTGTTATAATTTAAATGCAACCAATTTATTAATTACATATAAATTACTTTTCTCTGGTTTCAATTACATGCAGGATCTATAAACTAAAGTTTCACAGCTTTTTAGGAGTCTTGGCAAAGTTTAATCAGAAAATTAACCCTCTTATTGGAACTATTTTATAGATATCATGTCTTTCCCTAAGGGACACCATTAAACCATGAAATGTTTGGCTTTTTATAGCATTGTTACATAACTTTAATTTGGTTCGCAACCTGGTTTCGTAACAGTGTTGAATGACTAACTGTTGTTTTCAAGGGGAATATGTGGCTTTTAAGAATTTATATTGTCTGGGACATCCCAAACTGTATTTATAAATATCTGCAGTGTTTCCAAAAGGTTTGAAGTAAATGTTGATTTACTTGCAGTTGTTGTGTGATGATTTTGCATAAATTTGGTTTTGAAATTAGTTTGACAAAAAATGCAGTAGATTAGGTGATACTGCAGAATTTTTGAAAAAAGAGGAAAAACATAATTAAAGTTCTGAATATAAATTGTGTTTTTTATCAAATGTATGTTTTTCTTCTGGTTTAGCTTCTTAACTTCATGTGATCTAAAGTGTCTCTAAAAAAATCTAAACACCTGAAAACCTGAAAGTTTAAGCAGAAACAACATTAAAAGGCCGGCAAAATTAAATTAAACCCATTTCAAGGCTGTTTTTTTTCTAAAAACAAGTAAATAAACAAATGAATGAATAAATAAATGAATGAGATACTTCTTCTAATTGTATTTCTTTGCATCTGCAGCTTTTCTTCACAGGGTTTTGATTATTCTTCTGTTTGTTATGCAGAATGGCAAAATTGCAAAGCAGAAATAATTCCTTCTACATTCCAACCGTCATCTAATGACACTGTTTCTGAAAGGTAAAAGAACTCCTGACAAACTGAGAATCTCAGGCCTTGGTCTTATAAAACCAAAAAAATAATTCTTCACTTTCTCTCTTTGCAGATTTATTCTTGATTGAGAGCGTTTCACACAAAGATGCATGTGACACCGCAGTTAAACCAAATCTCTCTGTCATGTGCATTTCCCACGACTGCACTCGTTTATTCTCACACTCCCAAAACATGAAAGGTTTTCACTTGACTCTGTTCTCACACTTTAACTCCAGTTCACATTGGTAAACAAAGGATGGACATCCACAAAATCCAAACAAGAAACTCCACACTTAAAATGGAACATGAAAACAATGAAACGGGAGCATTTCTTTTTGGCCTTTTCCAGCTTCCATCATTGGGTTTTGGCACAAGTTATCCAACTCTACAGGGACTGTAAACTCCTCCAACAGGATCTGCTTTATCTCTTACTTTCACAGGCTTTGTATTTTTAGCATAACTAGCAATATGTTAGTTTGAATGAACACGTCCTTCTTGTATGAAAGAAAACATGTTTTAGTTTTATAAACAGGAATAGCCCTTTTGGTCCATTTATTCACAATGACAGAAAAAGCAAACATTGTTCTGAAAGACAGTGTGTTTCCTGTGTGTTTGTTTTGCAGCACATACTAAACTCCTATCTGAGTCTTAGGTAACTATAATGTTTGAGCCTATTTTCATCCTTTAAGTGGCACAAACCAACAAATCATCCCAAACCAAACAACCTGAAGCTTTCTTCAAGCAGACTGTCATACGAGGTATTACATGAGGAAGGTGAGACATCGAGGCATGTTGTTTTACATCTAGTTATACTACAAATTTTACTGAAAATTATAGAGCTATGAAAGTCCCACCACGCAAGTCAGAGACCAAATGAGACAAGACCTATCATGTCTTCTCTAAGTGAGCGCAGACACTGTTGACTCAATGTTGTCTAGAAGGCTTTGGGCTAAGTCCCACCACAGTTATGCACTGTCTGACCAGAGCCTCGGAGCAAGGGTGTGCAGACACACGAACACGTCAGTGGATGCATGAGAATATTACACAAACACAGTCAGATAAATATACACGCAGGTATACTGTCAAAAGCGTGAGCCACTTTCCCCCTTTCTCAAGGTCTGTGGTTTACTTTTTAATCTTCTAATCGGAAAATTGTCACTTTATCTTTGAGCTTTCCTTAATTCAGTTGAGGCAATGAATTTCACCCAGTACTTACCTGATATTTCACTTAATTATACTTTAATCAAGAAGGCAGAGATCCCCTGAAAAACTCCCAAAATTTCCTGCAGAAAGGATTCTTTTTTACACACACCCAGTTTTGGTCCTTGTCAAAAGACTCTGCATCCATGAGCTTCCCACTCCCCGTCCATAGTGAAAGCTGTGTGTACAAGAAATCTAAACATGGCACAGCACCTCAGAAAAGCTACGACTCATGAGCTGGAATTTAATCGACCCAAGTTGTTGTGTACAAAATGTGAGATTGTTTTAACAATTATAAATTAATACAGTATACTACATTAATAAATGTCCTTTTTTACAAGCTTCTACATCCATTTAGAGACAAATTACTTAATTGTAGTTAATCTTTTTTCCATTATTCCTGTAAACTTTCAGAGAACCCCCAATTTTGTTTACTCTAGTATATTCTTAAAGTTTTTGTTGTAGTCCAACCCAGCTTTTAATGCTCTGGTTTATTCTGTTGCATTGCTGTGTCTTTCTCGAAATCAAATAAATAGAGTGATGAGTGTGGTTGAGTAAGTACCAAATACTTGTGTACTGTATCTCACCAATCCCTTCAGAAACAAGCTCAAACTTGTACTTTATGAGTGTGTTTTCCAGCAACAAACAGCTTCACACCTGCAGAGTGAAAGACTTTGAGATAAGTAAGTTCACTGCCTCTGCATCCTAAATGAAACCATCTATTTGTGTATATTCATGTTTTACTGTTTGGTTAATTCTGACGGTCAGTGTCCGAACAAGATGACATGGTGGTTTTTGAGTGTATTAATTTTCAAAACAAAGGAAGAAAAATATACTTTATGACATCACACACACAAATGAATTCGAATTTTAGTTTATAAAACATCTGCATGGGTGTAAAGTTAAGATGAAGTTTGGATTTTAATGCGTAAAATGAATAATTTATTTGACTATTTTTTTGTTGTTGTCTTACTGCCTGGGCTAGAAAATGTCTGAACATTTTACTGTTGCATTTCACACTTACTTCCATACAACTTTTCAGATGGAAGCACTGTGACAAGATGATGCTGAGGTTTTACTACTGAGTTCCTGACCCGTCTGAGGTCTCGGCCATTCCTCTGCTGTAACGTGATATATTGATTTTGTCTGGTCTGCAAAGAAGTTAGAGGAAATTTCCCTCCCGTCTCAAAAGAACTGGCTCTGCTTTGCATTTTAGATTCCTTCAGATTTATGGTGAGTCCAGGTTGGTTATCAGTGATATCCAGGAACATGATGACATGGTGTTCATATCTCCTACCCAGATCCACTATTACTTCTTCCATTTGCAATCAGGGTTTTTTTTTACAACCAAGTTTTCAACCTTTTAGAAATCCCTTTAAATATTGTTTCTGATGAGGTCCAGAACTTTTTTAATGAGTGTAAATTGAACAAATTAGATATTTCTGTGTGCACACATGGTCCAGAGATGTTTACAAGTTATTTTTTTAAATCAAGATTCAAGCCTTTGGGGACCAAGTCTCATGTCTCTAATGGTTTAAATGAATATTTGAGAGTCTGCCAGCGAGTTTGCTCTGAACACTAAATGCTAAATGTTATGAATATAAAGCATCCCCTTAGTTTGAAAAATGCAGATTAATCAGCAGCTGTTCTCTGATGTCTGAGAAGTTTGTTATTCACAAGTCATTTAATATTTTAATTAAAGATAGAATAATTTAGAAGATATTATTTCCCAAACTAAGTGCAGATTGTTTGATCAAAACAAGCCCTCGGGTGTTTGAAGTGACTTTAGTGATACTGCAGTTTGTATCTGTTCAGTTGTTGAATAAAATATTTATAGATGATCCCAATTCTTATACACCCCCACTGTCCCAAAATGAACCAAAAAGTTAGTTTTTTTCACCTGCAAGTGTTGCTACACTATCAACAACCTGACCTACAATAAACAACACAAAAATGAGGCTTCGTGTAAAATTACAAATCAAGCAGCAGATGATTAACACCTCTTCAGCAGTCTTTAGCATCAAATAGTATTTTCTATATGATAAATACTAAAATGTAACATTATTTTCAGGAATATTTGGAGATTCACATGTTCAGAGTGAAGCACAGTTTCAGAGTGTTTGTTGCCAGTGCTGTTGCAATTCTCTTCTTGAAATGTATCATTAGGAAATTAAACCTGCTAAACGGCAGGAGCGGCACAAGAAGGAGTGTAGCACAGGAGAAAAGCCTACAATGCACGAATGTAGCAACACATTTTGAAATTTTCTGATATTTTGGAAATTGATGCCTGAAGAAACGTCTTCTTTTTAACAGGGAAATAGCTCCAATTTTATTGGTAAAAAGACATATCGAGTGTCTAGATTTAATCTCCAAGCTGCATCCAGTCACATAGTACATGCTCATACCCATGAAATGATTAAAATAGTTCTTTCCTCACATCCTTATCTGAAGCTAATTACTTAGTTTACTTTCACTGTACTTTCAAATTCAAGACAAGGGACCTGGAAGCTAAAGTGGCAAACCTGAACAAGGATCAACGAGTGAGGGACCATCGGTATGACGATGTCTACGCAGAAGCAACTGCAGTTGAGATGTCTGAATTCATTTCTAGAGTCCTGGATTGGCCAGATTTTCTGGATTCAGAAGTTATTTCCGAGAACATCTTACACTAAGGATCTTCAACAACATTTAAGAAATCTATAGTTCAGTTGTTAATTATGACAAAGTTACTTTTATTTGCAAAACAAACTAAAATCAATTCCATGGATTTATTTAATGTTAAATCAGAAAACATTGGAACATATAGTAAATTTACATATCATTACAGATTTTTCTTGGAGAAATTATTTCTCTGAATTTGACCCATACGCGAGGAGCAGAAAGCAGACACTTCGGCACGTAGCCTCTGCTGTATCCGGGATTGAATCCCAACCTCCCGTTCAGAAGACAATCTCTATATAGCCAGGTGAAATAAAATAAAACAAACACACTCAAAAATATCAGAAACCTGACGTTCATGGGGACGTCGCCAGTAAACAAAAACTCAAGTCCAATCAGACTGTCAAGAATGAACAAACTTAGTGGGTAAAAAAGAAGTAAGACAGACAAGAGGAACAATAATAAACTTTATTTATTTTTTTATTTATATAGCACCTTTCACAGATAAAAATCACAAAGTGCTTCACAATTAATTCAATAAACAGCATAAACAATAAAAGATAAAAAGAATAATAATCACACCAAAAGTCCAGTCAACCAAAAGCGCGCCCAAATAAAAGTGTCTTCAGCTGCCTTTTAAAAGAATCAACAGTGTCAACCTCACGAAGGGGCAAAGGTAGGGCATTCCACAGATTTGGAGCCACGGCCTGAAAGGATCGATCTCCTCTGGTTTTAAAGTGAGTTTTTGGAACCATGAGGAGGTTCTGGTCTGAAGATCGGAGTGAGCGACCAGATATGTACGAGTGAAGGAGATCACAAATATATTTTGGAGCCTGCCCATGCACGGCTCTGAAGGTCAAAACGAGAATTTTAAAATCAATTCGAAATTTAATGGGAAGCCAGTGCAGAGAAGACAACACTGGCGTGATATGTGACCACCTGCTGGACCCGGTTAAAAGTCTTGCAGCAGCATTTTGGACTCGCTGAAGACGATCAAGAGCATTTTTGTTAAAACATGTAAAAAGAGAATTACAATAATCTAAACGAGAAGAAATAAAAGCATGAATCACCAACTCCAAGTCAGTGTTAGATAAAACTGTCTTCAATTTTGCAATATTTCTTAGATGATAAAAACAATTTTTGACCAAAAGTCTTGAATGTTTGTCGAGAC